>OU015768.1:5513406-5713078 GCA_907173295.1 Fagus sylvatica
CGACAGAGTTAAAGGTAATGGTAATCTCAAAACAAGGAACAACATTTGCAGTGAGATTGGGAAACATATACCAAAAACCACGCCTCAAAATTCAAGTGTAATAGGACACACCCTCCAGATTTTGAGGCTAGTTTTATCAAGCAATTGGGAAATTAAAAAAGAGTTGAGATGAAATTTAAAGAAACTATATCAAAGGGGGGATATAATCATATAAGAGAGAAATAACATACAACTAATCATATTCTCAGAGAGTTCACTAGCATTGTAGAGAAACTTTAGTTAATCTCTTCTAAAGATCTAATAGATATCAAAGAGATCAATAAACGTCATGGATTGGAACTCTTTGCATGTATATGCAGTTATCAAAGAACATATAATATAAACAAATGAATTTATCCCTCATCAATCAAAAAATCAGAGCAAGTAATGAAAAAACACTCTGAATCAGCTACTATAGACACAAATTTATCCACAAATTTTCAATATGATGTGCAATCAATGGCTTAAAACCAGATACAATCAAAACCAATACCTATGAAAACACCCTCCACCAACCACATCCAATTCACGATTAAAAAAAAAAAAAAAGCAAATTAAGTGGAATCTTCCAACTTCATATTTCCAGACAATAATAATAACAGTAAATTGAAGCCAAAGAGAACACCAACAAGTTTCAGAAACGAACCTGAAAAAAGAACTTAGAATCTGCACAGACAGTAGAATCTAATGAATCCCAGATCAGATAAAATACCAAATGCCCATGAATGCATGGCCACCAAAGAAGAATTAAAAAGGACACCAAAAGATATTCCCCCTCATATCCTTAATCCCCTTTAGCCCTGCAAAAGCACCTGACCCTTTTCTAAGAAAGTCATCACATAAACGTTAAAAGAAGAAGGAATATAAAAGATAAAAACTTTACTCATCCCAACAAATAAAAAAAAATAAAAAGATTAGTGTATGGGAAAGTACTTGGATCCTACGCAAATACAGGCTAAAAGGGTAAAGAGAAAAAGGCCAAAAGTTTGAAGCTTGAAGTGTTTTGGAATTTGATCAACCGTTCAATCTTACCTTCCTTAAAAACCCACAAAAAAGAAGGATTGAAGATATAGGCAATCAGAGAAACAGTTTTGTGGTTGTGGCCCTTTTGGGATTTTTTG
The DNA here is from genome assembly GCA_907173295.1 of Fagus sylvatica. Lineage (NCBI taxonomy): Eukaryota > Viridiplantae > Streptophyta > Magnoliopsida > Fagales > Fagaceae > Fagus > Fagus sylvatica. Next base: position 5,514,567 of record OU015768.1, read on the forward strand.
TGTTCAATTCTAACACTTTGTTATTTTGCTTTGTGGTTGTGGGTCCTCTCCTCCTCTACACATTAGGCCATTACTCACCCCCACCTCACCCCACTAAATGTCAAACCCCCATTGAAACTTTTTCTGGTTGACAAAAATGTGCCATGATTATTGATCTTGAATTCAGTGGTGTACTTCTGTGCTCTTTTCTACTCTTACTATAGCCCTCCAACTTGAGACTGTAACTGTAACTGTAACTGTAACTGTAACTGTAAGAGTTCGTTTGGCCACCCAGCCTGCCATAAGGACCCCCAATGGCAGTGTGCCACGTCGCCTATTTGGAGCCACCTCTGTTTTTAGCAAATGTCTATTTGAGGTAATAAGCCATACCTTGTTAACCGATTTCGTCTGAAGTTTTTAAAGTCTTATAAGATTCATGAAATATTGGATTCAAAACTATTATAGATTCAAAACTTTTAATTAGAATCTTAGAATCACTCTTAGGGCATTCTTTGTAATGCTTGTATATGGAATTGGGAATATAAACATACTATTATCATATTTTTATTATACACCAATCACAATTTATTAAATCAATACGTTAAATTTCTTTCTTTTTTTTTTTTTTCTTTCTTTTTTCGTCGTTACTTCAAAATCATTTATGATAATATCCTTTTTCTTCTTTTAATTTTCATATATTTTTTTAATTAAGTGAAAATTGAGAGGCTATCTTATAAATGAGTACACCTTCATCTTCTTCTTTTTTTCATACCCTCAATTTAAATTAAATTATTCCTTCATTTTAGTACTGTCTTTTTTCACTCCACTCATACCAAGAGATCAGTTACAACGTTCATGAACAAAAAAAAACTCCAATATGGTAGTAGTTTTGTGTGATCATTTTTCAATAATTGGCTGGTGATACGATGAGGTAACAATCTCTTTTTTAATTTAAAGCAGTTAGGTGCTGATGTGTGGAAGTAGAAACTTATAACACTCATCACATGCATCAAAGCCACTAAGTTTCTTTCAGTGGACGTAATCTGGTTTACATGATTTATTTAATTAATTAATGTTGCTACTAAAATATTATAATATACACCCCTTTAACGTAAGCGGAGTAGGTACTACACATGTAAGTAGCTACCATTAAGTGATGCGTAATGGTCACTTAAGTGACAATTTAAATTGTTTTTAGAGTCAAAAGCATTATTTTTGGATGGATCACACTCATATTAACTATGCTATAGGGATTAATTCCTGAAAGTTGCAACATGCAAATTGCAATTCAGTAGAAAAAATCTAATTAAGTGAATTCCTTTTTCTCTACAAATAAAAGAACTCAATAAAGCAGATTCAGTATCTGATCAAAGGCTAAGGATCTAGACTCTAGAGGATCATGGATGGACTAAACTTTCTTTTTGATAAGATTGATGGACTAAACAATCATCTACTACCTTTATAGCCGAGATACAAAATTATATATGATAGTAGCATGTTACCTAACGAAATCGCACTCCACCTATGATGCACCTAAATTACTCACCGTTGAATTTGATTGGAACAAACTACTGTGTTTTTTTTTTTTGAGTTCTCTTTTGTAGATACACTGTTTAATTTTCTTGCTCACAATCTAGCCTCGTGGGCTTGTTCTTGTAACCAATTAACCATCTCTACCCTCCCTGTGTCTTTATTCCAAAGAGTAGTAATTGAAAATCTATATATATATATGCAATTTTAATGAAAAAGAAAGAAAAAATTAATATAAAGATTTACGTAATTCAACAGTGTATATATATATAGTTACATTCCCAAAAATGAGTTATTAAGCATTCCACTGTATGAAGAAAAAAAAAAAATGAAAGTAACAATATATTTACATCACTCAAGAAACCCTAACCTGTTATATATATTGAATTTCTCAATATAAAACTTACTATTTGACCTAAACATAACAAATTAAAATAATACAACATTGGAGTTCATGGATTCCACTTCGAACTACTTTTTCATTCAGAATATAGGGAAATTATATAGTAGTCCAGGAGCACAACGTCAGTTTGCTGACCTTGTACTCCCGTCCTATTAAAACAAACCACTTGGCATAATAATCTGACATCATTTAAAAAGTAAGCGACTCATTAAAAAAAGCTATACGGCGTTAGCTTGAAATTGTTCTGTCAAGTTTCATTTGAAAAGAGTGTGGATCCCACGTCAGTTAAAAAATTAGAAAAAGAGAGACACAAACAAAATGTCAGCAATGAGTAGCTGTTAGTCTAGGAAAAAAAGGGTAAAAAGAAAAAAACACTCTAGTCTTTCTCTCTTTGTATTTGGTTTCCTAGCATACCTGCGCTCTTTTTCTCAACCATTTTCAACAATTTCAGTTCTAAAAAAGCTCCCTTTAGTCTCATAATAATATATATGTAACTCTATAGTGTTATGTGTGTTTGTATATATATATTTATATATAATTTCTTAATTCTCTGTTTTTTTAAATTAATTTTTTATCTGGTTCTAGGAATTGGGTTTTACTGGGTATTTGGGGTTTGGAATTGAAAATTTTCTTGTGGGGTTTTGGGATTTCAAAAGCTTTTGTGAGTTTTGGATGGCAAACCCATCTGAGACTCATCTTCCTATTCGTTCAACGGACAAATGGTAGCTGCCGGAGAAAACCCAAACAACTGGAACTTGGGAGCAGCGCCGGAGAGCTCAGCGTTGAAGCACAAATCGGGTATCTCCTTGGACTGGACCTTGGAGGAGCAAGCCATGCTTGAAGATGGGCTAGCCAAGTGACTAAAGAATTGACTGTCTAAATTTTTAATTGATATCTATTTTCAAATGTTACTTGAAGATGGAAATAAAAAACCTCCAGCAGCAACATCAACTCAGGCTATATATAAAGGCAATTCCACTGCCAGTTCTCAAAGACATCAAGTCGATGGCCATCAATACTTCTAGAACCTTTACTGATGTGCATTATACTAACCCAATGTTTACCCAAACTGATGCCAGATGTAGGGGTGTCAAAAAAAACCCAAACCCATTAGCCCATCCAAACCCACCCACTAATTGCCCACCCAAACCCACTTATTTAATAAATGGGCAAATGGGTGCTAGCCCAATTAGACCCAATTAAGTTGAGTTTAATTGGGCTTTAATTGGGTTGCTTATTGGGCATCAACAAAAGCCCAAACCCAAAAAAAAAAGCCCAAAAAAAAAAAAATAAACAAAAAAAAAAGCAAGGAAAAATAAATAAAAAGCCCAAACCCGAAAAAAAAAAAAAAAAAAAAAAAAAAAAAAAAACAAAAAACAAACAAAAAAAAAAAAAAAAAAAAAAAAAAAAAAAAAAAAAAAAAAAAAAAAAAAAAAAAAAAAAAAAAAAAAAAAAAAATAAATAAAAAGCCCAAACCTTAAAAAAAAAAAATCTAAGAGGTTTTGGTCATTTTGGAGGTTCCAAGGGTATTTCAGTAATTTTTCTAAGTTTTAATTGTTTTTTCATCATTTTATAGGCTTTAAGGGTATTTTGGTAAATATCTACTTTATTAAATGGGTTTAAATGGGCTATTGGGTTTTAAAGGCCCAGCCCATTTAATGCCCACCCAAACCCACCCATTTGACACCCCTAGCCAGATGACGTGTTTTTGTCTTTTTGTATCTCTGTTTCTTTCACAAAATATCAAAAAAAAAAAAAATTTTACTGCTTAACGAACATCTTCAACACTAACGCCGTTAACTTTCTTTAATAAGTTGCTTACTTTTTAAATGATGTCAGATTGTTTGGCCAAATGGATTGTTTTAATAGGACGGGAGTACAACATCAGCAAGCTGATCTTGTGCTCCCGGACTACTATATAATTTCCCCAGAATATATGAGTCACTATTTCTAAAAGTAGCCATAGTTCAACCTGTCTTATTCTTCTTTTCTTTCTAAATAAAATTTTTATTCCATAAAAAAATAGTGACTTCATAAATCATATTGGAGGATGATTTAGCCATTTAGGTAGATAGAGTACGGGTGAAGGAATCATTTTCCAGAAAAAGTAAGCACCATGCACTCTCAGCCGACCCATTTCGTTCGCTAATTTCTTCATGTCCTCTACCCCATTTCTTCTGTCCGCATCCTCCGCATGCTTCGTGCTATCTTTCTTTTCATTGATCAAAGTTGTTAAATTGTCCAAGACAAATTCTGATTGTGATTGTGATGTTTAACTATTATGGTTGGCGATGAACAAACTTGATAGGTTTGGTTCCGTTCAATTACACTACCAAACTTAAATTCTACATAATATCTCATTAAAGCTGTTAAATTAAAGTTGTCTATTACTGCTAGTGCTTTTCATAATTATTCCTTTTCTTGAAAACTTGTCAAATAAAAAAAATTGAGACTCATTTCATGATCATAAATTATTAGATCACTAAAAGGAATTTCCTGCCCTCTCAACGTCACTCATGGATCTTCCACGTCATGTAAGAGATGTAAAAGTAAAACAAATAAATCCAATGAATCTAATAATTTCTCCTAAATAATACATTCTAATTAAGTGAAATTTCAAATTATAAACCATCTATTAATGTTTTGAAGGAATGTAAAATTATAAATTGCCGTCATAATGGTGGCTGCTAGTTAGTGAACATTTAATTAATTTTAGATCTATTAATGTTTTTGTTCAAGTTGAACTGTAAAATTCGGACCCCTCCTCTTTTCTTTTTTTTTGGGGCCCCTTTAATACCTTTACTCATTTGTTGTCAATGTTGATTTATTTAGTATAGATAATACGTTCAAGTTGTAGGCTTCTAGAGGCATCTCTGATCTTTTTCTTTTTTGCTAAAAGCATCTATGATCTAGCTATTAGGTTGATATCTTGTCAAAAAGAAAACCGGATATGATAGATATGACGTTTTGTTTACTTTGTTGCTGAATTATTTTATGACGTCCACTAATTGACTATCTTTTTGGACGGTTTCTTTTTAATTTTTGGCGAAGAAAAAATAATGCATTTTGAAGAAAATGAAACTCGTTTGGACTTGATTGAGCATTTGAGCTTATCCATCGCATGAGCAATAAAGTTTCTGTTATTCAGCAAAAAAAAAATAAGTGATAAACTGACTCTTTTAAGAAAGCACTTCCCAGCAATTTTTTTTTTTTTAAAGGATCATTGATGCCTAACAAAACGGATTATAAGCCCCCCTTCAATAATTACCCTCTTAAAATCTTCCTCAATTTATTATTGCCAGCCTTGATTGGCAAATTTTCTGCCACTTTGCTAGAGCTAGCATCAATGTTAGGAAAATTATTAGGTACTATGGTAGTACATTAAACGCGTACTTCCTCCTCTAATAGAAGTAGTGGGTCCCATCATGAATTTAATTAGTGGGACCCACAACTTCTGTGAGAGGAGGGAGTACGCATTTAATGTACTCCCGGAGCACCTAATAATTACCCTTTTGCCCGATAATTATACTATACTCCGGGAGTACATTAAATGCATACTCTCTTCTCTCATAGAAGTCGTAGGTCCTGCTAATTAAATTCATGATGAGATCCACCACTTCTGTGAAATGAGGAAATATGCATTTAATATACTCCCGGAGTATTTCAAAGTATCACCCTGACTAGAAAAATGTTCTAAAGGAACTTGATGATTGAGCAGATACTTGGAATGATCTAAAAACATACTCACTAACTCTTGCCTTGAATTAGCAAAAAAGTATTCAATTCTCACATCCCAACTACTACCAACCCAGGCCATCATTGTCACCATACACTGCTGAAACAAATGGATTTCATTCTGCTCACCTTGCCCACACAATAAACAAATTTGGTTCTCCATTTTGGCTGCCATTGGAAGTATACATCTAGGATGTAGAATTCTCGATGCTATTCTCCACAAAAACATTTTATTTTACGGTTGAATCATGATAGTTGATTCTATATATATGAAATTAATTTTGGTTTTGTTAATATTAATTCATTAAATTATGTGTTGAATTTATTTTTATTTGGATAAGTTAAGTATTATGACGAATCTTCCATTCACAAAGTTTGAACTCTAAGTCCCCTAGCAATCTTTTTCAAAACTTTTGTAAAGTATCAATCTTTTTCAAAACTTGATATGCATGATTCATATAAGCCATCCACCGCCCCAATAGCCAATAGGTTTGGTTCGATTTTATCAACAAAAAAAAAAAGGTTTGGTTCGATGGGAGTTTTTCCCGAAACCCTGACCAAAGCTAACCCTACACCAATTATAAATTACAAAACCAACTCAATTGTTTATTGTTTAGCCCAAACCCATTAAGATGTGTACTTTCATATCCTAGGTCTATATCGTGCATAATGTCCTAACTCATAAATGACATTCCAACTCCCAATACATGCTAGGCCTAGTCCCGTAACTTGTGGGCTCAAAGTCCACAGCTTAGGATCTAGGCCTATGACATTAGTACCACTCGAACTAGTTTAAGTTATCCAAAACACTGACATTCTATTTTCTTCTTCTTTTTATTTATTTTTTATTTTTTTATTATGAGTAAGGAGAATCTATTTTCTTCTTATTCTTCTTCATTAAACTCTATTTATTTTTTATGATTTTTTAAATTATTTTATAAGCTATATGTAACATGGAAGTATTTTTGGTGTCTAAATAGGTCATAAATATAACTTATATGAATTTATATTAACTTTTATTAAAAATTACTCGTTGAGAGGGCAAATTGAAATAGTTTACAAAAGTTCATGATTTTATTTATTTTTTTGCTGAGGAGAGATGAGTAGATAAAGGTCTTATATGTATATGTTCCAAACCCACATCAAAAGGAGTACTTTAACTCCCAAGACAACTTGACATATATGAACTTTGTAACATATATGATTTAATTTGAAATCACTTCAAACTATAAAAGATATTATATAAATTACCTTTTATTTTATCTCTCATCTTTATTTCATCAAGACCGAATCCACCTGTAGGAATGGCAATATACTTCCAATCCCAAACCATCTCGTGTGAGTTTTTTCTCACTCCAAAAAGGGCATGGTCTTGAACATGACACATAATCTAATATCGTTCTGCCTAATTTTCATCTATTAATCAAAAAAATTATGCTACTCAGTCCTTTGCCAAATTTGAGCAATTAGAGGGCACGCAACATTAGGACTCTAAATTATTTGTAGAATTGACCGCTTGAATTGTAGTATATCACTATATCTTGTAGTTTATATATCACGTTTTGTTTTTTTAAACCTTGGTTATATCACTCTTATGAAACAAAGCTAAGAATCATTAGATATACACCCCGCGCAAAAATTGAGGGAAGACCAAACCAGAAAAGGACAAAACGATCAAAGAGCACAAGAAACAAAGATTCTCTCTGCCAGAAACCAAAAAGAAAATTTAATCTATGAAATATTTCTTCAGAATGTCTGTCCATATTCGCGTATATGTTAGGTAGCTTAGGTTCAGTCACGACCATTTTTTCGTGTTTCGAGTCTTTCGGCTCGAATTAAAAAAAAAAAGGTAATTTTATAGAAAAAATTATAAAATATGATAAAACTTAAGTAGTTAACATATATTAAGTTTTTTAATTGAATTCAAACACATGATTATATTAATTAATTAAAAATATAATATTATTTTTTTAATTAAATTAATAAATATGTGTTTGAATTCTATTAGGAACCTAATGTACTTAACCTAAAAAATTATAATTATTGAGATTTCATTTCATCATTTGTATTATTATACGCTTTATAGTTTTGTGGGTTCAATTAGCGCAATTAATAAAAAATTTCATGATCATGTTTATTTAAAAATATTATAGTTTAAATTATTACAATATAAATTCTTAATAAATTTTAATAAATTAGAAATGGTGAAAGTTCATGTATAATACTAAAAATTTCCTTCACAAAACAACATTATAAAACCCCCAATTTTTTAACATAATGTTCCTTCATGAACATAGTTTTAATGAAAATATTAATATTTTGTGAGTTTAACACTAAAACAATTTGGTGTTCACATAAAATGATTTTATAGTACCCTAAATAAATGTTAAATTGCAGCATATATATATATATATATATATATATGAATTTGTTAATGTCAAATCATAGATTCTTGAATAATTATTCATTATCTTGAAAGTACAATGACGTGGTGCTCTCTTCTCTTATAGAACAATGAGTTTTATTAATTAAATTTATGGTAGAATCCATCATTCAGGTAAGAGTATAGAGTACCATATAGTTGTATTCCAAGAGTACCTTAAAAATTTCGTAGATTCGGTGTCCAAATTACAAATTTTTTAAAACTATAATATGAATATTGTTGTAATTACAATGTCAAATTTAATTTAAAATGATAGATAAACTTTAAATTTTATTTTATCATCATTTTTTTTTCTTGCTGAATAAAAAAGGGTAGGGGTGATCAATTCATGAAAATTAAAGGATCTTGTTTGAGTGTGACCAGAACAAGATTAACCCGCTGATCTAGAACCAATGTCTAATGGTTCCAAGACTAAGATGTGAGAAGGAGTCACTGGCCAGAACTTTGCGGTCCCCCACATCACATGTATGCTTATGCTACACCCTCCAACCAAAAATATAGAAAGATAGAAAGAAAAAGACACTAATGTCACCCTGTGCTAATAGCAGGGGTGGCCCTGGGCAAGGGCGAGGTGGGCGACCGCCCTAGGCCTCACCTCAAAATTAGGCCTCATCCCAAATTTTTTTAAGGCCTTTATTGAAAGATTTCAATATATTTATAGATACAAAAATTAAAAAGGCCCATATATTTAAAACAAGCCTAATAATAATTTATTTATCTAACCCAAGTATGTATGAGAACAAGTTTTGGTATTTATTTGATGTGAAGAAGCTAACTTTACTAAATTATGATAATTTGAAAAAGTATTATGTTAATCTTGAAGGTTTTTTAAAACCTGATAATTTTTTTGATCTTGATAGTATTGATTTATTTTCAGACTTAAAAGTCTTACAAGAGATTTTACCAAAAGAAAAAAAGACAGCGACAAATATACCTAATTTTATCAACGAATTGAATTGTTCCAATTGCATCTATTGCATATAGAATATTATTGACTATACTTTTCACAGTTACATCTGTTAAAAGAAGTTTTTCAAAGTTAAAATTATAAAAATCTTACTTGCGATCGACTATGTCACAAGAAAGATTAAATGGATTAGCCATATTATCTATTGAACAAGATTTGTTAGAAAATATTGAATATAAAAGTTTAATTAGTAATTTTGTAGCAAAAATCGTATGTAGAGTAATTTTTCAATGATTTTTTTTTTTTTTAAGATAAAAGGCCTCATTTTTTTACCGCCTAGGCCTCATAATTCCTAGGGCCGGCCCTGGCTAATAGTAGGATTAGCTAATTGATTTTTATTTAATACTATACATGGTTGTAATGTGCTGTGTTCTCACTCACCTCGATGGGCAGCCCAAAAAGATTTGAAAAATAAAAGAGTTTGGTTTGCAATTAGAAATTTAGACTCTGCTGCTACACATGACACATGACACAAATATAAGGTGTGTATAAAAATAATTACGTATCATCTTCATATCTTGTTCAATGCACTTTTTTTCTTTTTTTGTATCTTTTAACTTTGAATCATTTATGATTTTGAGGACTTGATTAGGTCCAATGAAATTTTCTTTTTATTTACTTATGAATTATGATCAATAAGTTTGATTAGGTCCAATGGATTATTCTTTTTGTCAATGCTTGATTGAGATTAAGAGTATTGAATGAAAAAACTAGACAAAATAAGAGGATTTTTTTTTTTTTTTTTTTTTTTTTTTTTTTTTTTTTTAAATTACTAATAAATATAATGGTGATTTTTTTGTACATATCTATAGAAAACTAAGTAACTAGTGTATACTGTTTAAAGTTTATAAAGATAATAAAATCTCTTAAAATATATTTTGTAAAATGTGTGTGTGTACACAAGTTTTTAATTTCTCTTTATTTGCTTCCCCAAAAATTTATGGCTCATATATATGACACTTTTTAATAAAATAATATGAATTTATAAAGTATGTATAATCTCAAATCACAAATCATTAACTATAGTCTAAAAAAACACAACTTAAAATAAAGATAAATGTGAAAAAAAAAAAAAGGTTATACAATACCAAGACAAAATATAAGATATTTATTATTAAACTCTTATGGGAGGCCAAAAATAACACTGAACAATGGAGATATCATTTAGAGAATAGCCACACAAATAATTTAACAAAACCCTCCTATTTTATTTTATTTTTAAATAGGGAGGGAGAAAAAATCTTCCACCGGCGGTGGAAATTGGAATACTTCTATTCAGTGTAGAAGTTTCAAAATAAAACACAAAACTGATTTTCCTTGGCCAAACTCTTGTGGCCGAACTCTTGATATAATTACTTTTCTACTCCTAGTAGGAAATTAAGAAAGATAAAACCTAGGTACGATGCTTTAGGTTTTTGAATTAAATTCAAACACATGATTGTAGATAATGTTATATTTCTTAAAAATAATTAAATTAAATATAGTTATGTGATTGAATTTAATTAATAAATCTAAAATACTTTTAACTAGGAAACTTTATCTTAGTTATAATCCGAATAGGAATTAAAAAGGGTATTCTGAGTCCATTTAAGTTCTTAATTATGTAGTTATGTATATATAGAGCAATTCTAATCCGAATAGGAATTAAAAAGGGTATTCTAGTCCAATTAAGTTGTTATCTATATATTTAGCCAAAAAAAAAAAAAAAGAAGGTTATCTATATATAGTTTAGGTATAGTTGCTTAGGTCAAGTACATTAGATTCCTAATTGAATTCAAATACATTGAATTTAAATATTCTTGGAAAAGATAATATGGTTTGTGTTTTATTGGTTAATGAAATCATGTATTTGAATTCAATTAGAAAACCTAATGTACTTAATCTAAAAAACTGTACCTAAATTTTATCCTTAGTAAAAAGTTGTTATCTATATATAGAGCAAGAGCAAAGGCACGGGGAAAAGATTCTCTCCCATTGCAGCCTCCAATTTCCTCCAATTTTTAGCTAAAATTATAACATGTGATACTTATTTGATTTTGTGTGGTTTTTATAAGTGTTTTAAGACCGTTAGATTTTTTTAAGTGTCACGTGTCATAATTCTAACTAAAAATTAGAAGGAATGAAAGGATTTCAATGGGAGGGATCCTCTCCCAAGGCGCGGATACTATACTCTCTTTGCTTTGAAATCCTAAAGGCGAAGAAGGCATCAGAATATATATATATATATATATATATATATATATTGTAGTGAGGAAGAAGTTTGAAGAAGAGGAAGATGAGTTCAATATGCATTGCAGGAGGGTGTTTAGATGCCCATGCCCCAGTAAATAACAGCTTTGTGAAGCTCTACCAATGGCCTGAATCAGACGCAGAGTTCTTAAGAAAAGTAAGCATGGAGAAAAAGAGAGAGGAGGGTCTTTTGTCTTCTTTGATTGACAACGACTCTGAAAAATATTCCTACCATGAGAGCTATGTTTCAAGGCAGAGGTTCTTAAGAAGCTACACCTTTAGCAAGAAGAAAGAGACTGCTGCGGAGAAAACAAAGAAGTGGCTGAAAGAGAAGCAGAACAACTCTGGTAGTAGTGGCTCTTGTAATTCTTTCCTTCATTACGTTTTCAAGTTCCTGTTTTTGTGTGTGGCCGAAGTAGATGTTCAAGAAACAAAAGGAGTACATTGAGAGGAGCAAAAATATGTGAAGAATTAAGTAGATGTTTAATTAGGTTGTTTTTTTGTTTTAAGTAAGTAGATGTTTAGTTTAGTAGGAAGGATTAATTTGCTGGTTTTACAACTACTAAAACCTTTGCAGTCGTTTTATTTTCTTGATTCAAGTTTGCTTTTGCTAGTTCATTGTGTTATTATTCCATGAATTCCTCTGTATATTCTACTTGTGGTTTTTTATATTGTGTTATTTTATTTTTATTTTTTTTCTGGCCGTGAATGTTTGTTTATTAGACTTTATAATACCAATAAAAACATAAAAAGTTTTTTTTTTTTTTTTTCCAACAATATGGCCAAATAAAAAAAATTAAAAATATTCAAGAACTTGTGCAGTTTACGTGAAGTCGTGAAGGACTCTTTTAAATTGGTTTTCATGTTTTGTATGATTCACGAGGTTTTGAGTGTAACTCTAATAGCCAACACCTTAATATCACTTCAAAAAAATTTGTGAGTTTTTTTTTTTTTTTTTGATAATTTGATAGTTGGGGAGAAAGAGGAATGTCAATTGAGTTGATAGTATTTTAGATTGATTTTGATTTTGATTTTTTTTTTTTTTCAAGGATAATTACAAAACAGAGGGCATGGGTTTAGACTCTGGAGATTAGAATTTGGAACTCCAAAAGGAATCCTTAAAAAAGGGTCAATTTTATATTGAAGGAACTATATTCCAGATTGGGCTTAGGATAAGAAGAATCCATAGTCACATGATCGATTTAATAAGTTACGTAATTTATTTAAATAATATATATGGATGGTCTTATGTGTTGTCACGTAAATAAGTTGGCTACAAACCGATTTATAACCAAACTCTATTAATGTGACTTATCTTAAACGGATCTAGATAAGGGCATAGTTTGCAAGCCGTAAATCTGGGCACAGCCCAAACCTAATGAGCCCAGTTAGCAATAGCGAAAATATATTATTCATACAGTTCGGAATGACTATGGTTGGGCCTTCTAGTCATCTTTGATTTATATAAGGTTTTTGACTTTTTCCAGGACATAAAGATTTTTTCCTTAAACTTCTAGCAATAGTGAATATAGTTTTAATAAAATAACTTTATTTTTATTATGATCGTACACTTTTGGTTGCAACTCTTTTCCTGATTGGATGGCAAACTTTCAGTTTGAATCACCAATTCAGCCTAGCTAGTATTACTTAATATTAATACTCCTCTTTATGGGTTAGATTTTCGGCTTTTGCAATTGATCTTTCTGGGGTTGACAGTCCCTTTTAGGTTGGGCCCATGGCCTAAAATAACCCATCGTTTCAAATTTCAACATATAACCTTTGAGCAATGCTACAGAGTATATATTATATACACAACGTTTTAACAATAATACTAAGTTAGTAGAGTTTTATTAGTTCTAAATTCTAATCTTATCTTGACTCACCACTTACATCACTTTATTATTTACCATTCACAATTTATCACCTTATGAAAATATTTTCATAGCTTTATTGATAAAGTTTCAGTAATATAAAATACTTTTACAGCAAAATTTACAAGTCATGATCCAGACCAGAGAAATTTTATGTGTTTACATGCCTGAGGTGGGCCTATATGGGCCAAGCTAAAGCCTGTCAAATGTGAGACAAGACGAAACTGACATTAATCCATGTAATCTTGGAGAATGCTGAACAGCTTGATATTGACAAGCCCTGCCCTAGCTTAACGTGGTCCAATTGCCAAACCAGACAAATCCATGTAATTGGGCCAATCTATGCATGCAGACTAGCTATTATCATTGTGCACCATTTTAGCAGTGTCACCCAGCACAAGCATCAGAATGCATACCCTACGTCCCTGCCCCACAAAATACAAGGACGAGCAAGTGTAAAAGGTAAAGGAAGAAAGAAGCATGGGAAACACAAGGTCCACAATATGAAATTCTATAACTGGAAAGTTTTTTTATTTTTATTTTTTGCTAAGTAAAAATTTGAAGGGAAACATGTACTTATAACTTACTCACCACCCATATTAATGAGGTGGATGTACCACGTGGCCCAAACGCTGTTATTAGCTGTATTGCAAAAGTTGGACAAGGACTTCAATCAACTCCATATATAACAGCCTTGCACAAATATATATACATAGTTTCCTTTATGATATTAAATTATTAATACACTAATCGTTAGTGTGATATATGAAACAAGTGATAAAAAAAAAAAAATGATACATATTTAAATATATAAAATAAATAAATAACTAAGTTAGAAAAGATGCAATCATGCAACCTAATATTAAATCAAAATTTGTTTAGAAAATAACAAACACAAATTAATTAGAATTTGTTTAGTTTTAGATTGTTTTCTTCTAATAAAAGAATAAGTTTAATTTACTAACACGTAATGATAATATATGTAGATCTCTAAATACTTACATCATGATAACATAAGAAATAGTCATCTAAAAATCAAAGGTTTCAAATTGAGACTTCTTTTTAAAGAGATTAGGAGTTGAAACTTTAATAAGACACCAATCAGTGGCTCGACTAGCGGCTACTTAGCACAGTTTTAGTGTTTGTAATTATCCCAGAACGTGATTTTGTTGACATGTATAATCTGAAACTGTAAGTTCTTAATTGTTATGTCAATGCTGAAACTTGAAAGAAGTTCACAATTTCACATCAAACTTCATATCATATAAAGTATAATACTTTCGGCAGACCATAAAACTTTATAGAGCTTGATATTTTCTTTTCTTTGAAAAGAAATTATTTAGTATTCACATAATAACTTGAGACAATTTTCAGTGATTGAGAAATGCCAGGAATTGACAGTTAAAAAAGAAGGTATGCTCGTGGAGCCTTTGGAGTTGGACAAAAAACCAAACCCAACACACAAAAAAGGAGTTTGTGACATTGGGTACCTAGTCTCTTTGGTCTTTAGCCAAAATGACCCACCTTGCAAGGTTGCAAAGACGCTCTTCCAACTCACTTTTACACTAAAAAAAAAAAATCACTCTTTTGTCTCTCAACTCTCAAAGAGTCTCTCACCCATGCTCTTGCTCAACAGCCTGGCATACACCTCTCTTTTCTATACACGTATTTGAATTTCTAAACACCGCTCGATCCCTTTGGACCACTTCTCCCACGTGGCCCTGGCCACCCCTTGCCGGCAGTGCCACGTGGACCCCTTATACTAGTAGGGGACCTCCATATAGATATATATCCTTCATATAATAACGACCCCTTCGGTTTTGTTACAGAAGTGCTATATATGCTTTCAATTATTTCATGTCACTTTCTACATGGGGCCATGCCTAAAAGGCCTCCAAGCCCGAGACTGTTGCACCCATAATTTTTAATGCTTTTTTTTTTTTGGTTCCCTCTTTTTCTTTCTGTTTTTCCACTTTCCTTGTGATTTAATTTCAACATCAACTTCATTAACATGGCTTATTTTCGTGTTTTGTTTTTTTCTTTCTTTCATAAAGGTGAAAATGAAAAAATAAAAGATAAAAAAATAAAAAAATAAAAGTGAAAATTATATCTCGAAAAGGGTGGAGGCATACCATGAGAATGTTGGTCCCTTAGTTAATGTAATCATCTCAAAGGATGGTGACCCACTTGAGAAGGACATGGCTGTTTCCTTCTCAAGTCCCAAGAACAACAACAATAACAACCTCTTGTAGTAAGATTCGGCCATGGTGACTCTAATTGTCTAATTAATTTGTCTAATCTTAGTTTGCTATAAGATATTATTGTCAAGAAGGTGCTTTTGGCGTCTTGCACTAGGTTCTATATATATAGTGACACAACTTTGAATCTTAGGTTTCCATTTCCTTTAATTATAACAAAGGGATTTTTAGGTGCTAGAGCCTAGAAGCATTTAGCACATTATCTCTAGTGACATCCTAGACTAGTCCTTCAATTCAATTACATGACCTCTCATTTGATGGGAAAAAAAGTAAGCTGTGTAATTATTCCCAACTTTTCTTTCCTCAGTGACTAGGAAAGTGGAAAAGAACCTTTAAAATGTACCCATCCCCGATTATAATATTTCAATTAAGGTTTAATGCAATTGTTTTACCCCTTCAACAGAAACAACAATAAATTAATCATATATATAATATAACATAAAATAATAGATAAAATCTAATATGATATGTTTGGATACCTCAGAAAACTTGTTGGACTATAAAAGATGACTAATACCTTTCACTCTTGGCCCCACATAAGAGCATTTTTATGTTGTTTTCTTGTTTCTCTAAATAATAATAGAGTAATAGTCTTTCTTTTTCCCCTCAGAAACAAACACATATCTTGAATGGTTCTTGTATGACATGAATGGCACATTTGAATAGGAAACAAAAGATATTTATTTTAATGATTTTTCCTCGTTCATAATATATACAAGTCTCAACCTCAATAGATTCAACTTTTTGGGCCAATGGAGGAAGAAACCGAATCAACTATAATACTTAGGGTTTGGTGTTGCGAGAGAATCACGAGGCTTAATTTTTAAGCAAAAAAAAAAGTATGCAAGGTTCTTGGTTGCTTAACATCATAGAGTATCTAGACATACCTCATTCAAGCGAAATGGTTGGTTAAAGCTTAACATCATTAGGTAGGGCTTACCTTAATTTTTAATATATATTTTTGTTGCTGATTTTATCTACAAACGAGCATTTAGGATATACTTGAATTATGATTATTGTTATACATTTCGGGGAAAGATCAGCATCACCTAAATATTTAAATCTCAATTTATTATGATGTTGTTTGGTGAGTTTATATTGTGACACATGAGGGCATGGAATTCCTAAGCCATTGGAGGGACATATGTGACACGTAGAAAACAAAAAGTTTAGAATATGCATATGTTTATTTTTCCTCATAGTAAACTTCCTTATTTCCTAGCACGGGGCCTTCATATGACTTAAGTCAAATGTCCATGCTTCATTGTATGCTCTTTGACCTAGGTTTCTTGAAAATTTCTTGGATTCACTCCCCCAATCGTGACAGCAACTTTATTTTGTAAGGTCAACACCAAGATATATGGCCAGCCCAGATAGGATTTGAAAATCACCAATCAGCTTTGGTTGAAAGAGTTTAATTAATAAATTTTTAATTAATTGTCTTTTAATCCATAGTCTAATAACGTTGCTCTGTGCTATATTGGTCAGATTATAATTAAGATACCAAATTTGAACAAAATTATTCTCGTGAGACGACTCGAATACGTGTCCTTAGCACTTTTTGCTATATGACATTTTGAATCACAATCACTTTGAACATATAGGAGCCTATGAAGTCCAAAAACCTGGGTAGCCCTTGCTAAGGTGAAAAGGGCCTGACCAGTATGTATCATTGACCTAGTTCAGACAGCAATTTTGTCCTTTCACCAAAAGAATTTTAGGGTTAGAGAAAGAGAAGCATATAAACAACCAGCCAATCCGATCAAGTTCACGTGATGGTGGATATGGAACACATATGGTAGTGCATGCTTGAGTAACCCCAATAAAAACCAAGTATGGATGAGATCTTATAAATTTTTTTTTTTTTTTAATAGAGAAAGACATAAAAGGGAGCACTGTCAAATTGTGAATATATATCAGAATTAACGTGTTAAGTGGTAATTTTTTTGTTTTTTTGGTCCCTCATAATTGTTCATATTATTAAGTTAAAAATTCCTTAACAAAACACAAAAGATTGATACCTAGTTCAGGTAGTAAAGTTTTTTGTTGTTACACAAGAGAGATACCCAATTTAATAGGTTTCACCTTCCATTGTGTAGCATATACATCTAGTGCATTCCCAATATAAATTTTTCTTTTTTCTGTTTTTAGTCATATTTGATTAATTATTGGTATCGATTTAGAGCATAGTGCTTATCTATGATCTATCCATAGGTCATTGCTAAAATTTTAGTCTAACAGCAATCAATAATTAATTCAATTATTCAAAACCTTAGCAACTCGGTCATAGTTGACCTCACAAGAACTATGGGCAGGAAACAACATCTACCTAAACTTTGGAAATACCCTTTTGTTTGTAGCATCATACATCAGTTTTGGATTTTGGAGGCACTTAATTAGAAATTAATAGCCCCTTGATAACTGGCTCTAATCCATCTCTTAATACTTAACTTTTTACCTAAGATAACAAAAAAAAATTAGTAACACGAAATAGCATCATGGCAAGGTGTGAAAGTAATGGATTAGACCAAAACTTAAAAGGTAAATTACACATCAAGTGAAGTTGTGGTCACCCCCCAAAAACAAATTCTCGTAAATGTAAGCTGTTCAAAAGTGGGGGAAAAAAAGAAGAAGAGGAAGAAAAAAAAAAAGGAGAGGCATCCAGAAAAGGAAAGGAATAATTTGAGTGATATTAAAGAACAAAGTGAAACATGGGACCATCCATTTTCAACAGTAGTCTGTCGTTATATATTACTCTACTTACCACGCAGTGTTATTACATGGGATTGAAGTATATATTAGAGAGAGTGATTGTGGGCTGTGAAGAAGTGGTTGATCCCATTTTGTCTCTCTTACCCTTTTGCTTTGCATCATTTCCTTTTCCATCTATCTATTGGGCAAAAGAGACAGTTACAAATTGGCGTTGACGCTTCCTCGT
Organism: Fagus sylvatica; assembly: GCA_907173295.1. Taxonomy (NCBI): domain Eukaryota; kingdom Viridiplantae; phylum Streptophyta; class Magnoliopsida; order Fagales; family Fagaceae; genus Fagus; species Fagus sylvatica. Next base: position 5,532,920 of record OU015768.1, read on the forward strand.
ACATCAATTTGCCTCTGTACTTGCTTTACCACTCTTTTCTTTTCCTCATTCTAAATTCTGTTTACTTTTTTTTTTCTCCATTATTATTATTATTTTTTTTTATGTTTACACATTTTTGGGAATTTCAAACTCGTAACATTTAAGAATTGAAATTCCCGTGACTACGTCCCCGTATCAATGGACATATAAGACATTAGTAGACTTTTTTTTTTTTGACTTGACGATAGACACACGCACACACTTTCTATTTTGTATAAACTGGGGATCGAACCCACGCCCTTTAGGGATGGGGATCAAGGGGAGGGAGGTGCACCACTAGGCCAAAAGAATTATTCTTTATCTTATCTCTAACTAATGAAAATAAAAAAATAAAAAGAATTAGGAAGAGGGTCTCATCCATGTTTGACAATTAGTGGTCTGTCTTTAACTTCAACTATGTTTCTACACATTCTTATACATATACCCGATTAAGTTGCAAGAAATAGGATTTGGTGTCATTTGCTACTTTATATTATTGTTATTACTTTTTTCTCTTCTACTATTGTGAATCAATTAAATTTTGGGAGACTAAGACTCTTCAGTACCGTTGAATCTTTCAAATTCTGTAAAATGATAGAATCTCTAAAATCAATTTAACGAAAGTAAATGATGCATTACATATGCAACAAGTAGATCAAGTGCATCAGAAATGGCCAATGAACTGTAGCCAGTTGGTATCCACCTCTGGTGGTGGCATCAGAATATATACAAGTTAGGTCTAGACAGTGTATGCATATGTGTGTCAGTGTGTGAATTATTTTATAATGGTAAAAAGAAAGGAAAAAAATAAAAATAGTGTATCAGCATTCAGCAATGAGTTTAAAAATTCAAAACGAATGAAAAAAAAATGTATTTAAAAAACCGTAACTTAAGTGTTTTTTTTGCATGGGCAATAAATTAATTCATTGAAGGGAAAGCGAAAGAAAACAGAACAAATTTACGAAAGAGGAGATTTATCCCATCTCATTCCTGAGGACAAAAACAAGAGACCGAGATGGAAGAGATGAGGATCAAACCCTCGCAACTTAATCAACCTAGCTCCCCATATCAAATAAAGTTAAAACCTTGAACTGTTTGATTACAGATCAAATGATGGGTTCCAATTCTATTATTATATAACTACTATGCTTATGTGATGAGTTCATTAATAATTTTGATAATAAAAAAAAATTTACTTCAAGTTTATGTGACGAGCATATCGTATAAAACTAATTTTTTTTTAAAACCAGAAATTAGAAAATATTAATAAAATAAATATTATCCAAAAAAAAAATAATAATTTTCTTTTAAATTCTTGAAAATTTTGATACTTAATTTAATTAGAGTCGAATTATAAATTTTTTGAAATTTTTAAATGAAGTTTTACTTAGAAAAACTAGATATATAATAATATAAAATAAAAAATTTGACTTTTTGTTAATTTCTTCTAATGTTGTCCCATAATATTTTTAAATTCCACATTTTCCACATCATCTATTATATATATATATATATATATATATATATATATATATATATATATATATATATATATATATATATATAGTTTTTAGAGTTATAAATAGTTTTAAAATGTTTGTTTAATTAGAACTTATCATTTTTTGTATGGATAAAGCAACCCATGCATTAACCAAATTATTTTTAAATTAGATTATATCTTCTCTAAATAAGTTCTAATTAAATTAGATAAGTTATTTCATACAAATTATCTAATTTGGATTTTATATATATAATATATATATATATATATATATATATATATATATATATATATATATAATATATAAATTTGGTGCATTGCACCGTTTAGAATTTAATTATTTTAATTTGTGATCTATGTAATAATATAAAATTAAAACCTTGTGAATTTTTGTTGACTTCTTATAATGTTGTCACATAAGCTTTTGAAAACTTACATTTTCCACATCATCATTATGATATATATTATTTAATTTAGTTTTTTTGAGTAATTACAAATAGTGCTAAAACTCTGACTAATTAAGTTAGGTTTGATAAGCTAAAACGATTATGATAAATTATCTTTGATATTCTCTAAGCAAAATATAATTAAATTAGGTAAGTTATCTTATAAGTCTTTAATATTACTTTTTATTTATAAATAAATATTAATTAAATATTTGTTATCAAGATTTCACTACATTACATGGGTTAACCATGAGTTTTAATGTATTTAAAGCGCATCACTTTGTTTGTATATATATTTGAGAGATGGTGGAATTGTCTTACTCGTATGACGTTTTGGAAATAAATGAGCCAAGTACGTAATAACTATTTATAAATGCCTTCCTTCATTTAAAGCTCCCTATGATTTATTTTTTATTTTTTATTTTTTTGAGTTGAAAGCTCCCTATGAATTAAAAGCACATGGACCAAGAAAAATATGTTTTGCTGCCATTATACATTTGGTAGGTCAGTCTAGGTCTAATAGATTTCTTGTGGCGGCTTTGCGTTTAATCTTGAAAAAGGCCTGAGACATAGAAGTAATTATGAGAATGGGTAAAACTTAGGTACAGTTCTTTAAGTAAATTAGGTTTCTTAGTTGAATTTAAATACATTGAATTTAAATATTTTTGGAAAATATAACATTATTTGTGTTTTATTGATTAATGCAATCATATGTTTGAATTCAATTGGAGAACCTAATATACTTGACCTAAGGAACTGTACCTAAGTTTTATCCTATGAAAATTAAGTAAATTTTCAAGACAAGACCTAATCCTTGAGACTGTAGATGGAAAGTCAGTGGAAATGAAATTTTAGAGAACAAAGTATTGCATAAATCACTAAACTATTACCATGATGGTCTAGCACAAGAAAATTATTTAAGACTCTGGTAATCAGGGACGGATCCATATATAAACCTCGATGGCCCTATATTTTAAGAAATTTTATATTTAGAGATAAGATTTCAAATTTTGAATTGAAAAAATTAAAAGCTATTCAAAAAGTCTGAAAAATAAAATAAACATTTAACTTATATTCTTGTGGCTGGTGGTCCCTCACAAAACAAAACAAAAAACAAAAAAATACTTTTACGGATTTACCTAGCAAAAAACAGTTACTAGTATCAATTTATATATATATTCAAATTATTGTGTTGTGTTGTGTTTTAAGAATTATATTTTCACATAGTGAGATAATAAATAATATTTTTATTTGATTTATAGATGATGGGAAAACCATTTACGTTATTTTGACTTTTTCAACTATGAATATTGTCAAAACTAAGTTTCGTAACAAAATGGTAGATATTTTTTAATGAATTCTTTAATTTTGTAGAATGAAGGGAAAATAATTGCAAAATTTTGTTCTAAACCAATCAAAGATGATTTTTGGGATTTAAAACAAGTTAACAACTTCTTGTTCCGTTCTTCATATTATATTTTGGCCTCCCAAAGATGAAATCCTAGTTCCATTATCGCTGGGAACAATTAATGCTTCATTCTCTGAAATAAATGACAAATCTAATATGAATTTAATTAGTAAGAAATATTAGATATTTTTTTTTAATATAATTATATAGTTGAGGGAGGAAGATTTGAAACACACCAAGAGAAGCTAATTGAGTTACAAGGTTCTTAACAGAATCATTATACATTATGTGAGAAAATGAAGTAATACTGGTTACAAACTAAATTACGATTCATGGAATTGGCTTGTATGAGCAATAAACGTGATACAAACACAACATATGTCGTGATTGTGTCAGGTCCAATACAGTGGAACATTAGACATATGTCGATGATTGTGTCAGGTCCAATACAGTGGAACATTAGACTGAAACTTCACCCATTATTCAAAACCTTAAAGAAAGAGAAACGCGTAAAACATGGAGTTCGCAGTCCCTATATATAGATGTCAGTGTTCCTCTAACAAATGAGATTCTATTAAATGTGTGCATGGTCGAAACACCATGTGAATGAATAATTTGTTTATTGCATATATTATGTGGCCATAAAGATTCTGCAAAGCACTGAGTACTTGAAAACAATAACCATTACATATGATCCAAAAAGGGAAAAGAGAAAAACCTAAGAAACGAGACAAAATATGATCTGTAATTTGGAGTGCAGCCCTAAGTCTCCGCTTCCTTGGCTAGGGAACAAATACATTGTTGTTAGTTGTTACATAATAAAGGAGTAACAAAGTATAGGATAGAGGTTTTACACTTTAGTAGTACATGATGTAGATGTAGATATTTATTGGTCCGCTATATATGGCTTTCAGAAAATAATAGAAGGCTTACAATTATGGTGGACATATTAATTTTTCAAGAAGCAACTATATATGGTTTATTGACATGTGTTGATATTCAGCCTATAATGGTCCTCCCGCAGCCAAAGAAGAGGAAGAAAAAACAAAAAAAAACAGAAGGAAAAATGTCTAAAGGTCCTTCTCCTTCATATGAGCTCTAGAACATGCAGAAGCAATTATAGTAGTAGTAATTTCAGATCTGAGACAGTTTATGGACTGCAAAGTCGCAATCTAGATCTGCAATTTGCACTGTTTTAAAATAGTGACAGATAATATCTTTTTCCCAAAAATAGTGATATTTCAGTTGTTGTAAATGAGCAATGAGAGGGTATTTTTAAAAATTAATTTAGTGAAGAGTAATAGCTGTTTATGATTGATCAGTTTTGAACTTGAGCAATAAATGTGAACAGATATTAGCATACACAGTCGGAATTTTGGATTGGGTTAATTAGTCCTGGTGGTCGTTTTCTCCTGAAATGAATTGGACTAAAAACATAAAAGCATTTTTTTTTTTTTGTGTATAGATAGAGAAAATTATTCAACAGTCCAGGACTACAAATAAATGTATAATCCCCCTTTCACAGAGTGGTGGGTCCTACCATGAATTTAATTAGAGATAGGACATACCATTATGTGGTGGGACCCACCCATAGGCGGGGCTAGAGCATAGTGAGTGGGGTCAATTGACCCCACTCAAATAAAAAAATATATATATATATTTACTTAGGTATATCTATTAAAAAATTGAGATTTTTAGCATTTGACCCCACTAAAAAATGAAAAAAAAACACTAAGAATGGAGGTCAATATTACTAAAATTATCATCAAATCCTTTTTATTTCCCTTTAAACTAACAAAAAAAAAAACCCAAGTAACACAAAAAATAGCTCAAATAACATCAACAAAAATTAACCCAAAATATTTAATTAGTTTCCATACTTCAACAAAAATCACAAATAGGTTCATAAAACCCATAAAAAAAAAAATTGCTAATTTGACCCATTGAAAAAAAATTCTGGCTACACCATTGGACCCACCATTCATGTGAAAGAGGAATTATGTATTTATTTGTAGTCTCGAATTACCTAATAATCACTCGTATAGATAGTGTGTGTAAATGGAAGAAACCTTGTCGGCCCCTTTTAGAAATATGACTCGTATCTCCTTACTTATTGTTGTAATTATCAATTAAACAAAAAAAGAAAAAAACCTTTCTTAAAGTTATGTCCTTAAATTAAATAGCTTTGCTAAAGTTTGTACGTAGTCTATTTTAAGAGTAGTTATCTATGGTAATGACTAATGCGCCTTCTTAACAGTAATCCACACGAGGAAAAGATAAACTATTATGTGTGCATTGATCTTGAACACGCTAGCTCTGTAGGTACTATTTATTGGTCTGCTGCACTAGCTTTGCTTAGGACCGTAATGTAAATGAGTCAAATCGAGTACTGAAAGTTTAAGATTTTCATTTAAGTTTATTTCGAATATTAGTCGAGCTCAAGTTTATCATAAAACTAGATTATATATTCAAATTTAGTACATTTTTATTTATCAAGTTTGTTCACGAACTACTCGACGAATTTATTATTTTTCCCATATATAGAAAACACTATGACTAATTTTGTTTACCCATTTGCAATTCTATAGTAATAATTAATAACTAAATTATAGTTGAAACTATATTATTTGAGTTAATTAATAGAATAGTTTATTTTGTTTTATTTTATGAACTTAAAAAAATTAGATTCACCAACCGTATGTTATTAATAAATTTTACTATGAAATGGACTATTTGTATTATCAATGAATTAAAAATAATAATTTAACATTATATGAACTTATTTACAAACTTCCACACTCCAATCTCAAGTCTATATAAATATATTTGTATACATGTATACATATAAGCATATACTATTATATATACTTAAAGCGAGTCACGTACTCACAAATTTGTTTATGAACACATTATTATGTTTGAATTCAGCTTGTTTAACCATCGAGTCTTAGGCTTGAGTTTGACTTATTTATTTAATAAATGAATATAATTTTTTTTTTTACTAAATCTTAGTTGGAGTTGTTCATGAAAGCTCAATACATTTAGAGTCATACGTACCTTTGTCCTAGTAAGAGATTGAATAACGACTTGTATCGACTACCACACGTGTTCGGCATTCTTATAGTGACAATCTACTACTAATCTTATCTAATAAATTTGACACATGATTGTACGCAGCATTGTACATGCCACATCCAAGTAGATGACTGTTTAGCAAAAAAAAAAAAAAAAAAACATGCAAGTAGATGATTTAGACAAATCCTAGAAGATGCCACATGCAAGTATATGATTTAGACTAATCTTAAAAAGAATAATACTAGAAGAGACAATAAAATTATATTATCAAATCCCATGATTATTCATTATTGATTGATTTTGGAACATCTAACTTAGGCTATGTTCGTTTTATCTTAAAATAATAATTTATTTTCACATCAGTTTAAACTCATCTTTTTAAAAATCTCATATTTTTTAAGTAGGGCTGTATTTTTACATCAACTTAACCAATGTAAACAAGTTCGCACTAGTATAACCTAAGATTAACTTGTCTAGTGATCCTCAATATTGCAAGTTAAAGTAGAATCATCAATCTTTAAAGTATCACTTAATCGACGTCTTCCCTAAAATATCAAGATTTTGCAAAGATATATGATTGCAAAAGAATGCGGCAAATTCAGTTGCCACGTAGAACAAAATAGATCAACGATGATAACTACGCATACATTATTCTGTGAGACAAAGTAGTTAATGTGATACATATTGTCCATCTCCATAAAAAAAAAATGTGAGCATAAAAGAATGTACGTGACAATTCAGGAGGATGCCATCACTATACGCATTGATATAATTATATTATAATAAGATTGATGTGAGAATGATCCAAGTTGTGTGATGTTTCCCAGATGCCCCCATCGATCACTCAAGTTATTATGAAAAACCAATTCATTCATGCATGCATGAACAACTTGTGGGATAATTGAGAGGCAGTGCCATCAGACGGAACATGCATCAGCCTGCTTTTTTGGTCCCATTTAAGTAGATCAGAATTTTAATAAGAGAACATGGTAGTGTCTGGTGGAGATTGTCAGTTGATGCTGGCTTTTCTCCATCCATAGATGATAGAGCCAAACTTAGGTGGTTGATGTTTGTGTTTGTGTTGTGTGTGCCGAGTGCCGAAGAAAATATGGGGTGTGAAGTTTATATTATATTTATATGTGTATGTTGTTGCTTCAAATAAAATCGAAGCCAAATTTTAACCACCACAACCACTTGTATATATAAAGGGTGGCTCTTATATCTCCTAAACCTTGAACGTGAACTTTAAATTTACAAATTAAGGAGAGGAGGAAATTATATATGTATGGCAACCAAATTAAACAAATATGGGGAAATTAAATTTGAGAAGGTATAAGTATAACTCTAACTATAACTATAAAGTAAATTAAATATGAAAAGGGACACGTGCATAGCCGACTTTGGAGGATGGGATTATTAGGTTTTCTCAGTGAAAGTGGGGCTGTCAAGCGTGTGAGAAGAGGGTGAGATTCATGTGACATCCCCCAAAAGAAGACAGATGGAAGAAGGAGAGGGTTGGCTGTCAATTATCGATCCGGTTTGCAGTTGGAAAAGAAAGTGTTTTATCTCCCTCTCAATGAGTGTTGAGTAGCGAGGGAGTCTTTAGTACGTAAATAGGACAATTCCCACTTTTTTCCCATTTCATTTTATTTATTTATTAATTCTTCTTGCATTTGAAGATAACAAAATGACTGGTTATTGATAAGATTATTGTCATTTTTTGAATAATTGAGGTTTGAAAGGTATTTATCATTAAGAAATGAAGAAATTTAATGTACATATATATTAAATACTATATCTATATATGGTGATCATACATCGTTTAATGCCAAGAAGAAGAAAAAACCCATGATTAACCCTATTGAAAATGATAGAGTCTTGCTATTTATAACGTACTCATTTGGAAGTCAAATTAATTTACGTACATTTTGGGTTGATTGACTTCAATTTGAATACATCACGGGATTAATTACTGGATACAATAGGTTCGTTTAAAAAAACAAAAAAAAATAGTATTATAAAATACTCTTCGAACTTGTGTAAAGTCAAAAATTAATGAAGAATGAATAAGGATTTACTGTTTCATTGAAACCTATGTGTACGTAATAAGGTTAGCATATATCTATAATTAATATTAATCCGATAAAACTCGATTTGTTTGTGCCTACTTGGTGCATTATCAATATAACTTTATGTTATGTAGCTCTATAGTGAAAGAAAAGGACGTGGCACCTCATAACTTTTAGTGAATCCGCTTTTTTACCCTCTGCCCAAACAAGCTAAACAATAATGAGGATAGCTCCAAAATATACCAGTTAGATATTATTTCTTGCTTTCAACAATTAAAATGTCCATATCTTTGGGTACGCAATACAATATTGGAAAGAAAAGGGATGCATGGTATATAATACCAAGACTTTAATTGAGAGTGTATTAGATTATTTAATGTCTCGGTCTCTCCTATTAATAATTAATCTGAGAATTCTATAATTAATATGCATGCTCTATATCCCATAAGATAAAGCATGAAGCAAACCGCATCTTGGTCTAAGTAATTTTTGTTGAGATCGATATAATAGGATTTGAATATATGACGCTCGCTTCATAATGATTATTTTTTATTATCGGACCAAAACACTAATAGGTATTTGTTGGTGTAGGGAGATTTAAACTCAAGTCCCTTATTTTGATTTCACAGTGAGTCGGATTATTCATGATTTAGAATAGACTAAATTATATATTACATCGGTTTTCAATTTGGTCATTTAAGTTTAATTTTAATCTTTTTTTAAATATAAATTTTTCTGTCTCATCTCCCCGTTAGTTGTATTATTTTTCACTTTCTAAAATAATTTCGTTTTTGTGGACTTAACAGTGCTGATTGAGCGGAGTTGGATGGAAGGATTATATTGAAAACAAATGAAAGTTAAATGATTGAAATCAAATCTAATTAAAAGACTAATTGAAAACATTTTGTAATTTATAATTTAAATTTTAGAATATTACACTTTACGCGCTTGAAGTTACATTTTCTAAACATTTTTTCATCTTAAATAGTTAAAATCGCACATGTCTCAAAAAGAAAGCCAAGAAAACCAATAAAAACTCCATTACATTTTGAATATATACATTAATCTTAAGAACCAAATGTAAATACAATTACACATATAATAATAATAATAATAATAATAATGCTACTGTAAAATTTTAAACTACAGGGTGACAAATTCAAAATTGGTTCAAATCATAGGTGGTGGCTAAAATATAATTTCCACTTTATATAGGAAGATGCTTTTCTCTACTAGTATAGTTTAATATGGTTGGTACGTTCATTACTCTCCCTCTGTACGTGTGCACGCATGTGTGTACGATAGGACTTTTTGAAGATTGATTTCCAAGTTGAGTTTAGTGGTTTATTCTCCACAATTAGACGAATTTATTGATGATGAAGGAGGCATCAGAAACTGTGCTCCCACCTTAAGGGGACCAAATAGTGGATTATGCTTTAAATTTGTCAATGACAAAAAAATACAAAAATAAAAAAAACTTGACTATTAAGAACCATACACATCCATTAAGAATTATGTAGTTCAGTATCCTTACTTGATTCTCTCTTATAAAGAATAAATGAGACCTTGAAATCTTCTCTCTTTTGATTATTGTAACCAAAAAGGAAGAAGAAGAAGAAGAAAAAAACGAAGCACAATCATCATTTTGAATTCAGGATTTGGTTTAGAGCAAAATCTTCGCAATTATACAAACCTATTCGATGGCAACATCAACCAAATAGTAGTCCCACATGGCAAAACAGCCTGCTCGCCAACTTGTTTTTCTAATAAAATATATTTATTTGGTACCAACATAAAAACCTAGAATCCAAGAATAAATTAGAATAATAAATATTTAAGATTTTCAATTAGCCTAAAAGGATTTTTATTTGAAACAATTTAAAATGCAAACAATTCAAAAATAAAAACAAAAAACTTACACTACTATTATCCAATCATTGTTTATTTAATGTGATTCGAAAAATGAATAAAAAAAAAAAACACCTGTAAAAATGAAAGGCGATTAGTAGCAAAAGGTTAATATAACATGCCTATCTTGACATTGCCAAACCGGAAAGCGGTTATGTGTGGCTTTCAGGCGATATATATCTCTCATACAAACCTAACTTGTCTGGAGCCATCCTATGGCACGTGCCAGCCATCCTTTGCTAGTGTTTCCTTCATAATCAATAAATCTCTCTTACTCTTACCCTGCTGCTATGCTTGTCTGTCCCTTTCTCTTTCCCTGTATTACTATGTTAGGTTATTGATGTATATAATATGAGTTACTTAAAATGACCAAAATGTTCTTAACTAATAAATTTTTTAGCATATTCATGACAATTATTAGCTAGGGCATCATGGTCATTCGAACAAAATCAAAGGATGGTGGTAGTTTGGATCATTGAGATGACTTTGTACTGACCTTATCTTTTATTTTATTCCGTAGTTTGCGTTGGTTTCCAAAGGACGTATGGGAATTGACAATAATAGCCGACATTCGGAATGGCATTTTCGTCATTTTCGAGTAATTAAAATCTAATTTAAATTAATTAAGGAAAAAATAAATATAAGAATGACGATAATTTATTTGCTGAAAAGGCCAGTGTGGAGACCCTCAACTTGTAAATTGTAGGGACTCATATGCTCTCATTCTTTGAGCTTTAGATAAGGCCATTTTGGTAAATTGGAACAAACATTAATAAAAAAATAAAAAAGTTAAAATCCAAAAGAAAAAAAATTGTGTGTTGTGTGTGTTTTCTTGTACATTGGTATGATATTAATATTTGATTTTAAACTTTCATTGACAAAATGAGCAACGAATAAATAAATAGAAGTTATTATTGGTGAGTAAAAAGGAGGTGAAGAAGAAGAAGAAAAGCGACTGCTTCTCTTTCTGTATCTCTCTCTGGTCTGTAAGAGTTTCCTTAGAGAGAGAGAGAGACATATATCATATATCAGTCCCTAAAGCTTCCATTTTTAATTTTTATATATAGTATGTAACTTCAATCTTTCTTTTTCCAGAAGGTGGTTGCAGAAAATACTTACTGCAAAGAGCAACACAAAGAGAAAGAAAAGGAGAGAAAGAGAAAGAAAGAGACGAGAGTGGGAGGCGACAACACAAAGAGAGAGAGAGAGAGAGGGGAGGAATTCAAGAAGCTTTCAATACCACTGAAGGGAAAACGATGTCTGAGAGCTTTACATCCTTTCACACTCTGCAATTCTAAGAGGTACATGTAACACACACACACACTCTCTCTCTCTCTCTCTCTCTCTGTGTGTGTGTGTCTCTTATATATATATACATGATGAACAAAGCTGAAAATGATTAAAGGAAATAAAAAAATCATAGAGCACCACACAAACAAAGGAAAGACCCATCTCATTCTCTCTACCTCGTTTCTTCTTTTTTCTTTCTTTAATATAGTACTCTCTCTTTTTTCCTTTTTGGTGGCTATTCAAGAATATTGATCCGTAATGAATTGAAACAGCAAGAGAAGCAAGGAGTACTGTGTGTGTGAAATAAAGCCAAAGAAGAAAGAGACGACGATGATGATGATGAAGAAGAAGATTCTGACATGGGACTAGTAACACCACCGCTTCCACCAGTTTTCTCTCACTCAACGAAGACCCATCACCACCACTCAATTTCAATCCCAGAAAAGTCCAATTCTACTAATTCTATGTCCCAAGAGTATCATCACCACCACCACCAAGGCATCTTCAGCTTCTCCAATGGGTATGAAAGATCGGCCGTGTCACACCATGACCAACAACAACAACAACAACAGCAACATCAGCATCACATAGCCCAGCAGATCCGAAGGGACAAACTGAGAGTGCAAGGCTACGAGGCCCCACCAGCACCACTGGTGGGGATTGAAGAAGAAGAAGAAGAAGAATCAGGTGGTCTTCAAGTCTATGAGACAGCCGGTATGTTATCAGAGATGTTCAATTTCACTCCTCCAGGAGCTTCTGCTACTACTACTGCTTCTGCTGCTGCTGAATTGTTAGAGCAGCAACAACCCATAGCACCAAACTATCATCGGTCCCCGAGGCCACAGCCAACGGGTTTGGGTGTGGGTGTAGCCAATGAATGGTACGGAAACAGACAAGGTATGGTTGTGGGGTTGGGAACCTTGGGAGATTCAAAGAATCAGACTAGTGTCAATAGCCGTGACAGTCTATCACAGCCTCAGCCTCACCATCATCATCATCATCATGCTCAGATTTCAACCATTAATGCTGCGGATTCAGCTGCTGCCATGCAGCTTTTCTTAATGAATCCACAGCCAAGATCTCCATCTCCTCCACCTCCACCTTCAACTTCTACTCTACACATGTTGCTCCCAAATCCCTCCACTTCTCTTCAAGGGTTTGGGCCCACACCTGGTGCTGGAGGGGCTTATGGTGGTCAATTCACTTGGGTTCCTGATCATGAGCCAGGTGGCTCTAATGCCACACAGCTCAACAACCCTAGTCATGAAATTGGTGGGGTTGTGGAAAGCCAAGGCCTTTCTTTGTCTTTATCATCTTCTTTACAACATCTTGAAGCAGCTAAAGCTGAAGAATTGAGGATGGGTGATGGTGGACTATTGTATTACAATAATCAAGGAGGGGCATCATCGTCCACTCATCCTTATTATAAGAACCACCACCAGCAGCCATTGCATTTACAAGGAGTGGCTCAGAACCACCAGGGTCATGTTGGGTTTGGGGGGTCCTCATTAGGTGTGGTGAATGTGTTAAGGAATTCAAAGTATGCTAAAGCCGCCCAAGAGTTGTTGGAAGAGTTCTGTAGTGTTGGAAGGGGTCAGTTCAAGAAGAACAAGTTTGGGAGACACAACAACGCTAACCCTAATTCCAATCCAGCTGGTAATAGTGCTGCTGGTTCTTCATCCACATCAAAGGATCCACCACCATTGTCAGCAGCTGACAGAATTGAGCATCAGAGAAGGAAGGTCAAACTTCTATCAATGCTTGATGAGGCATGTAATCTTACTCTCTCTCACCTTCTCTCTCCTCTTAAGAGTCAAGAGTCAATCATTTTTCCTATTTATTTAGTCTTTTAAAAAAAGAAAAAAAAAACCCAGCAGGACAAACACAAAGTTCCGGCCAGTTTTTTATTAATTAAAAAAAAAAAAAAAAAAAATCTATATTGCAAAAAGCCGGCTGGTGAAATAGGGTTCAATATGATCAAGTTGGTGGAGTGTGATTACACGTTATTTTTTAAAAATTGTTTATATTTTATGTCTTTGATTGGATTGGTGGGGAGTAGTGTGTGTGCTATATGTATAAGGTATTTTGGTTTTTGGTTAGGTGAAAACGTAAAAGACTACTATTAGAGGAATGCATCCTGTAAGTTGAGACGTTCCTTGTGATTGGAAAGGTGGCCAATATACAATCCACATACCACATTATGTGGAAATTACTTGTTATGAATGCAACTGCCTCTAAAAGATCCATACCCATCATAGTAATATTGCAGGCAGGAAAGCCATTCATATTATACCTGAGTTGACCATGGGAAGGAGGTCTTTTCCTTTCTTATTCTTCCATTTTTCTAGCTTGCACACAAGCCTATCAATCAGCTGGATTGAGGAAAGAAATATATAAGGATATTCTTTTTTAATTCCCATTAAACCATCATTTCACCTTACCTGCAGGCCAATTTTTGTGGCTTATAAAATTCTTAAATTGTAGTCTCTCTTTCTCCTTTCATAATCTACTCCCATACCATAGTCCTAGGCCAATTTTTTTTATCTCTCCTTAGTTCAATTTTGCAATATGCCTATCTTTCTATTGTGTCATGTTTTTTTTTTTTTTTTCTTTAATCCAAGTTGCTTTATTAAGTTAATATATTTCTTTTAAGGAAGTCCCTATTTTCATATTTTTAATTGTTGTTGCTAGTTGCTACACTACTCTATTTCACATTTATATGATGTTTCATATGAGATAGAGAAGTCTGGAAGCAACAATAGTATGTGTGGAAATCACATTTTCCTTTCTCTTAATTGGTGGGTGAGTTATATTAATGGTGAAATTATTAAAGAGGGTGCTATTTCAATATCAAAAAGTGTTGGTTTGACTGATCCTCTCTCTCATGTAGTTGGCCTCATTGCATGAGAGAGAGAAAGAGAACAGTGGAAACAATGAACACTTTTCCATATTGAATATCGTTTGCCATTAATAAACTTTGTATACATTCAGAGGCAATCATAACATATGTAATCTCAGAATTTATGACAAAAATGAAAGCACTTTATATCGAATTATACCTAATAAGTCCTCAAAATGATAAGGACCGTTATCTTTAATTATATTGCCATTATTAATTAATTTATTTTAAGTGTACGTAATGTTTATAAATGTGCAGGTGGATCGAAGATACAACCACTATTGTGAACAAATGCAAATGGTAGTGAACTCATTTGATCTAGTAATGGGTTTTGGTGCCGCTGTCCCTTACACTGCCCTTGCACAGAAGGCAATGTCTAGGCATTTCCGTTGTCTAAAGGATGCAATATCAGCACAATTGAAACATAGTTGTGAGCTTCTAGGAGAAAAAGATGGTGCTGGGAGTTCAGGAATAACAAAGGGAGAGACACCAAGGCTTAAACTGCTAGAGCAAAGCTTAAGACAGCAAAGAGCCTTTCATCAAATGGGGATGATGGAACAAGAAGCATGGAGACCCCAACGAGGGTTGCCTGAACGTTCAGTCAACATCTTGAGAGCCTGGCTTTTTGAGCATTTTCTTCATCCGTACGTTACCTTTACTTATATATCACCACTACTCCTAATGAAAATCAAAGAAAGTTGAAACATTATTATAGCAATTATGATAAACTCGTAGTGATAAACTTTTTTTCATGTCTTTTTGGTGGTTAAAAACTTAAAAACAATGATACAAAAAAAATTACAAAGAAAAAAGAAAGAAAGACAAAACTTTTTGACCAGTGTCTAGAGCAGATAGCAGTAATGCAGTGTCCTTGAATATATGTCGTCTCGGTCAGCGAAAAGCTGTTAAAAGAGGAGCATTAATTAAACTATATAATCTTTCTCTTTCTTAGTCTTTCTCTCTCTTTCTTACAAAACTCATGATGTTAAGAGAGATGAGGATGAGAGAGTACTGATGAGAGCAGTGGTCTAGTTTCTGCTGTAGCGTAGCTGAGGATCTTTCTTTCTCTTTCTCTTTCTCTTAGATTCTCACGCCCATGCAGGGAAAGAAGAAAGGTTCAATCCCATCTAGGGGGTACAGAAAGCTCGGTGTCTCTTTATACGGTTTTGGCATGGTTACGACTCTGATGTCATTTTCTGGTCTCTTTCTCAGGTACCCAAGCGATGCAGATAAACATCTGCTGGCACGACAGACTGGTTTATCGAGAAATCAGGTTGGTTCACTTTACTTCTTTCATTTTCTTTTGCTACAATAAAAGAGTAAAAATCATATATAGTACACATGCTAGTTGCTACACACAAAGAGAGAAATAAATAATCCTTCTTTAGGTGTGTGGCTGTGGATTTAGCAGCCCCCACACCGAAACAAATAAATAACAAAGGAAAGGAAACCTATGCAAAGGAAGGGACCAGTAGTAAGTCCAGATGGACTTTGCATGGTTTTGTGTTTTATTTCTCTGATTTCTTCTCTTTCTGTTAGTGAAAGACAATCATTTTTCCTTCCTTCTATTTTTCTTTTACTTTGGATTCTTTTCCATCATGACATAAAAATCTAATTTTAACAAGAAAAAAGAAAAAATAGAGCAGAACAAAGTACATTAGGGACGAGGCGTGAGAGTTTCTAGCTTTGGTTCTCTCTCTCTCTCTCTCTCTCTCTCTCTCTCACAGTCACATATCCGATGACACCATCCAACCACATGATGCAGGCATACAGCCAGCCATAAAGGCAGTAAATAAATTTGGGTATTTGTCAAATAGCGAACTTCATGTGCCCAATATATGTCATATTCTTATTTTTACAATAAGTCTTGTGCATACAATTTTTTTTAGCAATTTCTTTTATAATTGTTGAAGTGAATCTTTATTATTAGTGTATAATAAAAATAGTCTTATTGGATAGGTTTATATAACAGTAAGGCTTGCTCTAATCATAATTTGTCACGAACATTGTTTTTATACTTATATTAAGAACAATGGTTTATTTTAACATAGCTTTTTCAAGTCAATCACGTCTTTAAATGTGATTTACAAGACAAAAAATAATAATTTATTATTGTCATCCTTATCATTATCAAATAGTTTGTCTTAGTCCTTATTAAATGTTCTATTTTCATTTCAATAGGCTTTAAATTGTTTGTAAAAATGTCAAAACACAACATACATGGGTCTATTAAATTGCTAAAATTTTCAAATCTCAAGAGTTATAGGTTCTTAAGAGTTTAAACTCACAAAATTTGAATTTATATCATACTCTAGAAATAATATCTTTGAAAATATAATTTTAATTGTTTCAAATAATTTTATAGATTTTATTTTAATAACTAAAGAATTAATAATTTGACCATTATTAGACATCTTATTTAGATAAAAAATAAATAAATATTTGTTCTAAATTTTTCTATATAGTTTGTTTTTAGAAAGAAAAGGTTAAGAGTTGAATTTAAATATCATGTTTGTTATTCTTACATATATATATATATATGTAAGATATGCAAAAATTGACATTTCTTAACTACAAAGTTTGAGTTAGAATTCTTGTTTTTCATGAGAATTGAGATATTCATGACAATTGTAATTCTTGAGAATTTTACATTCCATCATAACTAGTACACCATAAAGAAATACATACTCCTAGATCTTCAATATTAGGACTCAATATATAACAAAACTCATTGATTGGGCTCCAAATGGATTGACCTTCTTAATAAGCAGTGTTGATTGTCTTGTTTTAGCAAGGTTAGGGTTGTCATTTCAAGGCCTATAAATCATTGAACAAAAGATTTTAAGTTTAATTTTAATTTTATTTTCGCTAAATCTGAGCAACAGATTTGGGTATTACTTAAGGGCTACAATATAATACTACTTGTTATGTCTTTGCAAGCAAGTCATTTACATATATTAATAGGCAATTTCATCATCTACCAATGATTACGTTTCCTAAAACACTTGTGCATTTGTTATAGCCACACGCAATCATATTTCTTCTTACTTACAATGAATAATCACTTATTAAAAAAAGAAAAATATATATATATATATACTTATGCTCTTTTTTATTTTTTGCGTGTGTAACCGTGTATATATACTTATAATTAACCTCATCTATTTATAGTGGAAATGTACGCTTTTAAATTATTGAAAGCATGATGGTCAGTTTTGTATATCTGAATGATTTAAAGATAGGTGATAATTATTTATTGCGTATTGCCTTTGGAATATCTGAACTCTCAATATTAATTGCACAATGATCTAAAGCAAGCACAGGATCTTTCTTAAAGTCTAAATTAAATATGACTGCAATGTTAGCTAACGTTGAAGTTTCAATGTGTTTATAGGTTTCAAACTGGTTCATTAATGCCCGGGTTCGGTTGTGGAAACCCATGGTGGAAGAGATGTACCAGCAAGAAAACAAAGATGAGGATGGTTCAGAAGAGAGAGAAAATAATAACAGTGGCCTTGCACAAACTCCAACACCCACAACGACAGCTGCCACAACACCAACAGCATCAACAACAACAACAACAACACCACCAACAACAACAATATTAACAACTACTACGCCAACAGGCAAAAGATCCGATATCAATGTGTCTGAAAGCGACCCTTCACTCATCGCAATGAATAGACAATGCTTCTCGGAAAACCAAGCAAAGCAGCAACCAAACACTGCTACTACAACTACAACAACAACAGCCACGACCACCGCCACCACCAACTCCGACGTGGCACCACCAATCTCACAGTGTTTCCCGACTACAATCCATGACTCCTCAGACATGCAGATAATGCAGATGCAGCAACACACTCAGAGATCAATGGCTGCCGATGACACGTGTCGCCGTGGCAGTGTGGTTGCTACAGCAGCTGAGTTTGGGACCATCTCTGGTAATGCTGACATGGGGTCTACACTCATAAGGTTTGGGACCACAGCTGGTGACGTGTCACTAACTCTAGGGCTACGCCATGCCGGGAACATGCCCGAGAAAAGTTCTTCTTTCTCAGTTAGAGACTTTGGGGGTTGTTAAAGTTCTATAGTACGTAGCTTAAACATGAAAAAAAAAAAAAAAAAAAATTATCCCTTTTTTATTTTTTTTGTTATCATTAAGAAAAACACAAAAGTAGCATTAAACTAGCTAGTTGTATGGGGGCGAGGGGGGCTATTATAATTGTATAGTAGATTGTTCTTGCATATTTTCTTTTTTCTTTTTTCTTTTTTTCTTTTTCTTTTTTATGTACTTAAGTTTTTTGTACCTTAATAGGAGTATTTACTAGAATAACATAATACCATATTTGAGAGAGAGAGAGAGTTATAAGCATTAGGTCTTAATGGGTAATATAGGATGATATTATCTTATATTTCTGATATTTTGAATAATGACAAAACCCTACAGATGGGCTATTTATCTCTTTGTGATGACCATGATTCGGTATTGAAAGCTGAATGTTCCATAACTGATAATTGTTATAAAAATCACATGCTGGAAACTGATGAAAACTGTAGACACAGACGTGTATTTGGAATTTAAGGCATGTCTATTTTGTCTCTTTTGATTATTGCTATGGACATGAGGTTTTTTCGTAGTTTTAATATTATAGTGATGATCTTTGTAAATTTCTCTTTCATAATGGATGGGCAAAATTGGCCTTCAGAAATAAGAGATTTTTTCGCCTATAAAACCAGCTTTATTGTTGGAGAAAATCTTCGTAGGTTTATCATCGCATTTTCATGTAAAAATCGAATGTACAATTTATCCAAACATACACAAAAAAAATAATAATAATAAACTAAATAATCTGATGAAAATAACACTATAATGAGGAAAGAACAAGAAGAACAAAAATTACATATTACCATTTCCCTTAAGTTTATGGATTGGACTACATGTTCTTATCTATATTAATTCTCCAAAACATAAGATGATAAAGAGAGTTTTAAGCTTTCCAAGCTTATATATATATATATATATATATATATATATACTAGATAACATCAAAAACAAAATTAAGAACCGTTGGCATGGTTAGGAGGGATAAAAAGGTTATACTTAACATAAAACTCATCAAATTGTTATATTGATTAATTGCTACAAAAAGCATTAGTATTTTTTTTACACACATGTAAAAAAACACTACAATAAAATATTTTCTTTTAAATAGTTGTTAGTATTGTAGATTCCTGAATAAGGAATCACATAGGGATGTCAATTGTTTGGTTTGAGTTAAGTTGGAAACAAAAATCTTAGCTGAGTTGATTTGTTAGCAAAGTCAATTCATTGATAACAGGTGGGCTGGGTTCATGATTAAGCGAATGAGATTCAGAGACTAGAGATTTTAAACCAGGATGATTTCAAGTTAGGTTTAGAATTTTCTATAATTCATTAATAGTTCTATATTGATTTGTATGTTATATTATTCTATTATTTAGGTATCTACATCTTATTTTTTTTTTTTGAGTCATCAATTTCAAGTGGAGAGCATAAAATTCAACGCCTTTGTTCTCTTCTTTAGCAAGTTTCTAGACAGTAGACACACGCAGAACTCTAAAGCAAGTTGCAGAATAACGCAAACCCACAAGCTAAATCAGTGACTATAATTGGATAATTGGATTTGATGTCACATGCAGTCGATGTCAAACCACCATAGATTCATGTATTAAGTTAGATAAAGCAATTTTGTGGCTAGTAATTAATATGACAGAAACAGTGAAAGCTTCTTTCTATTTAATTGCATGCATATTGTGCCAGGAATAGCAATTCTTATTGGTGGATGATTTAACTCAGAATCTTACTTAGCATATATAGAAAGTACAAAATACAATTATTGTATAGCCTGCATGGGACTAGATAATGTGCCCTTTAATCCACATCATTTTTAAACGTAACTTGCTCATGACCTCTTACAAAATTGAAATTAAAGCAATCTCCTTTTTTTATTTGGTATGAAAATGTAACCTTTTTATTTTAAATTGTTGAGAAGAAATGCATAAATGAAAGAGCGGGAAAATAAAAAGTAAATCTTGCTACCTAACATATAAATTGTCTGTTTAGGCAGTGGATGGTACAAGTACAACACAATGTTTTGCACACCAATAGCTTGTCTATATTCAGTCTCTATTATCTCACGCGGCACAGGCAGACCAGTAGGTTTTGTTATGTTACCTTACCTCATAACCAATGCCACGAAGGTTTCTTAGAACCCAAAACAATAATCTGCAAAAGCAACAATTACTCTTCACCTAATACATTGCTTATTCTTTTAGGCACTCCATAACTAACCGAAAACAATATGTCCTATAGGATTTACAAAGTTGCTCAGCTGCAACGATCAAGTAGCTTGTGAACTCAAGGTAAATGATCTCTTATTAGAAAGTTTTGCTAGCTAGTAAAGTTAAAAAAAATAAAACGTTCAAGAGTATATAAAAAGTTAAAGCAGCTATCAAACAATGTCACTATATATATTTATGTAGCAAGCAATGTCACTTTCAGTTGTATAGTCACTTCTTTGAATATGGAGGTGCTTAAAAATAAATAAATGAACCCTTTATTAGTCTAATTAAGGTATTTAAATGGACCGTCCTTGTTCTTTAAGGTTTTATTCTTAGTTTTGTTTTCCATTGTAGGACTAAGGACCTCATGCATGGGAGTTTTGTCCAGTACCCAATTGAAGTGAACCCTCTAGCTAGGTGTGCTGAAAACTACATGTGCTAGTGCTACGTATCATTATTGACTGCACTCTCTTCCTTAATTTAAAGATTGTAAAATTTAAAAGCTATAATGGTTTAGTACTCATTCAACAAACTACAAAAGTGAAAGAGAAAGGAAAAGCCCATGAATCTTAAATGTGTTTGTTGTAAGTTTTTAACCTTTTTCATTCAATGTGATATAAATGTTGGTTTCAGGTGGGGCCGGGCGTTTGTCTGTGATACTGTTCATTAATATCTCTCGGCCCAGTGATAGACTCAAAGACCTACTACTCAATCAATATTTAATAGTGCCTTACTGTCTTTCCCTACTTCAGTTTTCAAAATGGTTTCTTTGTCTTGTTTGGGCACATAAATTACATATTTAATGTGAAGAAACGTACCAAAAAATTTTCATTTTAAATAAACGCCCCCACTTTCCCCTTTCTCCCACCATAATATACATACACTGCAAGACAAAAACAACTTGGGGTGGACCCCAACTAATTTGCTGCAAAGAAAGGTACACGTGGGATGCAATCCAATGACTGTCTTTCTTGTTTTTGGGTCAGGCAAACCTACCAACCAGTAGTAACCTTTACGTGGGCCATAAAACATTAGAAATGTAGGGATGGGACACATCACATATGATGAGGTTTTGGGCTTTGACCCATCTAGGGCCTGTAAATTTTTATGTCACAAACTAAATGGAACTAATTGGTTGCAGAGGAAAGGACATGGGGTCTTCTGTGGATATAGCCTGTGTAACTCCAGCCCACGTGGGTTGGTACTAATCTAATAAATTTATGGCTAAGACTTGGAATATGATTTGGTTCCTCCGAGGCTCCGACCAAACCCAAAAAAAACATAACAAAATGTTCGCAACAAATTAAAGCTTGAACTAGACAGATAGCTAAAAATTAAACTTCAAAGGTGTCAAGTCCTTTTTCTTTTTTTTTGGTGGGGGTAGGGGGATTTCAATTTTTAGAAATGGTTTCAAATTAAAGTCTCTTAAGTTATTTCAAAAGTTTCAAATCAAACCATAAATTTATAATTGTGTTTGTGGTAGTGAAATGAGTTTCTGGATAAGGCATTGGAGTCACTACCACTACCTTTGCATTTGTAAATACAAAGGAAGAAAATGGTCATGAAACAAGTTTCTCAACTCTCAGTTTAAGGAAAGGAACTATTGACTCACTGAAGGGGATTTTTTGGGAGAAGAACAAGAAAAAAGGGGAAATAACACTCTTAAAAGTATTGTTTTAGTGGAAAACTCTTTTTTGCAATAGAAATAAAAACTACATGCTCAAACCAATGTATTTTTCCATCATATATGATACATCTGAATGAAATACAAATATCATCTTCCTTTTATAGACATGAGGTTATTAGTTCAGTACAATGTAACATGCAACCAAATTGATATGCGTCTCACTGTACTTTATTTTGTAATCTTCTGTAACGTTGTATGTGTCCTTTGTGGCAAGGGCAAATCCTACTTTGACAATAATTTGTGCAGTATGTACTAGGTGCTCGTTGTCATTCATAGTATGTGCGACTCACACAAAAGAAAGAAAAAGGTCTTGCTTGCCAAACACCTTTCAGAAGAGAGTTTAAAACATGCATGTTTAACCATTTCAAGTCTCGATCATTCAAGTACCCTCGCCTAACCATCTACACTTGCCACTAGCTTTCTAGCCTTAGTGCCCTACACAGATTATTACAAATCAAACCTTATAGTTTCGCTAGTTCCAAATCAAACCATGTAATTTTAAAATTGTATCAATTTAAACCCAAAACTTTTCGGGTTTGATTTTGGGATTTGATTGGAGGTTTAATCGAATTTGATTGTAAAAGTTTAGTGTTCAATTTGAAACTAAAAAAACTAAAGGATTTAATTTGTAACAATTTTAATTTTAGGGTGTAATTTGAACCCTTCAGTTAAGTATAGGATTTAATTTGTTCAATCACTTGCACATGTTATTTAAGTAATTAGTTGTTACATGTATGTATGTTCATGTTTGGGGATTTAGTAAATGTGGTGGAAGAGACATATGGAGAATCTACTAAATTAGAACACATTGATATAAATTTTGAGAATTTAAGAATTAAGATACCATTTCAACCTCAAAGATCTATAAGCTCTATTTCAGAAACCTTTTGCCTATTGTAAATAGTAATATTACCAATGTTATAATAGAAAAATGTTAAAGATATTACAAATTTTACTACATTAGATTTACAAACTGATATGACAATGAATATAATTAATGGTATTCAATATAAGGTAGGCTTTAATGCCATAGCTTGAAGCTTCCCGGCTCATTTTTTTTCAAAACCTTTTTCCATTCTTGGTTCTTTAGAAGAAAATCAGCAGCTTTTATTATTTAAATGGTATGCAGTACATCACAATTCATGAATTGTTCGGGAACTTCTTCCATCGAAGCTTGCATTTCATCTACATATTGAGTGTTTCTAGCAAGCCTGTGTGTAACTCAGTTTGTTTCCCACCTTACGATGTGCCAGCTCGTGAACTCCCTCAAAAGACATTTTTGCCTCTTCCTACTCTTGTAAGGCATGGGCCACAGGATTGCAAAGCTTGAATTGTAATTATGAAATCACCCTTTAGAATTATGTTGCTCACCCCCACGAATACTGTGACCAAGTAGTTGTAGTTATATGCAATGAATAAAAGTTTATACTACTATATAGTCCATAAATGTTTGAAATGGTTGATGGGTTGAAATTTCGGAAATTGGTTACAGTTGAGTAGTCAATTCTCAGTTTATGAAAACCTATAGACACAATCAAATTTATTACATTTGAAGAGTCAATTCTCAGTTTACATTTGAAGAATTCCGTACATATTTCATTTCATAATTTCATCATCTATTAATAGCTAAAGGAAAGAGCACTGTGCCATGCCATGGATTTGCCACTTTAGTCCACTAGCTAGAGAACTAGCATCTGTGACATGAGACGGAATGAGAGGGACTGCTGAGGCACAACCAAGGACATATCAAACAGGCAACTCTTAAAAGATTGCATGCGCTGAGCTACTCAATTGAATTACAGTGACACAAACACAGTAAGGCATCCCATGTTAAAGTAGATTTCACTCAACTCTTTCTCTTATATAATATGATACTAGTTTTTATTAAAACTAATTAAATTTATAATGGAATTCATTATTATGTGAAAGAAGAAAATCAATCCAAAGCATTGAATAATTTTTTGTATACATGTTAACCGTCAAATTAAAGGTTCGTCTAGTTGGGCGGGAAAAAAAATATTGTTTGGTTGAAAAAGTAGGGAGGTGGAAAACTGCTAGGCTCCACTAGTTTTCCACCTACCACAAATTTTTTTAAAGTTGGGGTGTGGGGGTATTAAAGTCAAGAGACTTCTTTGCCCTTTGCTCATCTACATGACTCTTTTTTGTAACATGACATAATAGTAATTATCTATGAATTACATTTCCAATCCTCCAACTTTTTTTTCCTCCCATCCAAACTGACCTGGGTATCCCCATTATTATTTTAGTACTATATTAGGATGACATTGCACATCCATACCTCGTTTGGTCAGTGTCACACGACACCATTTAATAAGAGGAGCAATCGCCACTAAAATTAATTAATTTTCATTTTTCCCCACAACTAAAGGCACAAACATAAAAGTAAGAGAAAATTACAAATACGAAATATCATCTTGTGATATACCCTTGAAACATAGAGCTTCCTTGTGTTTTATTTTGTAACACTTATTTCTCATGTGGTTTATTCCGTTAAATATTTTCATTAACTTTAACGGAATGTGATAATGTGATAAATGTTAACTTCAACTCCTTAAAAGAAAAAAAAAAAAATCATTTTACCCCAATTTAAAATCAGTCTAGTAGAGCTTTAAGAAGAAAAAGAAAAAAGGGGGGCCACACTCACGTTGTAGCTTTTATTTTTTCTTGTTAACTTATGTAAACCGACGTTGTTGTAGTTGTAGATTACCCTTTTTTTCCTTTTTAGCTCAAATAGACCGGGGCCCGACTTCAAAATGTAACCAAATTAGGCCTAGGTCCCGTTCCAGAAAATGTCAGGGCGTTCCACATGACAGCCTAACTTTTTTAAAGCCTTTCCCAATTCAAGGTTGTATTAAATTGTGCATTGACGCCTTATCTTCCCCTATAGCTGAGTGTCTTTGGAAGATCTATGCTTAGACCTCACTTTCTTTAGATTTAGCTTCACATTTTAATTTATGTACTTTTCTTTGGGCTAGGCGGGATGCAAATTAGGTGGCTCATGTTTTGGTCAAGGTTGCACTCTCTCTTTGCCATCTCTTATGCTGTAATTCGGTCTCTCTTCCTCCCTCAGTTCTAGAGACTTGGACTAGAGATCTTTCTTTGCTTTCTACTTAATAAAACTCTTACTTAGCAAAAAAAAAATAGCCAGAGGCCCATTCCAAAAAATAGTTTACAGCATATATAGGGCACCACAAGCCAAATCTAATAACTCAAAAGAAGAAGAAAAAAAATGTTTACTGTTTGCTATGATCACTCTCTCTCTCTTTCTCTCTCTCAATGAATATAAAACTTATTACAATCACACCTCACTCCTTTTTTCACCCAAGTCAAAGTCCAAAAGTCTACACTATATTACTCCTATTAGGCTATTACAATCTCACCCTACTTCTATTTCATCCGACTCAAAATCCAAGTATCTTTCATATTTTTCTGCATGCATTTCTCTTTATTAATTTGTTAATTAAAAGCTTCAACTTTAAACCTCAGTGTTAGGTTTTAGGCTGGCCAATTCCATGACAATAGTTGTAATCAAATATTGTGATTTGGGTGTAATCGATTCCTTGTAAAAGTTTGATATAATTTTCCTTGAAGTTGCTCAAAGAATTACTGACAAAAGAAATGAGTCTTACTCAAGCAAAATAATAATGAAACCCGAAAATGTGTTTGTCACTTGCTTGAGATCGTCATTTTGTTTTCTACTTCTGTTTGGAGTAGGACTTCCACGAGGTTTTTTACCCTACTTTGTGCACATATATAAGCTTTACTTTGCACTATTTTTTTATTTTTTTATTTATTTTTAAGAAAAAAGGCTGCCACACCTAGAGCTTTTCAGAGAAAATCCTATGCCTTTTCTCCTTGTGGTTAAACTGCAAAATCCTTGTTCTTTTCCCATCTTGTGATTCCAAAGAAAGCGTTTGAAAGATCGTTTGAAATTATAGAGAATCATTTCCTGTGAGGTTCATTGTTGCAAATATGCTGGGATGTTCTTTAGAGTGCTAAAGGTTCTAGTTCATGTAAATGAGAAGTTCATAGAGGAGATTCACTTACGAAGATTTCAGGGTTTCTAGGACTATTGCAGTAGAAAGACAAACAAGAGATTTACAGAGGTTACAATAGAGAGTTTAGCTATGCAAAGATTTTATACGTAGAGTATTGAAACTGTTTTTTCTATAGCAAATTTTCTATCGAACGTCCTCGGAGTGGTTATTTTCTTTTTTCTTTTTGGTTTCCACTTCGTTACCAAATCTTGTGTCTTGCTTTTACTACTTTCATGTTTACTGTTCTTACTTACTGTTTTTAAATTTGGTATTGATATAGCTGAGCTGTATTACCTAGTGAATTAATTAATAACGTGTGTGATCAATCAATGAATCCACTAATTCCACTGTGTAGATCACATAGGGGTCTAAACTAGATTTTCACTCTACAATCCCAGCTCACCTTTCTTACCCGCATGAATCAAAATGAAGGCTAATAATTTTGTCCACTATACAACAACTCCTTCATGTGAAGTTGTCGAACAATATTTGGACGTGACAAGGAGTTGACATGAAACTGATTATAAGAGAGGCACTTACAGGAAAGATTCAAACATGAACAGAACCTTCAACTCAAATAGACATCTAGTAAATGACAATAAGAATCAATTAATCATGAACATTGTCGGTCTTGTTAGGCTACTTGGATCCTGGTTTTGTCCAATTCGGTTTGGACCCAACCTGATAGGAAGCGTTACGATTTTAAATGAGAATATTGTGAGGCTTAGTCTATGGAGCAGAGGCTTGGGATTTATACTTAACAGGTATAATTGTAACCAGACACATTTTACGTAGTGGTCATTTTTCAAAGGAGTTCAACAGTTTCCTAAGACCAAATGAGAAGTTATAATACTCAGAAAAATTAGTAGCAAATAAGCACTAGAATCAAGCAACCACAAACATAGTAGGGGAACCAATTTCAGGGGTATAACTACAAACATCATATGTAGTTGTCATGTCCTCATCGATAATTTGGATAAATTTAATTTCTAAATTCACAAGTGGTAAATAATTTGATATAAACATTGACGGACACATGTATTGAGGGAAAACGAAATACATTACTCAATCGTATCCATTCAGATAAATAAACTCACACGAAGCAACGGCTTCCAATTACATTAGTTTGCAATAATTACTAGATCAAGCAATCAACCCACATCTATCAATCCAAAGGGGATTCATTCAATCCACATTGCCATTAATCAAAAGATTTGGCATGAAGCACAGTAAACCCAAGTCATGTTGCGAGTTTAACTCCTAAGAGCTCTCCAATCATCACTCTCATGTTCTTAAAAACTTTTAAGTTGGACTTAACAGCAGATTATGAAAGATAATCCCTGTATAATCAAGTATACTCTCACTCATGTGGGTATTTCTTTAGGTCTACTACTGTGATGTCATTGAGCTATCTGACTGGAAAAGATTACCTTGTGTTTCAGTGTAAGGCCTAATGAATGTCCTCCTCCACCAGACCTCAAAGGCTCTCTGAAGATTTGGGCAGTTATCACCAGCCTTCAAAAAACTTCCCAACCAAGAAAGCAAAATACTTTGCTGCTCCTCTAGAGGCAGAGTGAGGATTGTCCTGCCAATTCCTTCCTCCACAACCTTTCTATCAAATGACCTGCACCCATGTTGTAACCAGCTGTAGTCATTAATCAATGGCTCTAACCAGGTTTGTAATAGCAATTGACGGGTGTCCTTTGACGGCAGGAGCTCGCCTCTTCCAATGCCAACAAATAGCCTTGCTGTAATGCAGCTAACATGATAACGAGAAACGATTGGCAGCTTTGAATGTAGTGTAGCTAACTCCTGCTGGCCAGCCCACATTAGTGCAAACTCATCTGCTGCTTGCCTGTCAGCTAAAATCTCAACCAACCATGAGAGGTTATCAGCCTCAAAAGCTATTTGCTTCACTACAGGTTCTTTGCTGTTCATAGATTTATCAGTAAACCCTGGTTCAGCAGCCTGCCTAAACAAAGACAAAAGTGAATCCAAGCATCTTCTGCATGAGCTGTAAAGAGTTTCATTGCAGATGTCAGCTGACCCAGCATAGCTTGGGAGACTATTATTCTCCCTAAGGAGCTTCAGCACTATGGATTTCATTTCCCGTCGGCCTCGCTCCTCATTGCTTTTCAGAACAAGGTCAATTATTTGTGGAAGTGTGTCTTTAGCGGGTTTGGAGATGTCAGAAGAGACTCGTTTCAATACTGGGGTGACGCCAAGACCCTCATTCTGGAGTCGTAGGACTGATGAGACCACCTTTTCTTCTTCTTCTTCACCAACCCAAGGGACTGCTTCCAAGTACTCTAAACATGACTGCATGCAAGAGTTGAAGCCAAGTAGTTCTGCAACCTGCAAAACAGCTTCCATCAGGTGAGGTTTTCATGTAAATGAACATATTTTAATTTTATAGACCTTTGCACATATATTAAGTGCTAAAGTTTGATGTAAAATCCAATGACGGGACAAGTATAAATGAAAAGAAAAGGCCCCTACTCAACAGTATATATCAATGCTCAGAAGGAAGCAACACTGACTACAAATGAAGTCTCTGATGATCACACTAAATCCACTCACAGATATGATAACCCCATACAGCACAGAAAGCTCCATTATTCTAATAATAACAACTAATTCCAGTGACGAATAACAATGTGACATGTGGCAGATCGAAAATTATCAACTAACTCCACTTTCAGAAATGAATTTATTTAGAAAGAGGAAGCATTATTGAGACGAGAGGTAAATTGCAGCCTGCCCTTTTCTTTCTTTCTTAATGGCATCCCTTGCTTAGTTTTGCAAGCTCCTTAAGATTGAGTGATGTGTCTCATAGTTGTTAGTACCACATAGGGCTCTAAAACAAATCAAATTGCTCATAAACAGCTCAAGTTTGGCTCATTAAGATGCTCACAAACTGTATTCATTAACTAAATGAACCATGCTTGAGCTCGAGTTTGAAGCTCAATTAGTTAATGATCCAGTTTGAACAAAGCAAAGCTGGAATCGATATGTTTATGAACACTATAATCATTTTGTACAACTTTAAAAAAAAAAAAAAAAAAAAAAGCATCATATTTCTTGTTTTATAAAATTATTACCATTGAAGTGTAAATAAATTAATTAATATAAATTTTGGTGGCCAATATGCAATAAGAAAGGTAAAAACATAGGTTTCTTAAGTAAAAATTATATTAAGTTTGAAAAATCTGATTTAGACCCATATAATCTATGCAGCGGATTAATTGAATAACTTTGACTAAATTTCTTATTAAATCCAAAGTTAACAATTCATTAGATTGCACAACCACAGTAATTATGACCAAAGTCTAAAAGCAATAAAAACCAGTAAATAGCACACACAAATTAGGCGACAAACCTTTGAACTCCTCAAACCAAAAACCACTCCAAGGGTACCCAACCTCATAGTAAATTCACTATAGAAGACCTTTGGAGTCCTAAACTCTATGCTACATCAACAAATGACCCATTCGCCTCCCACTGCAGTGGACCCAGAACTCTGGAATCCTCCTACAAAACTTCATCCATGAAGGTACTCGTCCACAATCACCCAAAACTACGGCACTCCAATGAACTTTCTGGAGGTTTTCTACCAATGAACTCATTGCAAGAATCAAGTTCTGTGATTTAAAAGAAAATTAACTCAGCTCAAAAGGTTTGAATAAACACGAGGATTTTCTGTTTAGGCTCAAGTAGAAAGGAACTCTCGATCTTATGTATGCTGCAGCCTTCTTGTCTTGAAAATAATGCCTCAAAGGGTATATATAGGTAGGTTAAAGTTTGGCTTGAATCAGACTTCGAGTAGAGTTAGGACTGTTGGTTCCATCATCTCGCTTGAGCTAAGGTCAAGCAAGTGTCCCGTGAACTTTCTGTTTGGCTTTAATGCTTGCTCGAGTTTATCCCGATTTCACTCAACCAAACATTCAGTCCTTCAATGTCTTGAAGCAACTCTTTGACAGATTTTTACAACCACCCTCTTTGAATATATTTTGGCACATGGGACATGCCAATCTAGATCCTAACAAAGTTAATATACTTAATTAACTTATGAGAGCTCATGAACAAGGTCGAGTTCATTCCGACAATTAAAGAACAAAGCTGAAACATGAGATATCACCATCAGATGGAAAAATAGTAGCAAGGGTGTACTGAATGGATTACTGTATCGCAGAAGCACATTATGCTACATGATGCATATCACCCAATACACAATGTCTCAAGCAATATTGATTCCAAAGCCACCAGAACTGTTGGACCCAACGCAAATCCTGATGGGATTAAGCATAAGTCATCCAAAGCCCTACTAACTCCTTTTAGGGCAAAACTAAATATTTGATGCTCTCCAAGAGCTTGCTTTGTGGCCTCAGGGGCTTCAAGAGTTTTTAGAATACGTTTAGGATATAAAGGAAAAAGATAAGGATTATATGATAATTTTAATGACAGATGTTTTGAACAAGAAGATTACCATGAAATTTAGTTATAATTATAGATCAATTTATGTATCACATTTGCAATACATGTGTGTTGTTGCATTTAAACCTATAGCGTTCTATTTTCTTTGTAAGATATTTTCAATACAGAATACTGAAATACATAATACGAATAGAAAAACTATGTCAACCGTACGCATCAAAAACTACTAATCTATAGTTTGAAGAGGCATAATATATTAATATTGGACATCTTACGGTTAGCAAAAGATTCAAATGGAACAAAACTAAGGTTGCAAAATGTCAACAATATGAACCAATGAATTCCTGGTCCTAGATGAGCCCAACTTAAAAAAAAATAAAAATGAAAATACATGAACGTTGAACAGATATGCAGTTTAGACATATCTGCTGCAACAAATCCTGAAATCTTGCAATTTGTCGGAGATCCCTAAGAGTAAAAAAATTTAAATGAAAATATGGACCCAAATGAAGCCCAACTGCAAGAGAGATTTTGCACACTGAAAAAAATATGCTTGAATAAAGTTTTCTAAAAGTAGTTTATTGTTTCTGCTTTCTTCAATAAAACAAAAATACACAGTGCATATATTATAATTTCAACACGATAGGCAATATTAGAATTACTTAAGAAACACTAGTGACACAAAATTGGACCAATCATCAATGTCATGTAAATATGAGATCGTTAATTAACCCTTTTGTCCATATCTAGAACATTGATATTTAGCTAATCCACTTGGATCATGAGTATCATGTTTTAGGCAAAGATACCACCAAATACATGGCTGGTCACAACAATCTCACTATTCATGATAGTTTAAGGGCTCATCAAGAAAGTGCTGAT
The DNA here is from genome assembly GCA_907173295.1 of Fagus sylvatica. NCBI lineage: Eukaryota > Viridiplantae > Streptophyta > Magnoliopsida > Fagales > Fagaceae > Fagus > Fagus sylvatica. Next base: position 5,564,919 of record OU015768.1, read on the forward strand.
CAAGCAACCAAAAGTTTTTTATGAAATCAAGTTTCCATTCTAGATAAGTATTGCAGTTTAAAGTAGCTATCATGCTTTATTTCTCCTAATACACCATAAACACATGATATAAAAGATAAAAGAACCACAGTCGGCAGGAAAGAAGATAAACAATGGTCAAACATTTAATAAGTGCTAGAGTTGGGAAGAATCCTAATTTGAGGTCCTATAGAAACAGCATACACGAGTAAAACATAGGGAACATTATCTACAATAATGAGTAAAATAATTGTTCAAAACAAGAGAGATTCCCTTTTTCATTATTAGGCAAACCAATAACCATCCTTATATCCAGGAAGGCAGGAATGACAAAACACTTATATAATCCACATTAGAACAATCAAACAACAGTAAACCCTTAATATAATTGTTTTAAATAGCTGGCATAAACTTTCACCAACAAGATACACATACATGATAATCAGTCAATGTGAGTAAAAAGGAGAGATCCATTGCATAGTGATGAAAATTACCTTAAGAATGCGGAGAACACGCGAAACACTTTGCTTGATCAGACGCTGCTTCATTTCTTTGCAATACATTAGTCCCACAGTTTCAACATATATCTCAACATCCTCACAATCATCAATTTCCAAAGAGGACAAACCAGATTGTTGTTCAGAAAGCTTATCAGCGAAATAACGGCTATTCTCAACTAGAACATTCTTGTGAACACTCAACTTCACACAAAATCCCTGCTTTCCAAGTAAAAGCACCCTCATATCACTAGTTCCAGGCTCACCAAACTCAATTGCCACCTTCCTAGGCAAATTTTCAATTTTGGGTCTTGGTGCTCTCTCAGCAGCCACAGGTGCACTAAGGCCAGGTGTCTCAGAGCCAAAATTTCGTTGATCATCAGGAACAATTCCTGATCTTGATGGTGTGAGTGTTGGCTTTCTTTCAGTCACTGGGGTGTGTTTCTTATGGACAGTGATCTTTGGTGGTGGTGGTGAGGAGGGTTTTGGTTTATTGAGAGGGTTTTGAGCTTTGAGGGTCTTTTGAAACACAACGGGTGAAGGACAACACCAAAAACCTTCAGGAGTCACTGCAATTGGAACATTTCTAATCTTGGTTTGGCCTTGTTCTACCCTTGTAAGTCTAATTTCAGCCATATTTAACAAGATTTTACAGCAATAATCACTCAAGATGTGGCATTTACAATCAAATGTGGACACCTCAAGAATTCTTGGAATTACTCATAACTAGGAAACCTGGAAAGCTGTCTCTTTTAAGTTGATCCTAAAAAACCCAAATTCATACATAAATTCCTCCACACAAAGGTACTGCCTTTGACACAAAATAGTATGAAGCAATGAGTGAAAGTTTTATATGAAAACCAACCACCTCTAAGTTTCAAAAAAAAAAAAACTAAATAACACTTTCACTAACAGGAAAAATACAAAATTTATAATCTAAAGATAGCAGAATAGCAGAAAGGTAGGACACACAGTATCAAAGAGAAAGAACAAAGATGTGATTGAAAAACTTGTCTTTGCAGAGACACAATTTACTATCAAAGCAAAGCACAAAAAGCATTATCAATAAGAGAGGCAACTACAGATTCACTCCCAGGCAAAACCCCATAAAAGTAGCCTCAGAAATTAGAGACATGCACAAAATGGTTCTTTCCTATACTCAACAAAGGGAATCTTACAACCCCAACACAGCTAAGGGCCAAAAAACAAGAGAAAAGACACTCACCAACAAGTGGTAATTTGAGAGAGCTCACTGAAAACCCATCTCTTTTATCTCATATGTTATATATAACTTTTTAAGCCCACAAGTGCCTAAAATGATTGAAAGGGAGCTCGGGTGTCAAGCATCAAGGGAACCACTAAACAGAGACTCTTGCAGTGTGGAATAATAATTAGTGTTTTTTTTTTTTTTGATAAGTAAATAATAATTAGTGTTTTTTTTTTGATAAATTGTTAGTAGAAGTAAATAATAATTAGTGTTAGTAGAAGTAGTAGTGGCTCTTTAATATGTAAAGGTTAAAAGCCATGGGAAAATTAACAAAAGTGATGGCTCATGGGCTGTGTTTCCTACTTTTAGTAGTTTCCTGACTACCTTTGCTTTTGATGATTGTATTTGTGTGTTGAGTATGACTCTATGTGTCATTCTCTGTGACTGTGGGTCTCAGAATTTGCAGGTCTTTGTCACTTCAAATGACCTTTTCTCTCTCTCTCTCTAGAAAAAAATTGTTAAGATATAAATAATTTATATAATATCTTCCATAGATAGTTTTTTAATAATTCTCATATAAATATCTAACACTGATATAGCTTATTATCTTATATTCATAACTTACATCTCAATGTTATTGTAGACACACACTTACTTTCACAACATGCTTAGATGATGGATTTCAAATAGTAAAATATCATATTCATTAGGATTCACCTCTAATACAATTTATTTTTTCTAATTCTTTTTCTACTAATCACAAACATACGACTTTAACAAATTATAAAAATAAGAGAATTTGGATGTGCTTAAAAGTTTTTTCAAATTACTGTGAACTATGGTGCCAATAGCTTTATTGCTGAAAAAACTCTTCAGCTATCAAACAGGCACGCCACTGTCTGTCTCTCTTCCTTTGTTTTTTTAGGTGTTTTTAACTTTTCAAACGTTAAAATCTTATAATAATAATAATATACAATACTATGGAATATGGAATTCGTTTGCTTTAGTGGACCGCTGCTGGATTTTCTAGGCTATAGTGACCAACTGATTCGCTGTCCTGTAGAGTGATGTGGAAGTATTCAATGAGTCAGTGACTGCAATACCCTCATGCCATTGCAGATTGAGCTTAATAATGAAGGGTCAGAAGTTGGGCATTATAGGAAAAGTGGTGACTGAAGTTCAGCTGTATGGAAAAAATAAAAGTGTGATGGCAGACCAAAAATAACAGATGGTCCAAATTCCTAGCTGCATTTGCGTCCATTAAAAGTAGTTGGATTTGGTATACGAATAACAATACGGCTGTAAATTGTCATAATTGATAATTACACACTTGACAACTGTGGATTTAGCTCAGAGTTTAGATACAAAACTCTAGACATAGGGGTAGTTGCAAATAGACTGGTATCTCACTCAACTAGTACCACAAGAAGTTTGAAAGTTGAAAGTTGAAAGTAAGATGGGATTTAAGGCCTGGCTAGTAATCATGTTGGGAGCAAAGGAAAACAAGTTGAGTCTCATCACTCATGACATGCTCCAATTGATGACTTGTGCTATGACAATTATGGACTGATGGAATTGGAAGCTTAAAAAAAAAAAAAGACTTTTCTTTGAGATAAGAAAGAAAGACTTTAATACACCAGACATGGATCAGAATCGAAATAGTCCGTACTAAACATAAAATTCAAACCTATCCCAAGGTGGGTTATCCAACTATAAACTACCCTGTATGGTTGTATTATGTAAACCTGTCCCAAGGTGGGTTATCCAACTATAAACTACCCTGTATGGCTGTATTATGTATACCAGTACCACCATTGATATATCTGATAGTAATCCAAATGCGACTTCTCCTTTTGTTTTGGGGACCCATGTCACGCATCACTAATGAAATGCAAAGGAATTGGCGTCATTCATTTTAAATTTTTGCTCCACAGGAACAATTCCAGATATCTTTCTTCTTTGTTCCTCGTTGAGTTGCGGTTTGCTTTAGAAAAAGAAGGGACAACATCACCATCAAATGGCACAATTTTACATAAGAGAGTGTTTGGTACGTAGACCAAATAGTCTCCCTATATAAATTGAGAAGTTTTAGGAACCTTTTGACTTGGTCCTTTTTTTTATTTCTTTGAGGTTTCGTGCATTATTAAAAGCTATGGACCATGTCAACTGTGGATGTGGTGCAATAATGGAGCTTGCAAATGATGTAAGAATGGAAAAAGAGAGAGAGCACGTTTTCATCATCAATGGTACCAAAAAGAAAAACCATGGCAATGTGGCAATGCTGGAAATTTGGCCCACCATAACATCTCTCCGCATGTGGTAGGTCATCCTGCTGGACTCATTGCTATCTGATACCATTGATATTCGGTAATTGAAATTAACGCTCCTACTGGTCGCCATGTGCTAACTTAACGTAATAATCAAGCAATGTTTATTTGACCCATGAGCCATCAAACCATAAACAATCAATGGTGAACCTCCTGCAACTAATTTATTATTATTATTATTATTTTGAGCATGATTAATTGGATCACTTTGGGCTTAGGAGAAATAGTTTCATATTGTACTCAACATTATTGAAGTTGCCCCAACTGACTTGTAGCTCGATTGACACCTTTGACCTACTTTGTCCTCAAATCTCATGTCTCAGGTTCGACTATCTCTCCTCTCCCATTACAAGAAAGCAGTATATAGATAAGCGAACTTTGTGATAATAAGGTTTATCCAAGGACGAAGTTGGGCTTGGGCACTTCCACTTCTCCACAGACCCAATCTTGGGTTGTAAGGTGGTGTTTGGATCCTCTACTTAAAAGTGAGTTCACGGATTTTTATGCATAAAATGCATTTTACAAAAAATCTGAGGTGTTTGGTTGAGATTTTGGAAAATGCAAAATCTCTAGGCATAATCATTTTCAAATTCCATTTTAGACAGAAGTCAGAATCCAAAAAGATTCTGATTTTAGCTTCTACTTTTAATTTTTTCTAAAGTAAATGAGACCCACTTACAACAGCATTTATCTCTTTTTTCCCTCGCTTAATTTTTCTCTTTCTTTCTTTTATTTTCCTTTCCCCTCTTTTGTTCCCTACTTTTTCTCTTTCTTTCTTTTATTTTTGAAAAAGTATTCTCATTTGATATTTTTTTATAAGTTCAAATTTTATAAAAGTAAGGAGATGCGCACAAATATAACCCATTTTTTTATTAGTAGGTAATACTTTATTTCTTTATTACATTGTTAATTTTGTATTGATAGTAAATGATTTTTAGCCTTGTATTAAGATATTTAAAAAAAAAAATTGTTAATTACATAATGTATACTAATAATATATTATTTAATAGGAAGAATGCACTAATCACTTTTTATAAATAATTTCAATATTTTACCAAACGCACTATTTTCAATAAAATGCATTCTAGAGAATGCATTCTCAAGAATATATTCTAGCAGAAATGCATTCTTTAGAATGCATTCCCAAAATAGAGGATCCAAACGCAGCCTAAATCTCTAGCTCGAACTAGGGATATCAAGTTTGTAGTTCAAATGACACCTTCTCCCACCCCCTTTAGGGATTATCAAGTTTGTAGTTCAAAGGTTCAAACCCTTCTCCCCTTCTCCCCTTCCCAAAAAAGTAATAAACAAATAAAAAAAAATTGGACCAATATGCTGAATATTAATAATTTAATACAGAGTGCATGCGAGCACGAGCCCAACCCATGACCAACATGATCATATAGACTTTCATTATGATAGAATGTATGGTAATAAAATGTTGACAAAAAAAAGTTTGATGGATGGGACAAGGTACACCAAAAAGTATCTCAATGCATAAATTCAACTCATACCACAAACAACCAGAATTTGAACCTACGGGCTAAAGCATTAAAAAAATCATAAAAATCTAAACTAGCATGTATTTAATATTAATAAAACAAAAGAAACATAATAATTATTTTTTAATACGTTTCAACTCAATCATGTATCAAATAAAAATTCAATATTCTTTTAAATTTTGAAAATTATCAATGATTGATATTGTACTAAATTGTTTAATAATCTACATTCCAATTAATGTACAAAATCAATATGCCCATTTTAATTAATTAGTAAGTCAATTTATAGTAACACACAGTTCTCATTTGAATTTAAAAATGAAAAATTACAGGAATTTATCTTTCGACTTAAACATACTAGTGTAATCATTTCAAAACTCAAAGATATTGTTGGTGCTTAAGCTTAAACCAAAACTCTTATACATCAGACTAAGAAACAACACACACGTAAATATCCTATTCATATAGGAAACTCACAATTTGTTAGCACCATTATGACATTCTACTACTTCCTGGTTTGTTGGATATTTACAATAGTAAACCATAATTCTTGTTCTTGTTGAGAAGCAACTCCATTTCTATGTTCACATAGATAAAACTCCTTATTATTTCGAAATATTATATAATAAAAAAACACAAACACAAACAAAACTTCCAAACTACTCCATCTCAGTCGAAGTATTATGTTCTATAATATATCCAATATTCTTCTAATGTGTTACCAAGTAAAAAATAAATAAAAAAACACAAACAAATAGATGGGAGAGGCTCCCTAGCATTTAAATTCTCCAATTCTTTCAAAATTTTAACTAGATGTGAGACACACGACATTCTAAAAGTCCAATGATCTTAAAAATTCACCACCCCTGCTAGTTCATGAATGGCCCCATCCCTGGCAAGGACATATTCTTGGTGTAGATAATTGAGGCTTGCCTTGAGCATCATGATTCGTTGTCGGATGGCTAACCAGTGTACCAAAGCCTGCCTAACGGCATCATAATCTATGTACTTTAATCCTTGATTTTCTATATTGGATACATTTGAATATTTGATAGATGACCTTCTTCAAGCCTAAAAATAAAGAGTATTTGATATATGACAAAAATATCCAGCAAGAAGCTCAGACTTCATATCCGTCACATATATGATATATGGAATCTGCTTGTGTTTTTTTTTTTTTCCCATCCACTCTCCCTTCCTTGAAATTCTCTTTAACATAAAGATGGATTCCATGAATTTGTAGGTCCTACACATAAGACCTATATTTATGTCAGGAGAGTGTAATACAAAGCACAGACACACCTTCCCCTTTCAACACAAACTAATTACAGGCAATTGCTGCGTTTGTGTTCATACTGCCCATGTTACCAACCTGCCATTTGATGGGAAAAGCATTGCAAAACATGATCAAGTAGAAATACTTCAAACTTTCAAAAGAGTTAGGTAGGTATATACAACCAGTCCAGGCTCCAGCCCCTACCCTTTTTTCATTTAGCCAAAAAAAAAAAATTATTAAATATGTACAACTGCAATAGCTATAATACAATTATTCCAATCATTCTAGAAGACTAGAAGTTTACATTACTTCCATAGTACGTTATCTCAATAGATGCTCGAATACTGTTAGGTATGCAATAATGTTTCGATAATTGAGTAACGAGCCGGTATAACGGTGATTCTTCAAATACATTAAAAGCAAAATATTTGCCATTAATGCATTCCCATTAGAGAGAACTTTGAACATTGAGAATGCCATCTACAATTCACTAACCAAGAGCCACTTCCGCAGTAGCAAATTAAAACAATTTGGCAATAGAAAAAAAAAAAAAAAAAAAAAAAGGGAAAAAATGACTCTTCATCCTCATTTCTTCAAAGAAACATGTATAGAATGCTGGTACAATTTACCCTTTTTTTTGGGGGGGGGGGAGGGCGGGGGGGGCAGGGTATAAACAAAAAGACGTGGGTTGTAATCTACAAAGGGGAGAGGAGTGGACACTGTATAGCAAAACCTTGTTGTGGTCTCGGCCATTCTATCACTGCTTTGACGTTTCCCATCTCTGATTTTCCCATTCTCCAATAAAATTTTAGGCATTGGGGTGGCTAGACTGGACAAGCAGAGAGCGCTAGGGTTGATTGAAATTTAATAAAGGCGGCCACGGCAGTTGGAAGCTTCACATTCGCATGGATAACCTTCTCCAGGCAGCAGCTGATACCGATAGTTGAACGTCAACTCTTCACCCAAAGATATCTGCTCATAAAATAGTAAAGTAAGATATGAAAAATGAGTGTCCACTACTAGCAGTCTAGACTCTAGCATACTAAGATAATACAAGTTTTATATAGCACACCAAGTAAAGGCCTTCAACAGAAGCAATCATCTTGTAATTCACATTGGAAAACATATTTGCCTATGTCATCCCAAGTTTCAGAATGTGGACAGACATTAAAGGATATAAGGAGAGAGAGTGCTTACATCTCGACTTGCATAAAGACCAATGTGTGCACGCTGACTATCCATGCTTTCCACAAGAACTTGGTGATTGACAAGATTTGGCGAGCAGCTACAAATAACAGATTTCATGAGTAAATCAACAGGTTCAACATGCCTAAAGTAGCTGAAGGCATGATAGAAACTTGAACAAAATCAACAAAGCCTCTCGTTTCGTTTCTTTTGTTTTCTTGCTTTTTTAATGGATGACTATCGTGTCAATTAAGGCTCATCTCACTAGTTGGCCACACAAAAACCTTTCACTAATTACCTCAGTCTCAGACCATAACTTCTCTCAAGGGTCTGATAGGTGTGTGGAATTAGAATTGAAGCTTCAAATTGCAATTCCAACTCCAGTTCATTTGTAACTGGAACCAAGTGGAAATTATGATTCTACTACTTAAACACCATAATCGAATTGAGTACAGAAGTTGAAATAATTTACTTCTATTGGAAAAAGCAGTCAACAGTTACAGATAAGCTTTGCGAAAGTACCTTGAACATGTGGTGCATAATAGAAGAAAGGCATCAATCAATAAAAATGGTATATTCAGATTCACAATCAAAAAATATTCTGCTTCAATTGAAAGCAAAACTCATTTGCCAGCATGTTCTCTGGAATTGCATATAATATAAAAGAAACGTAAATTATATCTGCTAATATGGAAAACTGAAACAAACAATAACAAGTTGAAGCTTGTGGTTAAGCAATTAAAGCTTAAGGAGATTCAGACCAGGGACCAGATCAATTCAAAACAGTTTAACCCATATAATTATTTCAAACATAATGCTGAGCTCTACAGTGTGGCTGAAAGTAACATATGTTTGAGAGAGAGAGACTCAAAGGTGATGGCATTGGAGCAGGTACGCAACAATGTCAAAGGTGCAATGCTGAGAATGGTGATGCATAGAGGCGATGGTAAAGGTTCTTTACATAATTGCAACCATCATGAGAAACTATATTTCTAATCCTATGAATAATTAGTTATGAAACTATTACACAAGATTATTGCAGTAACACAATTACATAACAGAAGAAACTTATGTAATTAACATTAATGTAACAAACAGTACAACCATTATACCTCAAAACAGTTGTGCATCACACAATGATAAATCCTCTTCCAGAAACTGCTACCAACCACTAACATTATAACAGCTATTGGATTTACCAAAAAAAAAAAAATAACAGCTATTGGTGGTGGTGCAGGTATTAGTTACAATTGGGAAACTTGATAAAAATTGTGTTATCAAAGTTCCAAGTGCATCATATTTTTGCTCAGGTGGTAAGGGTATGGGATGGGGAAGGGGCAAATTTTAGATTTTTTTTTTTCTCCTTTGGACACGCACTCAGTGGGTCTTGAATCCACAACCTCACCGTCCGCTTTACACTTACTGGAGAAATAACTACAAGCCCGTTTCACAAATTCTGTTATACATGGAAGTATAGATGGCAAAATAGCTGAAAATTATACACCAGATTAAGACCTTGGATAGCATTAGCAACTTCCAGAAAAATAATTTTTAGTTTAAAGCAAACTGGTAGCCCGCCAATTGATGCGTTTGGATGGATGAATATGTATGCGAGTAAGATACAAAGCTTCAAGAACCAGGGTATAAAATTACAAAAAACATCATTCAAGAACCTTTTTCTCACCTGTGATTGATGAACCGTGAAACATTCCCATATTTTGTAGCATCAATCACATATCGGACCTGTCCTTCAATCAATCTGCTCATATCATTGACATGAGCATCAATTTCATACAGATAGCTGCAACCTTCTTTCCCATACCTGACAATACCACAAGGGTCCATTCAATAGATTTAGCAGAATAATAATAAACAAAAAACTGCATCTATCAGAAAAAATGTGAAACCTGTGGCGCCTCTTGTTTGCTTCCTGCTCATCTAAGACCTCACCAATGTACTCGCATACAAACGTTCCACGCAGGATTGTTTCACCTGCCCTGAGAGCCCAACCCTGAGAATCAACGTGGAGAGTAATTAATATAGACTCTTGAAAACAACATAAAAATGACAAATGATACCTTTTTCTCTGTTTTGAAGACTTCCAACTTCACTCTTACTCCATTCTGCAAAACCCTATTTGGACAGGTTCTACTGCAGCTGCACATATGATTGCACTCATAAACAAGGTAACCCTCCTGCAGAGTTTCATGAGAAAAGCAAAATTTAGCAGACTTACCAAGGAAAAAATAAAGGTGTAAAGAAGATTATAAACATAGATGAAATTACATTACCTCCAAGATAATCCGGCCTCTCTCATCATATGGGAACCTACCACGCATGGGTTTCCCATTAATGTCTTTTGCATCATCGTAGTCATTATCAAAGAGATAAACATGATCACATGTTTCAGGATAGCATGTTGAATGTGGGCAGGCACAACCCAATTGTAAGCTCTGCAATGAGTACGAAACAAACAAAAATCACATACAAAAGCAAAAAGAATTATGCATATGCCCTACATATTGTGCACTAATATGTGTGCCTATTGTGTGACAAAATGAGAGAGGGCGATGGAGGAAGTGGAAGAAGAAATTGAGTACGGGGAAATGGCATGTGAGGAATTAAAACACCAACAGTCTGTCAATCAAGACCTTGAACATGTATCTCCAAGATAGAAGAATAGAGTATGCATCTCGAGTCTAAATTATGATAGTCAGGTGACAATAACATCCATATGAAACAAGCAAGCTACCATTAATATCATATTCTATGTAACAAAAGTTGCAACGTACACGTTGTGGTTGAACCACATGGATACCCTCTCCTCTCTATTTTTCCCTCCTTATGCCATGCGAAAAATCCTTTATCCTCTTTATTTTATACACCTGGCATGCATTTACCATATGGCACACCAAAAGTACCTTAAAATTATGAACATAGTTTGTTCTAAGTGAATCTCTATTGCCAAAATTTCAAGAAGTTTAAAAACACTATTCCAATTAAAAATTTATTACCAAATGATTTTAGAATTTTAAAAGAATTTTATTTATTTTAATAATCTACTATATTTTTTTGTTTTAATAATAAAATTTGGGTCGTACATGTGCAATTCAACTTAAGTATTACATGTAATACAACGTGTTTTCACCATGTAGGTACATTAAAACTATTAACATAGCTTCTATAGTAAAACTCTATAATCAAAGCTTCAATAAAAAAATAAAAATAAAAATAAAAAGAAGTTTCATTGTTTATTTTAAATAAGGGCGAATTATAACAACCTCCCTTAAGGCTTTGCAAAATGACAATGCCCCTCTCCTATTTTAGAAAATGACACTTCACCGCCTCATTTTCTAAAAGGTAGAGTTCATTCTTAGGATAAAAAGTTAAAAACCTCCTTTGAGGGGGCGGAGTGTCATTTTTTTAACAAATGTGAGAGGGTAGTTGTTGAATTTTACCCTTTAAATAATTTTAGTAATTTATAATAACTTCTTGTTTTGATAAAGATTACATATGATATTTTTATTAACCTATGCAATAGGGGCATAGTGCCATTAATATAATCTTAGCTTCCAAATTACATAGCATTAGACCAAGGATTGATATCTTTCAGATAAAGTTACCTCTGTATCACGACCAATGGATTGATCAAGCAACGGCTTCACAACATAGGTAAAGCTCTCCCAAGGCATAACATTTTGGCCATCAGAACTATCTGGAAGGATGTGAACAGAATCCAAGAGACCCTCATCGGCAATGCAGGTCACTGGAACAAGTTCTTGCCCGAAGCTAATATCATCACACAAGACAACTGCCTTTTGAGTGGACCTATGCCCCAAATGGTGTAAATCGATGATATAGTGGCACTCATCCACCTCCCACTCGTCGTTCACTGGATCCGACGGATGTTTATATCTGTACCCCACAGACGCATGTGGAAAAGGCATCAGCGGAGAAAGCAAGTATGGGTCCTTGAATGCCTTACAACCTTTAGGACAAATAAACCCCTCTTGGTGCCAGTCAACTTGAATGTTATGCTCACTGCAGAGTTTAGCTGCCTTCAGATACAATCGTTCCGGCAATATACCATATCTCCCCTCTAGGGATGCTACAAGACTGACCTTGCAGCAAGCAGAACGAGCGGTAGCTAAAATGTCGAGGTTGTTGGGCCGAGGTTTTGTTTTCTGAATCTCAGAAAACAAAATCTTTGCAACTGCAGAGCAGTGGGATTCTGTCAATCTACCAAGACTTTCGGCCTCAGTTACATGAGGCTGTGTACTTACCCCTACAGTGCTAACTGACTTTGATGCCTGGATGCGTCTCTTCATACTAGCATTGGCCCTGTTCCTAATCCTATATGACGCTGCTGCCAGACCCTTTTTAAATCTAGGACGGCTAAGTCTTCCCGATTTTAGTCTATAAGCATAATAACGTATACCCCTCTTTGAAGGGCGAGAGCTGACAAAACTTGGCCCCATATGAGCAGCTTGATGGTGGCGGCCAAGATCAGGTAGTAAATCAAACTTCAACCCACAAAACCTGCATATAAATTTTCGGAAACCACCTGAATTCTCAGAGTTATTCTCCATTGGAGCTGTATTGTAGAGCTCAAGTTTCAGTGGAGAATCCTCACCAGCAGACAGATTATGCTGTTGACCAGCTTTTGATTGCCTGAAATTAACAGGATGAACTGAAAGCACATGCAACCATAACTCTTCAGTATTCCCAAAATGGCTGCCACAAGGAATACACTGGAGAAGCATACATTGTTCAACAAATTGCACATGATGTCTCTCTTGCACATGGGTTTCAAGTACTTTCTTATTCGTAAAAGAATCAAGGCAGATAGCACAAGCGTAACCTCTGAAGAGCCATTGTGCTTCCTTCTTATGAATCTCCATCCAGTGGCTGCCAAGTGCTTCATCATCAGGAAACTCCTCTGAGCAAATTTTGCACCTAATGGTATTTTCATCGTCATGACTACCATCACCTGCCATTGGCAATAGTCCCGGTTCTTCCATGACCGAAGAGGAAACTCGTGCAACTTCATCAGCACCGAAGCCCCAACTCTTACTGAGTCTCTCTTTTTCACTGCAAACCAACTTCGTAAAGAATTCTCCAACATTCAAATCTTTAGAGGCTTCAGATACGGCCCACTGAAATTGAACATCCTTAGGCACTGGGTTTCTCAGGGATAAAATACTTTTAAAGAGCTTGTAAAAAAGCTCACATGCTTGATGTAATCGCACCTTTTGCTCCTGTGAAGAACAATCCTTCAAAAGATCTATGAACACTTCTTTTGATATAATCCTACTCTTACCATTCCTCGCGCGTTTAAGCCAGCTTGGAAGGTGTTTATCACAGTATAATGAATGGCGATTTGGACTTTCCAGACATGGGTTGAGATTATTGTGCAGGTAGTAGCCTATGCAGTGCAGCACCTCTGTGTTGTTACAATCCTTACCAGATTGCTCGGGCTTTTCAGTTAAGGTGTTCCTTCCATGTAAGGCATCACCCTCCATGACTGAGACTGGATCCACTTGGAGAGGACTTTCAACTTCACCCACCAGTACTACTTCTTTGCATTCTGTGGTTTCTGGACTAGGAAGGCTCTCCTCATGCTTTCTCTTGAGCATATCTGGAAAATTTGATGACCCTTTTGTTTCATTTCGAGGTCTATGCTTCTTACAAAAAGAGGAGCCATACAAAGACCGATGCTTACATCTAGTACCAAGAACAGTGGTACCTTCACACATTGGTGTATCAGCAGAAGGAGTTCTTTCTGCTCTAGCAGAGCTGCCAAAGAAACGAGAAGATAAATGCACACAGCAGTAAACATCACCATCGTTTGCCCACCTGACACATTGCCTTCCCTTAGCTTCAATAAAAGCTGTGCATTGTCGATTCTTACTCCCAGGTTCTAAGGAATTTGTAGCAACCACTTCATTCACAGGTGTCAATTCCACATCTTTGTTTTGAATTAATTCAGAGTTTCTAGGTTCTACTACAATGTCATCCCATTTATCAGCCACAAAACTAGGTGTATCTGTTGGAGCAGTGACCTCCTTTCTATCATCCTCTTTACAGGGTTCAGATGCTAATGTAGCACCATTTACAGTGTCTCGAACACTAAAATATGAAGAGTCAATCTCAAGGGTCATTGCTTGATCAGATCCGATTGTTTCCACCTGGGAGGCATGTGCCTCTGCACGACGAACTTCAAGCTTTGGCCTCTTCCTGCTAAATTGGGGACCTGTGGTCAAGAGACCATCACTGGTCTGCTGCTGCGCATCTCCACCACTAGATATTGGGTGAGATGTCGAAAACCATTTCATAACTTCGTGCTTCCAGGTTTTCCACTCAGAACCCAATGTGGGCTGCACCGGTGAATCCCAGAGAGAGTTGACTGCATTCCACAAAATAGAATCAAACAATTCCTGAACCACAGAAAGGATGAAAGCATCAGCCAGGATTCAAAGAAAACAATTTTAAATTTATTCAAGACCATATGGGTCCATTTTATTGCTACGGGTGAGAAGTAAGGTGATTACAGTATCTTCATTCAATTTCCCACTATGTGGGGGTAGAAGAAAAGCAATAATTGATCCCATATAAATGAAGGGTGCTACATGAACAAGCTACAATTTTCTGGATTTGGTTGCACTTACCACCTCTCTCAATTCAAAAGGAGAGCAAATACCAGGCAGAGATTTCAATTTTTGGTTTTCCAATGAAACACGTGATAGAGTACAAGACCAAAGCTTAAAAACGAAGTTGGACACATTATGATGGAACAACTTAAGATGGTATATTGAGACTGGATGAGCAAAGTATATCACATACCTCCTTCAGCATTTCAATGGATTCAGCACTATGTGCATTCTGACATCTTTGTGCCCAAGAGTGATAAGAATGCTGTAACCAGTTAGAGTTCATGTAATGCTGAAGTATCATCTGTGCAGGAAATAAGTAGCATCACTACATTGCCAACTAAAAGATGCGAAGGGAAACACTTCTAAATATCAAGAACAGGATCATAAAGGTTGACTTTTCACATAATCTAATATCATGACTCAAACACATGGAAGTATGACAGGCGGAAACCCCACTCATGTAAATCCTACAGTCTATGCGAAAACATGTACAGTAACACTCAACATTCAATTGTATGTCAGATGATAATGTTAGCAACCAACCTAATCAGATCATGATGCGTAAACGAACAAGTATTTGTAAAATAAAAATAAATAAAAAATAAAAGAAAAGGCTAAACTATACTTTTGGTCCCTAAAAAATACACGAAGTTTCAATTTGGTCCTAGAAAAAATTTTCGTGTCAATTTGGTCCTTGTTTTTCTCAAAATGTGTCATTCTTTCATGACTGTCACATTTTTTTGTATGAAAAATGATGAGGTGTTAACATTTGCAACAAAAAGCTGTTGTCGCAGAACTGTTTGGCCACATAGCGTGACTTGAAATTTCTTCTTTTTTTAAAAAAAAAAAAGGCATGCCAGACCTCAAAAATTTTGGAAATGACCGGAATGATTAAATATTTTTGAGTTCTATCATGTCTTTTTTTTATTTTTTGAAATGCGAAGTCACGTGTCAGGTGACTAAATAGTTCCACATCAACTTTTTCCATTGCAAATGTTAACACGTCATCATTTTCGTACAAAAATATCACGATTTTATGACAGATGAACCACATTCACACATTTTTTGTGAAAAATAAGGACTAAAGTGACACGAAAAAAATTCCAGGGATCATATTGAAATTTTGTAAATTTTCCAAGGACCAACAACATAGTTTAGCCAAAAAAATGGCCAGGGAAGTGGTTGGTGCAAAATGTTGAAGGGGGGGGGGGGTGTTAAAACATATACCATGGCTCTAATAGTAACAAGGAAAATATTCAACTAACTATAGTTTTAAAAGGTGAGTAAAGCATACACTTCACTACCAACCAGATGTTAAACATGCATGAGTGTTCAAGTGCCAGATAGATAACTTCTCTAGATGAGTATATTAATCTAGAGCAGTGAAGGATCAAGGATGTGAAAATTTAAACAAGTACTAATTCATAAGAAGTGCATGATGAAATGTGAGTTGCAAATAGGAGAACTTGAAAACAATATTTGGGGAGAGTTTTAAATTCTGTTCTCAAAAGAAAACTTCATATACATTTTTTTTTTATCTATTTTGTGTATTTATAAGTATAGAATTAATCTGGACCATGTAGCATTAGTTTTATCACTACAGCAATCTCTTCTCAGCAATGAACTCTACAACTTATATTTCACTGACTACAGCAGAGATAATGGTTTAACTCAAATTTAATTATAGAAATGGATAGAGATTAACTCTACTTCCTAAACTATCAACCCACACAGGAGTTTACCTTCTGCAGCTTCAGAAGCATTCTTCCTAGTTCAGAATAACCACTGCAACGGGAAGCCTCCATAGCAAACTCCTTCCAAACCATCACATCACGAGAAGTCTCTATCAGAGCCTGCACAAGTTTGAGCAGATCTCTAATAAACCATGCAAGAAAGATTTAAGTCTAAGAGCACGAGAAAATTAAAACTTTCAACCAGTGAAATATCAAAAGATAAAAACCGCAATAAAATGTGAGCACCAAATCACATACCTCAGTATGAAATTGGTCAACAATATTCAGCATACCAACAGCTAGCTTTTGCATAATAAACCGGCGTGCAACAGTTAAATCTTTAACCATTTTTAATCCTACTTTATGTGTCTTATATGCAATAGGCTGCGGAAATTCATTGATTGAACGAACAAGTAGCATATCTGCCCAAGAATAATTTCTTGTGTGTGGAAAAAACACCACAAAATATTTCTTCCTGTCATGTGTGGGTTTTGCTTTCAAAGTTGACAATGGCCAGTCAGCCCTCGAACATCGGATTCCTGCCTGCCACTTCCCTCTCCACTATACTTGGAAAAACAGAGAAGCATTGAAATAAGAAATATTAGCGTGTGTTTTCATCTTATATGGCACATAAGAAAACTAGAAAGCATCAAACAAGGAACAAAATTTTAGAAGATAACAAGGACCTGGAACCTCATTGTGACAAAATTTCTAGGCATATCCCCAAATAGATGGTTGGTGGGTAGAAGAGGATAGTGCATTAAGAACACAGAAGTAATCAAATTGGAGTGGACTGACAGTACCTAGCCATGAGACTACCAGTTTGTTTTACTAAAACCAAACGAAACTACCAAAAGATCAGGACTGTGAAGACTGAAAATTCCAGCAGGTTAAGTTGGCTTACTCTATGTTATTTCTTACGTTGGGAAAGGGAAACATGGGACTGGGGGCCACGCGGGGGGGGGGGGGGGGGAGGGGGTGGTTATGTATCAGTTTAATCTTCCAATTTGTCATAATTTCTCAGTACACACAGTTGGATAGAGCAAGCCTCAAGAAAGAAAAAGACAAGCATACAGTATCCAATTCCAACCTCCTAGAACCAGTAAGCTCACATCTACTAAAAATGAAACTGGATAACACCATACAATTTGGAACAAATACCATAAATTTTGCAAATGAAAGATTTTTTTATATATAATGTAAAACGATTACCTTGACCCACAGTGCAACTGATTCATCCCCTTCCAGCCATGTGGGCTCTGAGAGAGAGGACTCCTCCTCCCTGTTGTTTGGCAATTCACCTTCAATAGTATGCACAATTATATGGGAGTTCTCAGAGGTTATGCATGGGTCCGTGCAATAATTCTGCACATTTATGTCATCGTCTTCAAAATCATGAGAGCCACAAGATAAATTTTGGTCCTCCAACTGACTATCACAATATGAAGCTCCACTGTAGTGGCCTTCTGAAGTAGGCAATTCATCAACTGTCCCTTTAACTTCACCTTGTTTTTCTATTTGAGGCCCTTCCACATTTAACAATAAGTTACCCGGTATACCATCTGCCATTTGAACTTGTTTTCCATGTTCAAGGCAGTTAGATTCGCCGTCATAAAGAAAAGCCGTTCCTGAATTCTGTTGAGAGCAATCAGATTCTCCAACATATTGAACACCAGAACAAGGAAGCACTTCCATGATTTTAGGCTGAAATTTGTAATGCCATATGACGCTTATGATCTCACTGGTTATTCCCCAAATCACCTCTCTGTTCAAATAAAGCTCAACCCCATGAAAGAATCAGACAAATACACTCTTAAGCTATACCAACATATATATATATAAACGAACCAAATTTAAAGCAAACTTCTTCCTAACTAAAGGAAAGAAGAAGAAGAACACAGATTAACGTCAGAGGTGTGAATATATGTGCGCAATGTGTATACATGTGTTAATGTTATCTCTACAAATCAATCACAAAGAGAAAAGTTTTTAGACATCACTAATGAAAACCGCTGTGGCCTGACTGGGATTGACAATATATGGAATAATCACAGTGCAATTGGAGATCACTTCTTGTCAAAGTACCAAAAAACATAAGCGGATGTGATCAACCAAGCACACCAGCTGTGCTAAAACATATGCTCCAACAAATTAAGGAAGGGTGAGATTTGAGAGGGTAAAGAATAAAGTAAAGAGAGGATTCTAACTAAATCAATGCCATCTTTCAAGCTCAAAGCACATATAAGAGATCTTCTCCCCATTCTCCCTAGTTTAGTTTAAGCAAACTTTCATCTAATTCTTGCAGGTACTACTCATGACATATATTTCAAAATCTATTTGAAAATCACAGCACAAAATTTAGTTTGGAGTTTAACAAAAAACAACATAGACTATAGATTGCATTAAAAAAGCATGCAATTCTCTAATCTGATACAAATCAGTCCAACTTTAAGGTTTCACAAGCAAAACTTAGTAGTAGGGAAAAATTAATCCTGTAAACTTCCAGATGTAGTTTATTCAACAAAGGAAACTGTAATTTTCTAAAATAATTTAAAATCAAATAATGATTATTGATAAGGCATAATAGAATTTGACAAAATCATCAGGAAATGGCTGTTGTATCAAAACAGAAGCTTAAATTAGCTTTGAGAATTAGTGGAGCCATTGGTTTAAAAAAGAGGGGAAAAAAATTCGCAGAGGTGTCATGGCCCCAGCATTTTCCCTGCCCTCCAGCCACTGCTGAAGACCTGATAAAGATGCATTAAAAGTTTATGGATGATGAAGTTTGGAATGGAATTCCAATCTAAGGTTGAGCTCAAATGCCATTTGCCACATAGTAAATTAGTAGCATGGAAGCAAAGAAACCCATTTCACTTAACTAACAATTTCAAGTAATATACCAATTTTCCCAATATTTAGATACTCGTACCAAGATTCTCACAACCTTTGACATTATGAAGCATCATACCTAAAGTGACAATAAGTTCTTGAGTATGCTCTCTACATGTCAAGTTTATATGTGCATTGGATAAATTACTTTGAATTAAAACATCTTCGATTATTCAATTTTCCCAAAAGATAATTAAATCACACAACTTTTGTCAAGCACTACTACTTGCATGCTCAATTCATAAATCGTTATAAAGGCTGTTCTGTCTAGAGAAAATTTATACGGTTGGATTAATTGAGTATAATATGACATTGGAAAATAAAGATGCCTCCCCATAAACCATGTATAATAACATAATTTAACAGTCACAGGCCCATAAAAATATAATATAAATTTTAAATCAAAGAAATCTCAAAATATTTATGAATAAATTAAAAAGGAAAAACTTTATTGCAAAGCATTTTCTTGACAGATTCATTCTTAACTTCCTATATCATTCTCAAATTTCTTAGTGGACCTCCTTGTTATTTCAAAACTACAGTCACAATATTTCAAAAAGAAAAATTTGATAAGTAAGAATTTCATTAATCAAAAAGAAAAACACTCCATGTATACAGGAGGAAACATACAGAGAAAACAAAATCAGAAATAGCATAACATAAGCACATTGGAAATAGACTCTGAGATAATTAAATCAGAAGCCTTTAACCTGTCACAATATTTCAAAATTAATTAACAAATTCCAATTTATTCTTGGTGTACAAAAATTTTAACTCCCAAGTCAGTATACGAGTTTGCAATATGTACAAGTAAGTCAACATATGATCCCAAAAACTAAAGATGTCATCTAACTTGACTAAATGATTCTCATGCAGTTCAACTGGAAAATATTCAATTTTGAAAAGATAACCCAATAAATATCAGTTCAGTCATCTACTAATAGAAGAAGTAAGATGACATACTAAGAAAAGAAAGTATTAATAGGTCTTGAGCATAACTGTGTTAAGGTTCAATATCTTTTTTTCTTCTTTTTTTTTACATAGAAATACCATGTCAAAAAAATAAAATTGTGTTCCTTTTAACAAGTCTAACCTCCACCTCAATTAAAACAAACCAACCCAACCATGTTTCTGGCTTCCTGTTTGACACTGTTACCATGGCACATTGTATAAAGAGTATACCTAAATGCCATACGTATATAGTTATTAAATTAAATTCAAAAAAAAAAACATAAAAGTAGATTCTTTGAACCTAATTTATTATGATTGTCAATTCAATAGTTAACAATAACCTAATCATAAAAAATTCCTAGAACCCATAAAACTAGAATCTTTCAATTGAATTTTCATTTTGATCAACGCATGTTCTTAATCAGAAGGAAGGCAAAAGGAGGGAGGAGGGGTGAGTAAAAATAAGTAAATAAATTAGCAAAATATTATAGTGTCATTTTAGCATTTTACTCCAGGAACATAAAGTTAACCTCACTAAATCACCCAAAAAAGGAAGAATAATATTCATTTGCTTTATATATGAAACTCATTAATTGTCTAAAATACATATTCTAACACCATGCAATTAGAATTACAAACATCCCAAAAATATAAAATAAAAACCCATGAAGCTCGATGCTGATTTATTAAAATTAACAACTAATTTCTCGAAAATATTACTGTTTACACCTAGAATTTAATTTAATCTCTCTCTTATCTCTAAAAATTAAAACAAAAACTGCAAGGAAAAAATTTGTAATTTGTTTAGCTAAAGCTGTCAAATTTATTGGTTAAGAAACCAAAAAACATATTTTAATTAATAGAGGTCCTGGTCATGGCAGAACCCTAAATAGCCAACATGTGAAAGAAAACCCATGTGAGAATGAAACGAACAGAGCCAATGAACAGTGATAATATTCATGAAAATCAACGCAAAACTGTTCAAAAGGATCACAACCCCACCTAAGTTCTTCAAACTAGCACCACGTCGCTCTGTAACATATACAATTCCATAATCCATTAATACCCAACAACAAAATTTTGCTTAAAAATAAAAACCCTACATTACCGTTAATGATTTCGTAACATAGTAAAAAAAATCTAGATCATGAACATGTACAACATGCCTAGACCTTTTAAATCCAAGATCACAAAAAAATTATGTAGCAAATACATCATGAATGTCCTAAAATCCCTAAAGAAAACGCTAATTAAAATGTAGAATCGAAGATTGGGGTTTTTGGTACCACTTTTCCGTTATTGTTTTTGTCTTCTTCTTTTTTTTTTTTTTGGTAGTAAAATAATTGTGTTGGAGATGTGGAGCTATCAGCTAGGTCACACAAGAAAAAACATTAGACTGTAAGATGTAACATATGATAATATAGATACATACACATACATAACAACATGCCCTAAACGAAACCCAACAATGATACTGAGAACAAAAATTGGAGATGTCGAAAGTGGTAATGTAATGTACCTTTAATAGAGTGTAAGGTTGAGTGAGAGGGGGTTTTGGTTTTGCACGGAGGCAAATTGAAGATGGGGTTGTGAATTTTGTACCTTTTTTTTTTTAATATCGGCTACGCCTCTCAATCTCTCACACAATATCCCTAGTTGTGTTTTTTTTTTTTTTGGTGTGGTTTCAGGGGAGGTGGGCAGGTCCCGTGTCCAAATTGGAAAAAACGAAATAATTTGGTGGAAGAAAAAGATGGGGATATTTTAGTATTAGAGAAAAGAGAGACGTGTTGTGGGGTACATAGAAATTAGAAAGAAGTGGTCTGGGTCTTATCTGGTGGTAGAAAATAGAAGCGAGACCTAAATAAAAGAAAGACACTCTAATTATAAAAGATGAAACTCTGACTGAGTGACTGGGTTTTGAGCCTTTGAGGGGCTTTTGGGGTTTTTTTTGGGGGTGTGTTTATAAGTTATAACTTATAAGGAGACTCGGGAGGGATGCGAAGCGCGCTTCTATAGGCTCTTTTTGTAACGTGGCGTTGTTGGTCTAATCTATCTAAATATATATATGCCACTTATTTTTATTTTATTTATTATTATAGGTAAAGTGATAAGTTTGATATTGGAATTCAGTTTTGATGGGTTTTTTTCAGTTTTGTGATTGGGTTTAAATTTGGTAGATTAGCATCGAGATGCGAATTGGGGGCACAATCGTTTGGGTTTTTGTGAAAGTTCATCGAAAGATACGGCACTGTGACTCCGTAATACGGCGCCGCTGTTTTATTAAACACCGTCGTTACAGTCAACTATTTCTGTCCTGGGTTCCTTGAGTTGAGTCCAGGTTGGTGTTTGCCCGTGCCCAAAAATAAAAATAGATGGTTTAGGTGTTTTAGGCATTAAAATGAATAATTTGGACATGTATTATCCTGTTCTATTTTTTTAATGGAGGTTTTTTTTTTGGATTTACTTGGCATATGCTTGTAAAATGAAAAGAATCCCTCTCATTTTCATTATTAATTTTTGAGAAAATAAGGTTTAACCAATTAATATACACAATTATCTCCAAGATTTATTTTGGAATATGCATACAGTTGTGAGGTGTTCCCATTGTATACTGACATTTTCGAAGATTTTTTTTTTTTTTGAAATAGACGTTTTCGAAGATCTGGCTGCTAGTATATAGAGAACATTTAGTTGTACTACTATATTAAGAAGCTCCATTTCAATTTTTCCTTTCTTTTTTTTTTTTTCACAAGTGCATGAGAGTCTCATCGTCTTTTCTTTTAATTTTTTTTAGCTTATTTATAGTTTTTTTTTTTTTTTTAAATCATTTTTTCAACTTTAAACAAATAAGCAATCTACAAAAAAAATTGTATCCAAACGCACATTTTCAAAATTTAAAGCTCGTGTATAAAGAAAAGTAAACAATAGATTCAATTATAAAATGCATCCAAGTGTGGCAGCCCTTGCGTTGATCAAATTCGATTGGTAAAGATTTAAGATTTTTGTGAGTTTAAAGTCCGACTATTTAAATTCCTTATAAAATTTCATATTTCGGTAAGTCCTAAAAGACTAGATTTAGAAATCCTAAGAGTTTATCGTAAATTTAATAAGAGAAAACAACTAATGTAGCTATTATGCCAGGTCCTAAAAAACTAATTTGGTAGTTCCTAAATTTTTTTTTAATAAATAATGAGAGTTTAATGTAAATTTAATTGGAGAAAACAACGTGTGTGATTGTTATGGTACGTGGTATTTGATAACTTAAGCGTAATTTATTACGATTCTAAATAAGTGCAAGATGCAAAAAAATTACTATGTCTGGTTCAAGGGAATAGGGGCAGAGTGAAATTGGGGGAATTTTTTTTTTTTTTTTTTTTTTTTCCTTGTTTGGTTGGGTGGAAGTGAAAAGGGAATTAAAAATGAAGGATTTTCTTTCCCTCCAAATCCACTATTCCTTTTCCTTCCAAAATATTGTGGAATAGAGAGAGAGAAGGAGAATGTTAAAAATTATAGTTTTTTAATTATAAATAAACTCATTATATAAATCATTTCCTTATGTGTTTTCCAGATAAATATAACTTTTGTCTTCTCTTCCATTTTATTTCCTACCACTCTCTCATTTTATTTTCCTTTCTCTCTCACTCAGCATTTGGCCTAATGGTGTTTCTCTCTTTGGTCCCCCTATGAGATCGTAGACTCGATCCCCCACATTTTACAAATTAGAATTAGATTATAGTAGGAGTGTCATGACCAAAAAATGATAACCTTCAGGTGAGACTTTATAATCTCTTATATTGTGAAAATTGAAGTATATCAAAAGAATTTAAACTCTAACAATATCAGTTAACTGAACATTCATAATTTTCGTAACTCTCGAAAATTTTAAATTTTCACCAAATTTCTGCAACCGAACACAAGCTTCATTTATGTCAAACTCAGGTATTAGTTATTACTATTCTTTATTAAACAAATCTTAAGTTGAATTTGTTTTATAATTCAATGTTAAAGTGTCCTTGTATTGGTCAAAGTCAAAAACAATTTATGCTAATTTAAAGGAACAGTGGATCACAATTCGCAGCCATCATGGTAATTTTTTTTAGTAAAAACAGTAGATATTTATTCAGTTATTCAAAAATACATATATGTATAGTATTGAGTTGTATATATAAGTGGAGGGACAAACCCCATCCAAAGAACACAACAATACAGTCCTAAACTGTCGGGCAACCGCTGTCATGCCTCGCTGGTGAGAGATGGCAATGGGTTCGGTCTTAGGGGGGTTCAACCACACCTGACTCTAATGGTAAAGCTTTAAATCTTTTAAATGGATTTTGGTTCAAATTTCTAAATCTATTAAGGTTCGTATTTTACGTTCAAGTGTCCAAATCCAATATGACTACACATTTAAATTATTAAATTACTCATATTTTTAATTGTATGTATACCAAGATTGGATTTCTATAACAAAGGTTAATATATATATATATTTTTTCTCTACACAAAATTAGGTTTTCTATATAGTGATTCCCACATAAATTCTTGATCATGTTGAGTTTGAATAATTAGAAAAAGAAAGTATAAGTGATATGTTGTTAACCAATTTAGGTAGTGTTTTGATTTTAAAATATTTTTTAGATAGTTAGAAATTAAAGCTATGAGATCTATGAGATGTCAAACAATTTAAAATGTTACGATTTTATTTTAGTTCAGACATTATTAGGTCAAATGTACTAATTGAAGATTTGTGAACTAACCAAATCGCAAGGAGTAAATCATAATTTTCCCTAATTTCTTACTTAAAAACTATTCTTCTTACTTTTTAGATGAAATTTAGTAACTAAGTTTTTATATTTAGATTTTGCATAACTCACTTTTTATTTTTATTCTTTTTTATTGTAGAGCCAATTATTTGTAGATAATTCTAGATCGTTCTTTATAATAGTTTGTAAAAGAGGGCTTTAAACCGAGCCAACCATGTTTATTTAGGTGTTGACTTTGTCGTAGCCTAGATAAAACTCAACAATCATCAAGATTCACGATGAAACTATAGAAGTTCTTTGATTAAAAAAAAAATAGTAAATTACATTGACATTCCTAAAATATAGCGAAATCTTTAATACATGGTTTTCAATAAAATGACATTTTGTCCTCAAATAATTGAAATAATTGACATTCCCCACCTTCCCCCCCTAAATAAAAAAGATCAAACTATTTGACCCTCTGCCCCAATTTTATTTTTTTGAAAAGGAGTTAAATGTGTCCCACACTCATCTATGTTAAGTTACACTCATCTATGTTCAGTATCTAGGGCAGCATATTCGTTGCAGCTTTGATAGCAACAAAGCTGCAACCCATTGGGCCACTTGTTACCCGATCCACTTTTACAGCTTTGAGGCGTCATTATCATTAAAGTTGCTTGATTTGTATTTCTCTAGGCCCAACTCGTTTTCAGCCCAAGTCATGTAGCTGAGCCTGGTTATTCTTAGCCCAATTTGTATTCATCACGCACTGCTGTAAAAACGTATCCAAAAACAAAACAAAAACAGAGGACACTCCAAAAAAACATAAAAGGCTGCCGCGGCCAAGTTATGTAGGAAAAGTTGTTTTCGTTTTTTGTGAATCTTTGTAGAGAATATTCCGCTATTCTCCACAAAGAATATCTGCATATTGAATATGATAATAAATTAATTAGATATTGATCCATGCAGACCTATATAAAAGTCTTTTTCTTAAAAAAAGAAAAAGAAAAAACAATTTCATGCACAACGTGGGAACAAAACAATTATATATATTTAAGTGTTTTCGGTTAAGTTAGTTGATTGCAAAGTTTATATGCCTATTGTCTTTGTCTTTCACAAACATGTAAGCCCTATAGATATGTGGATTTCATAGCATCAAAGAAATTGGATGTATATATATGACCACTACATGAGATAACCTTCTTTTGTGGATTTTAATGTTGACATCTAGTTTCCCATGTAATCTCTAATTGCCCTGCTGTAGGCCCATTGTTGGAAATGTGGGTGCAAGAGATGGCACAATATTTGTCCTTAATATGAGATATAAGTAATAGAACTGTTGGATTTGATTATTAAACACTATGATTAGATCATGGCTCTAGTCAAAGAATTGTCGAAGAAAATGGGTAGGAAACAATGACAAGAAAAATGATGCATGCTTGAAACACAATTTATAAGGTGACAATTGTCACCCACACAAAAGAGTTCGTTGTTGGGTTCAGGTAATTCACCTTCACGATACAACAAATTAACCAATCACATACTAAAATGATGAAGTTTCATTATAAGAAAATTTGTTAGAAAAATGTGTATCTAACTAAAAACAATGAAGGAAAACAAAAACTGAATTGAATTTGTTTCATGCCCTTAATTTATAGACAACGAAAAGTTTTAATTGAAACATTATGACTCTTAAAATCTTGATTACACGTTGACACATGCCACATGCGCCACACAGCACGCCACATGCGCGTTTCATAGAGCCACATGTCATATACTCTCTCAATTATTTGAGTTTTACAAACATAACAAATTCTACAACATTTTCACAATAAGCTGAAGTATTAATCCACCGTAACTTAAAATAAAATAAGAGATTACATTGGATCCACCACAAGCCACTTCAACACATTGTAAAATAATATGAAATTTTGTTGTACTCATAAACCTTCTGCAATTGTTTTATTTATTTGTGTTTGTGTTACTTTATATACTTTCTAATATTTCTATGTAGTACGACATCTATTTAAACAAAAACACCCTTCCGTTCACAATTTACAATAAATTTCTTAACAAGAAGCACTTATTCACATGCAGATCGCAAAGTCACACCGGAAAAGGGAAGAAAATTGTTTTTCGATTTGTGTTATAATTTTTTAATTTATTTATTTTATAGGTAAGTTACTAACAATTTCAGTGATCTTGTTACCATGACTGCACACTCCACATCTCACAACTTGTTTAATATTAAGAGCAATTAAGTTTAGTTTCCAACATTGAGTTGCTACTTTAGAATGAAAACTTCTATCCCACTTTTTATATTCCACTAATCACAATTAACCATATGTCAGATTGTATTAGATTTTTTTTCCATTTCAAATCTTAGTTTTTTTATTTTTTATTTTTTATTAAGGAAATGAAAAAAATATGTGACGAATTATAATTAGTGGAGTATAAAATGGAACATAAAAACTGAGACTGAAGATTTTCATTCGCTACTTTACATCACGGGACGAGTTGTTGAAGAGAGCATTTGTCATCCCTTTTAGGTTTTCTCGCCACATTAGTAACCCACTATTCTTTTTGAAACCCTTTATTCTATTTGCCTCCTTTGAGAAAGTTAAATCTGAAGAGAAAGCTATAATCTGTTTAAAAAGAGTTGAAAGTTAAAGAGGATTTTATTCCGCTTGTTTAATTATATCTTAATGAGTTGTGAAGCCTGTTCTTCCCTCGTTGACCCTTGCTTTTAATGTTCAAGGTTAATTTGCCATAGCATTTCTCCATAAATTCCGGTAACAACTATCAAGCATGTATGCTCTTTTGCCATATTACTTTTTGAATTTTGGATTGCAAGTATAATGGTTCCAATTCCAAGTTAACAAGAAAAAATATGAGCCTTACTAATGTTTATCAAATTCTTTGGACAGTTAAAAGGATTGTTGCACAAGAAGGGTATTAGCAGTTTGGTGTAAGCATAGTATGACAATTTGCTGTGGTGGGTTTTGAATTTGATCCCTTGTGATGTGCTTTACTTGAAACCATGTGGTGGGTTATTTTATGACACTGATGGCAGTACTGTATGGAAAACAAACCCAATAGGGAACTTTTTAAGGAAACTTCTAAGAATTAGAATGAGTTATAATTCTTCTGGTGGGTAATCTTCTAAGGATTCTCACAATCGAAGCCACTTAGAGATTCTTACAAGAAAACGAGTTGAAACTTGAAAGTTCTTTGGTGCAAGTTGTTAGTAAAAACTTCTTCTCATTATATAATCAGTAAATTGTATATATCACCCAATGGTATATTATACCCTTTAAACATAACTACATTATGATTTATTTTGTGACACTTATCTCTTCAGTAATTTTTTTATGAGGTATTTATGTTAATTTTAACGGAATTTGATGATGTGGTATGTGTCAACAACATCTATTATGAAAGAATTAAAAAAAATGCTATTTTACGTTAAAGCTAACATCTTGTGAAAAAACACAAACCCAAAAGAGGAGCGAAAGAGAAAGTTAGGGAGAGAGCCAGATGTGTGAGGATAGATCGATATTTTTCTTGAATTCTTTCCTAATGGGTGTTGTTAGCACTTTTACATCATTGAATTATGTTAAAGTTAGCAAAAATTTCATATTGGATCGGATATGATATGATCACAACACATTGTATTTTTTAAACATATATTGTGTTTATGTCACGTCTAATACATTGGAGTATTGGTTGCATGCCAATATAGTATCCTGAAAAATTGGATAAAAATAAAAGCATAAAATGATGTGCTTTTTTTCCTAAGTGAGGTTTGGTAATTGGTAACTTTGGTTGGAGCTACTAAAGATAAAGCAAATGTAGCAGGTTGTCAGCCTTTATCCTGGAAAAGATATGAGCTTTTCTTAAAATTCAATTTACAAAAAGACATATCCACTGAATCCTTAACGTGTTTTTGTAACCATTAACCAAAGCCAACTGCCTACAGAATATGTACCTAGTCCTAAGCACAATTAGAGGACCCCAGGGGTTACCCCATATATGGATTGGAATTTGGAAATTAAAAGACAATGAAAGAAATGGATTCATTTTTAATGATGCGACTAGGACACCCATCTCAATGTACGCCTACATATGTACAACAAAAAGGGTTATTGGATGTTTAATTTGTCAATTGTCATTCTGTAGTGGTTATAGAGGCAGTGGAGACAATTTATGCCAGAGCTCACTTGCACGACAATTCGAACCATGAAAAATTGTACTTGCTTGCATCACATATAAAAATTGTAAGTGTAATAGTTACAAAACACTAATTTGTTGGTATTAAAGTTATGAGGGAAGTATCATATTATGTTAGTAATTTATTAAGCTGGAAAGCCTATGTCCCTGCCAGGAGGGATGCAGTAATGTAATACAACAATTTCCCTTTGGACTTTGGACCATGTAATCTAGAGAGAGAAAGAGAGGTGGGGACAAAAGTAAAGGGAGAGATGCCTTTTGATGGTTATGATTGGCATTGACTCAGTTGTCCAAATGTCTTTGGAAAGTTGCTTTTTCAGTCCCAATTGTGGGATTCCACGCTTTCCAACCCCAAACATTAGCCTCTTTCCCAAATTCCCATCACTCTACACACACACATCTATCGTAGCTAAATAGCTCATGGACATATTTTGTGGATTTAGTTACCCCCCACTTGTGAGAAATGATGAATCAGCAGTCAAGCAGATTCTGATTAACGTTTTGTTTTGGAAACATCTTATATTTATGTTCCCAAATCTTTCCAACACGCAACACCTCATTCCAAAATCCAAATGTCCTACAATCAAAAAAAAGTCCAAATGTCCTTTTCTGTTAAATTCATTCACCTCCCTTGTTTTTTTTTTGATAGGATAAATAATATTCTCTCCTGGCAAAAAGCTAATTTTCACATATAGAGCTGCAATGCACTGTGTATTGAAAGTTGAAACATTTTATTGAAGTTCTTTTTTGTACGCACTACAATAAGTATGGAGAGAAACAGACAATGCCCCTCCCCCTTTTTTTTACTAACAAAAGTGTTCATAACTCTTCAAGAGCTTCACAATTCCCATATGTGTATAGTGCTTTCATTCTACATCCACCACATATAATTACAGGGATGAAATCCTTTGGGGTAGCCCCGATATGTTGACTATAGGTTTTAAACTAAAATCTTATGAATCTCATGAGGCCTTACAAACCATTAGACCAATCCCTTAAAGTTAGAAAATATACCAATTGATATGGCTTAAGATATGAACCTACATTTACTACTTCCTAGTAAGATGATACTTTAGTACTAATAAACACAAAATTTAGTTTGCATAATAACTAATTTACTACCATTCCTTCTTTCCGATTAAGAGACTATCGTTACTCCATTAATAATTTACTATCAAATTATAAATATTGTCACATTCTCACAATGTTTTTCTTTTAAATGACTTTGAGCTTTAGGAGATAAGAGATTTGAAGTCAAAAGAATTGAGATGTGATTTCCTATCAAATTATGGTACCATCATTAAATTATGAAGTGGACCACTAATACTTTAATGGTATTATCATTAGGCGTTTGTAATAATTGATAATATAAGCCAAGAGTCTTATAACTCAACTGGTTGACATCTCTTATGTTTTCCAAATGAGATATCCAGATTCAAATTTCACATCATCTAACTAACATATTAAAAAAAATGATAATTTAATGAAAACAAAAATGTACTTTTGCTAATGCACTCAAGAAACCAATACGTCCAATTGTTGTTTCCTAATAAATTATGAAATGGACAACATAGTAAAATCAACAAAATCAATATTGCAAGTGGCTGCATTCAAAACCGATTCTAGAATATCACAAGCTTCTTTTGGATTTGGATCATTTCAAATATTCACTATTTCACTTCTAATTTGTCTTCATTTATCATTCATTTGAATATAGTGTACGATTTCTTGAAAAAGTGTGTATTTCAATGTAACTGTCTTTCAAAATAAGAACCTTCATACAAGTTGTCACTTAGTCTGATTTTCAAATCTTTCCTAGCTATCCTGCAAACCCAAAGCCAAATTTCCCTTAAAAATTATAAACATGTCAGGGCCTTATGGTATCTTGGCATTTTTTAACTTCCAGAAAGTTTTATTTTTTTCTTATCATAGACACATGGGTTTCTAAGCTAATATTGTGTTTATAAACTGACAAATATTTTTAGAGAAATCTCAGTGGCATGGAACTGTGTGTATAAAATCCTTGTTATAGGGGATGTCATATTTTGTAATCCACAAATAAAGAATATCATTAATACAACTCGATAATTTCATGGACTCGATAAGTTCATAGATCTATGAAGCATGTCTGTCAAGTTCAATTAGAAAATTATCACTTCGCTTACTCTTAAGCCATATATTATATGATGCACTCTTCTCGTTATTCTTACAATTTTGTCATTGAATGTTAACCACCTGATTCGTATAAAATTTCGATAATAAGATAAAATAGAAGTTTCATTTGTTTATTGATTGGAACTAGAAATTTTAACCCCTAGTAAAAGAATCAGATGGGTCCAAAAAAACAATTCAGGCTGTCTTTTTGTGAACCCTAAAGAAAGAATCATCTAGAAATAAATTTGAAATCTGAAAACTAACAAAGTGCCCATAATTTTCACTTTTTTTTTTTTTTTTTTTTTTTTATTCCATAAATTTGGACTAATTAAGGATTAAGCCCATAATTTTACTACAATAAAATAAGTAATTCATTCCTAGAGACCAATAGACTTTATATGCACTCATGTGGTTAGACTAACCTATGGATTTTCTTGCAATCTCAATATAAAAGGTATCAATTAAACAATTGCTAAAGAAAAAGTTTTCAATAATCACTCACACTTTCTTCTATCTTGTGGTGGTGAAAAGAAGCTTTAATTTTTTTATTTTTCTGAGTAGGTGAGTGTCACGATTCACGACAAAAAGAGAGACTAGCCCACTTTTTCTTTTTTATCGGTCTTGGAAAAGGTCAGCTTAGAAGCATAATTTATATGGTGGATTCTTTGACAAACGTTAGTCTCTTGGATACTAGGACAATTTGGGTATCTCCTAATTTCTCAAAAAGAGATTTAGACAAAGAGAAAAACCCCCACGAAACCTCATTTCCTTTCAAGTATCCAATGTCTCCTTTATACCTCACCTTTCATCCCTTTTGAGGTGAGCATGCTTTTCTTCTAAAAATAACCTAAATATTTGTTAATGAATCATAGTGGGATATAATCCGTTTTGATTAGTGTTTCAATACTCATTACTTCATAATCTGTCTGATTTGGAGAGATTTTGATTTAACGTGTGGACTCCCTAATCAAAACAAAGTAATTATATTCCACTTTAGCCATATGCATGTACATGTATTTGTCATGATACAAGATAGTTGATGGGAAAAAGTTGAAAACATAATGATTCTCATAAATATTGACAAGTTTAAACGGCAAATAAACTCTATTAACAACAAATGAGACATGCTGGATGTTTGATAATGGACCTACCTTTTATCTGCAAAACAATTATTTTCCTTTCACTTGAAAATTACTGGTTTAGGCTGGAAATATCAGGCCTAGAAGCTGAGTTTTTTTAATTAGGTTAGTTATCAAAATTTTGCCATTTGACAAACTATAGTGTATCCTTTAATATACTAATTGCACAAGTTTTAGGAACAACCAAATGTGCTTGTTTGGTTTTGGATTATTATTATTATTATTATTATTTTAATAGTA
This sequence comes from Fagus sylvatica, assembly GCA_907173295.1. Classification (NCBI taxonomy): domain Eukaryota; kingdom Viridiplantae; phylum Streptophyta; class Magnoliopsida; order Fagales; family Fagaceae; genus Fagus; species Fagus sylvatica. The sequence continues at coordinate 5,597,659 of OU015768.1, forward strand.
TAATTGTACCTTTTGTCTAATCTATTTTTTAAGTAAAATAAGGTAATAAAAATTAATTATACCAAACAAGCAATCAAACGAGTGCCTTAACTAGAACTTAATCAAACCGCATTGTGAAATATGATCACTCATGTACGTGTGTATATAATAATAATAATTATTATTAATGATGCTAAATTGTGGTTGAGTACACAAATCATGTTATCTAAGATTCTTGTATAGTCAAAACGATTCAAGTACATTTGAGGGAAACAAAAATTGCAATCTTTCTATTGTGCTTGAATCCTAAACTTTTCTAGTCAACTTGTTTTTTAATTTTTTTTTCTTTTCTTTTTATAGGATATTCTGAGCTTCGTTCAAACTAATACGTGAAGTTCTAGTCTTAATTATCAAATCCAATGACTTATGGTGGCCCAGTAAGAATTATGAAATGTCGAACTCGCATCTATACTTCCTTATGTGTGTACTTGGACTCATCCTTAGTCAACTAATACTTGAAAGGTCATACATGTGCGTATTTCTAGGGGTGTCTTAGGGAAGTTAGACCCTGTACTATACTATGTACAGCAATATGGGACAAATGTGGCCGGGTGGTCACCAACTCCCACTTGCTTTCCAACAAGATTAGAGAATGTGGAAACTGGGTTGTTATGTTATTATCCAATGGGATCATATATGTATCTATATATTTTCACTCCAACAGTCACCCCCACGAAATTTTCTTCCTCTTATTTGTCCTCTTTACACCTCTGGTTGAGTGAAGATTGTCCACTTCTGGACGTTTTGACATTTTGGGGTCTACCATTTTGAGCATAATTCAATGCAGACTTTTCTTCTTCAATTAAAAGTTTCCTTCTTTTTATGCAAAAGGGTCTCTCCTTCATTTACAAAAGCTTAAAGATTATAGCTTTATAATACTCTCTTCAAAGAGAAGCCTCTCACTGGTCAAAAGCTTCTCTTTTTTATTTTTTTCTTTGTTTTTTCATTAGCCGTAGTTGTGTGAGCCCTGCTATGTTCAGACTCTATTCTGTTAGCAGCATAATATGATCACTTTGTGAGAGTACTTGCTAGGAGCTGAGCTTTGCTGAAAGAGTGAAAAGCAAGAAGACTAGTGAAAGTTTTGGAGTCTAACTGGTGGTGGTTGAGAACCCCATTTGGTCTTTTGGATTAGTTGGTCTGGTTTTTCTCTCACATACAGTACTCCATTTGGGCATTAACTTGTTTTGTACTTTAGAGTGTAATGGTAACTTTTCTTTGCTCTTGTTTTGCTTTGTTGCTTCTGTGAAATGCATTTGTTTTTACTGAAATCACTGTTTTGGGATGGTTTTCAGAGATGGGTTTTGAGGGGAGTGGAGGTAGTAAACTGCTGGGACTGAGAGTGACCCCAAAGCACAAGCGTTCAAAGAGGTAGCTGTCTGACTATTGGATCATTTAATTCTTTTGTTAGTTTGTGATCACTTTGCTTAATACACATTCTAGATTTTGGTATGGTACTCTCTGGGGTCCATTAACTGGAATGACTTCTGAGTTGGGTTAGAGGGGATATTGGAAATTTGAGCTTTCAGAGCTATTGATATTTCCAATTTGTGTTTCACAAGCAATATGCCTGATGGTCATGGCACATACCTAATCACCCTTTTTCTTTTGCTTACTATATTCATAGTTTCTGTGAGTCATTACTTTTAAAATGGCTAAATCCCTGAAGAGCATCTGGTTGAAATGGGAACCAAAGGGTCAGAGCTTCAAGAAAGGGTAAAACTTGGGTGTTTTATGAACAATTAAGTCCTTGAATCTTCACTTTTAGGAATGTAATTTCTTGTTTCCCTGCTGGTAATTTGTAAATTGTGTTTCCCACTTGTTTTATGTGTCCATTATTTTCTAATGAGGTTTGTAAAGTATGTTAATCAATCAGTAATAGCGGGTATTGAATGTAATTAGAAACTGGTTTGAGATGGGCTTAGGGACAATGATAGTTACTGGACCCCATTGGAAGGAAGGTAGAGATGTAATTGATCTTCTTCATTTTCTTCCGTGTGGTAGACTATCAACAGATTTTGTAGCTTGGGGTTGGTCATGGAAAGCAAAATGTATATGATGTGGCCTAGAATTGCAATGACAGACTTCAAAACCTGCCTTCTCCAATCTATTTCTATTGATTTTTTGTGTATGCTCTTGTGCTCTGGCAGCTTTCCTGATAAGAAAAGAGTTGATGGAGATAGCCTGGATAGTTCCTTTGAAGCATCAGACCGTATAAAGCTGGTAAGATTGGTTACTCCTTACATCTTATTGTTTATTTGATTGTGTATCACTGTGCATCTTAAGAGCCTATCCAGAACATTAGTGATCCTTAGATATAAGGCCTTGTTGGGCTGAGTTGATACCTTATACGAAGCAAATGGCCATTTTATACAGCTCTCATGCAGTGCTCCCTCAGAGAATTTTACTTGTAGAAAAAAATTACACAAGTCAGTCTTGCATTTCTAATTTATGACTTGGATCTGGTTTCAGGATATGGGGCACTTAAAAGACTATATCAAAACCAATAAGAAGCAATCCCCTAAGGCTGAAGTTCAAAATTCTTTAAAGCAAGAGGTATGGAAGCGTATTTTCTTCTTTATTACCATGTTTTGAAGAATCACAAGGCTTAAGCTAATCCTTTTTCTGGGTCATGGCTCAATTCAGCCTATTGCAACTAGGCTCCAGCTTGATGGTTATGATTTCTACTAATTACTTATGAGGTTTTAAATATCTTGCCTGCAGATTCTACAACTTGAGAAGAGATTACAAGACCAATTTGGGGTTCGTCGGGCTTTAGAAAACGCATTGGGATATAGGTCTTCCTCTCAGGATAATACAACAGAAATAGTAATGCCCAAGGTATACCTTCTTGTCTACATCTCACAAGCACAGATGTAGGTTTGTTTTGGAGAGTATATCTTTATGAACTTTTTATATGGTTTAACTGCAGTGTCATCATTTATGTATTTTGTCTATAATGTAGTTGTAAATTTTATCCTGATATCTTGAGGTGTTGTATTATCTTGTTATATTGCTTAATCATTTTAACCAAAAAGTCATTTACCAAAGAGAGAAAACAAATACTTTGAACTGACAATATCTATGGAGAATTCCCACTGCCCCTTTTCTTTTGTTATTTGTTATTTATTTTTTATTTTTTGTAATTACTGTCTTAGACACATGTTTTGTCTGATCCATAGACGTACATGTAACTAATGAATTGTAGGCTCCAATATTTGCTTTATGGTTTAATTCTACTATTAATTTGTCATTATTTTTTGATGATGTCCTTATATGACCCCAGTTGACCATGGAGTCATGTATAATTCCTATGCTAATTGCAGCCTCTGGTTTTGGTTTTGGTTTTGCTTAATAGCTGCATTTTCTTTCTCATACTGCAATTTAACATTACTTTTGGATGACTCCAGCCAGCAACAGACTTAATCAAGGAAATTGCAGTGTTAGAGTTGGAAGTTGTGTATTTGGAGCAATATCTTCTCTCCTTGTACCGGAAAGCATTTGAACAACAAATATCCTCTGTATCTCCATCTGCCAAGGATAAAAGATTAAAATCACCTGTAGATACTCCGAGAGCAAGGATCCTCAAAGCTTCCATACCTGATGTTACATCAAAGAGGGGAAGTTCAACAGCACAAACCGGTTATGAGTCACTTGACAACCCATGGAAGGATTCGATTGGAATTGGTGGAGAAGAGAAGCTATTAGATTCTGGTGTTCTTCGCTGTCACTCCTCGTTATCTCAACGTTCAGCGTTTTTTACTAGGACTTCACCTCCAGATGAGTCTTTGGACAAGGCTTTACGTGCTTGTCATTCCCAACCTTTGTCCATGGCAGAGGTAACTTAAATCCATAACACAACTGTACTCTCTATATTCATACATATATATATATATATATATATATGTATTGAAATATAGAGACCTTTTCTAGATTATGACATTCTGTTGCTTCTCTACAGTATGCTCAGAATACTTCATCAAATTTAATCAGTCTGGCAGAGCATCTTGGTACCAGCATCTCTGATCATGTTCCGGAGACACCTAACAAGCTTTCTGAGGATATGATTAAGTGCATGTCAGCCATATATTGCAAGCTATCAGACCCGCCCTTGACACATAATGGCCTGTCATCTCCCAATTCGTCTATGTCATCGATTAGTGCATTTTCTCCACAACATCAGTGTGATATGTGGAGTCCAGGATTCAGGAACAATTCATCTTTTGATGTACGCTTAGATAATCCTTTCCATGTGGAAGGACTCAAAGAGTTCAGTGGACCATACAGCACAATGGTTGAAGTCCCCTGGATTTTTAGAGATGGTCAGAAACTCGGTGATACTGAACACCTGCTACAAGATTTCAGGTGAACCTTTATGACATGTTTACCCAAGAAAATATCTTAATCAAGTGATTTTGAATTTCATTAGGTCATGGAATCACTTAGGTGTATTCCATACTCTTGCAATTTTAATTATGGTCATGGAGTTGTTCTGTTACAGGTCACTTATCTGTCAATTAGAAGAAGTAGATCCTAGGAAGTTGGAACATGAAGAGAAGCTAGCATTCTGGATTAACATACACAATGCGTTGGTGATGCATGTAATGATTCTTATCAGTAGATATATTAATTGTACAGTGTTAACTCCTGCCTATTTCTTTATTTATGATGCAAGTGAAATTTAATCAGCTTTTTTCTTTCCAATAGGCATATTTGGCTTATGGGATTCCACAAAACAATGTAAAGAGAGTTTTTCTACTCTTAAAGGTGGGATGAGCCTCATTGGTCCTGTAGGAGAATAGTTAGTGTGGTTATTTGTCTTCTTACACTTTTCTACTATGCAGGCAGCATATAACATTGGGGGTCACATCATCAGTGCAGACACTATACAGAGTTCTATCCTAGGTTGTCGAATGTCTCGTCCTGGACAGGTGGTGGTCCTAGGCCTTTTCTTTTTTAAAAAATTATCTTGTGGTTATTTGTGATTAGTGTTTATATCTTTTGTAAAATTTCTGCATTTAAGTTCTGTGAAATGATTTTGGCTTAAATTCAATCATTGGCCTTGAAAGGGTTGAGTAAATAAATTCACCATTTCCTATTAGCTTAAACTCTTGAGATAAGTGATGGTTTATCATGGTATTAGAGTTGGTAATCCTTAGTTCAATCCCTATCTCCACTCTACTTCCCATTTAAAGTTAAAAACTTATATGTGTTGGGCTCAATTATTGAGGGGGGAGTCCGGCTTAACATGGGGGGAGTGTTGGAATAATGATTAAGCGATTAAATTCATCATTTCCTATTAGTCTATATTAGCTTAAGGTTCTGGGTTATCAAAAAGTTTTTCTTCAATAGACACAAGACCATCTTTTGCTGCACAGCATAAGTTTTTAAGCCTATCATCCTCTTGTTTACTTTTGCTCTTCAAAGTAGGAGGTCAAACTTCTGATCCCCCCAAACACACATTATCTAAATTAATTCTCACAAGATACAACAAAGCTGATTAGCAAAAAAAAAAGGATAAAACAAACCTATTGTTTTCCTTTTAGTTTGTTACTTACGTAGTGAGCTTCTTCTAAATTCATGTATCTAGTGGGGCTGATAAAGCTTGTTTCTGTGTGTAGTGGCTTCGCTTTTTAATTTCTCCAAGGACGAAATTCAAGCCTGGAGATGAACGGCAAGCATATGCAATTGACCGTCCAGAACCCCTTTTGCACTTTGCGCTCTGTTCGGGAAGCCATTCTGATCCATCGGTACGTCATTATTCTTTATCTGTTTTTAGCTTCATTTCTTACCTCATGGCTGCTTAAAAATCAGTGTAGAGAGGCTGCATTAATGGCTAATATTGCTTGAGGATGCTCTTCTGAATTGGTAAAATGGTCTTACCTTAAAAAAAGAAAAAAGAATTGACGAAAGTAAATAGTAAATACATTACAAGACTCATTTCCCTTTGACCTGGAAAATTCATTGAGACTTTATTATTGCATTTACATGCTCAATATCTTGTCTAGGCATACTGCTTGACAGTTATAGCCTTATAGGAGATTAATCTTCAGAGGACTAAGTAAATGGAAAATATATATGAAGGAGGTATCCATCAGATTGGTGTAAAACCAGTTAAAACTTGTTTTTATAGGATTTATACATACTTTGACAAATCTGCTGTTTGAATTTCATGTCCTCATATCTGTTATATTTTCCAAAATTAATTACTGCAATTTACTGAAAAATAATTTAATTTATACAAATTTATAGGTCTTCATAGATTGGATAGTGATTGACAATAGATTGATTTGATATTTGAATTGCATGATGGGTATGTAGAAAGTATTTGATCCAACAGCAGGTTTAGAACAAATATGGAAACCTAAAATAAGTTATTTAGTGGTGTAAAACTAGATAAGTTCTATGCCAATATCTTAACTCATAAACAGCTAAAAGATAAAAGAAATTCAAACAGGATGAAAGATATAACCTTTATTGGTACCTGATGGGAGTTATTTTAATCTCTTAATCTGTTGGTCTTGTTCAGGTTCGTGTGTACACACCCAAGAGAGTATTTCAGGAGCTGGAATCTTCAAAAGAAGAGTACATTCGAGCTACCTTTGGTGTACGCAAGAATCACATAATCCTTTTACCAAAGATCATTCAATCATTTGTGAAGGATTCCGGAATGTGTCCAGCTGGAGTGATGGAGATGATCCAACAGTCTTTGCCCGAATCTCTGAAGAAGAGTATTAAGAAATGCCAGCTAGGAAAATCTCGCAAGAGCATCGAATGGGTTCCTCACAACTTTGCCTTCCGGTATTTGATACATAAAGAGCTAATAAAATGACTGCTTGCATTGGCCCCTACTTAATAGTTGAGATAGATTGCATTGTTCCTAGGATTTTTATACTAGGAAAATTTATATTTTTCTTTTTGTACAAAGTAGAATGTGAAGCCAGAAAAGGGAGGATAGAAGTGTGATCTATGTCATTTTGTACTCCTACTTTGTGATCTCCATGTCACTATGTTTCACCACAGAAAGTATCTATTATTGCTGTAGTGTTGTGAAAATTTGAGATTCTGATTGAGCAATGTGAATAAATCTGTTGCAAAGGTTCATTAAATCTAGACTGCACTCTGATTACTCTCTAATGATTTATTCATTTATTTATAAGATTACTCTCTAATGATAACTACCCTCTACTCTCTGCATTTTATGACTTTATTCATTTTAAAATATAGTTGGCCGTGATCATAAACACACTTGACAGTTTGGTGCATAAAATAGGTGTCTAAATGTACCTACATGTGACCACCTGCAAAAAATAGGTGATTTATCACCCATGGTAAAGCTTGCATGCCCAACCAACTAAAAATTTAAGCCACATTTTATATGCTGACAGCCTAATGAGGACAACCTGAATTCATAGTTCACATTTTATGCATGATAGTTTTTAAGGTTAAATCTACTTGAACAAATTTTGTGCAATTCTAATTTAATGAATTAATAATGATTATTTATTTGACTGAGTTAAGAATAATACAACGACAAGAAAGCAGGGGCCAAACAGAGCTTAGGGAGCCGGCCCATCTGCTTCCTTATTAAAAGCCCACAACAGGATAGAGGAGATGGGGCTATCCCCCAAGTTATACAAAGATTATTGTCTGCCAGCCAAGTGTAAGGATTAGGAAAGGTCTAGGGAGAAAGTTAAGGAAAATTGCATCAACGGCAAATTGCATTTTTGCCTCTTTATGTATAGGGTCAGTTTCAATTCCTCCCTCTATCTACTGAACTGAGCAATGTCCTCCTCTATCTTTTGAAATTGTGCAACTTACTCTGAATATCTATTTTTCTGTTAAATACTAACAAAACATATGTGAAATGTCTAAAATACCCTATTTTAACCCATTTTACCCAACTCACCCAATCTTTTAATCCGAATTAAAAAAAAAAACTTTGAAAATACTCATAAGAATGTCAGATTTGTTCGCAAACGTTCTAACTTCCCTTTGCTTTCCATTACACTTGCGCAGACAACAAGAAAATGGCGGAACATTAATTGGTGAAGAGTTTATCACTATGCCCAGCTAGTCTAAAGCAAAGCTGCACAAGATAGCTTAAATCATTAACTATTCTTTTTATAATAAAATAAACCAAAATCAGTGAGATGTGTTTGGTTCCTTTTATCTTGCTTGGGTGATTCTTGAGGCATTGTGTGCTATATATGATCTCATTTGAAGGATTGGCAGCTTAAACAAAATAAGAGTTTGGTTCTTGTTTTGTGTATTGTGTTGTGCGTTGAAAGAAAAATAAGAAGAAAGTGCAGAGAGTTTATTCCCTGTCATTTTTACAGCACATCATCCATTTGAGAGAGAGAGAGCTACTGCTTGAGTGAATATTTTCCTACCTTTTTTTTTTTTTTGGTTCTTGATCTTGAGCTTTTTTACATTCCAATATTAAGGCAAAGATCATTGATTCTATTTGTTATATATTTATTTTTGTTAACTGTCCATGAATCAAAGATATTTGATCATGAGTTTCAAAGTTTTTTTTTTTTAATCAAATCTAAGTTAAGAGATTGGGTGGGTTGGGTTAAATGGTTTAAAATAGGGTATTTTAGACATTTCACATAGGTTCTGTTAGTATTTAACAAAAAAATGGATGTTCGGAGTTCGTTGTACAATTTTAAAAAATAGAGAGGGACATTGCTCAGTTCAATAGATAAAGGAAGAAATTAAAACTGTCCTATACATAACGGGGAAAAGTGCAATTTGCCCTTGCATCAATGTTGATTATGATGAATGTAAAATGGTTACAAGTATTTATACTAAGGATCTTACAAGGCAAATAGCAAGAAAAACTCAAGAATGTCTTTTTTTTAAAATTAATTAATTGCTTCTACAACTACTTGTAACTGATTAATTAACTTTCTTGGCATGTCTTTGCTCTTTGTTCTTGATCTCATCCACATATTGACATGTTTGGCCTTATCCACATTCAAGCAAAAATGATTCAGGTTGAAGAAACAACTTTATCACAACATTTTTCTTAATTATTTAAGATAATAAGTTGTGATTGTAACATCACTTATCTATATATATTCATCATCACAACAGAACAAGTAAACAACTGTGAAAAAAGAAAGAAAGGAAGCTTGCTCTTGCCCGTGATGGATGTTCTGTATACAATTATTATCATATCATCTATTCCCGTGTATGATGGCTACAATGGCTGGCAGTCTAGTGAGGACATCAGGGCTCTTGTTTACATTTGTCGGTGAGTTTTATATATGTACAACCAGGGCCAGCTCAAATTTTTTGGGACCTCAAGCAAAATCTCAAATTGAAACCTTTTAACTATTTAATACTAAATTAAATTAATATTTATGAACATTTTTTTAATTAGAAAATATCAATAAAATAATAATTGATGATATATGTTGAAGAATTACTAAACAAAAATAGATAAATTTGACATTATATACAGGGTCACACTTAGGTCCCGTTATGGGACCAGTGTTAATTTTGGTAAAATATGTGTTTTGTGATAAATATTGTGTTCGTAGTGGTAAATATGTGTCTATTGTTGTAAAAATAAAATGTGCCGGTAACATGAGTGATATTTGTGATAAATTTAACTTTATTATAAATTATACACATTTTATCAAAAAACACACATATATTAAAATTTTTGAGACCTGCGACGGGACGATCCCATAGCGGGACCTAAGTATTTCCGAGTTAATGATTTAGTACCAAATTAACAATACACGAGAAATTATAAAAGTTGTATTAAGGTTGTATTATTGCTTATTTATTTTTATTTAATTTATATATCAATTATTATTGTTATATATTTATATACTGTATTATTATTTAGGTATTATATTAGTATTATTTGATTTATTTTTAACAATCTATTGCATGACATATGACATATAACGTGGACTCTAGGATTAAATTTAAAAAAAAAATAAAATGTCACTCACTCCCCCATTAATAACACCCACCAACCCCAACCTAACCTCACTTTACCATCACCTCCTTGCTTTTGAGAGTCCTTTCTCATGTTTTTGAAAGTCATTTCTCATCTATCATAGCTTTCTTTCTCTCCCGTTCTCTCTATTGAGCTGTGATTGTGAAAGATATGGAATTATTGAAAGTGATCCACCGCAACAAAATTATCAAGAATCATCTTTTAATCTCTCTCTCTCTCTCTCTTTGTGCAAGCAGTGTTGTGTGTTTTTTTTCTTCTTCTTCTATTTGATTGTTCCTTTGCCACGAATAAAGAATCAGTGGGGCTGTTCTCTCTGGAAAAGTTAGCCCAAGCTCAGATTGAAGACTCAATAAGGAAAAAAAAAACTCTTTTTTTTTTTTAACCCTAAATCTTATCATTTTGGGCTTTTTTTTTTAAGTGTTATGTCATGTATAAGACACATGGGTTATAAAAATTTTGGGGCCTTTCCCATTTGGGGGCCTCAAGCCATGGCTTAATTGGCTTAATGGTAGAGCTGGCCCTATGTACAACACAATGTCAATTTGTTAAAAGGCCAATTATAGTTACACAAAGTTTGTGCACTAATTTTGTATAACTCAAATTCATGAATATCATTTTGCCATTCCACTCACCATCCATGTAATAATCACAAAAACCATCATCCATAACCTTCAATTCTTACTAAAAAAAAAACCATGCTAATGATAATCTTAAACTGACGAAAAAGAAAGAAAGATAACAATTGTTGTAGATCAAAGATCTATTAGACATTGAGGTTACAAAAAAGGGAGTCTGATCTAACTTCTCTAGTAGGGGCTCTCCCCTATGACATTCCCAGGAGGATCATAGAAACAAATGGTCAGACTAGAGGAGTCCTTCACACATTTAGCTTGAGCACAACCCAACTCCACAGACTTATTCCACACAACTTGAGTGTAGACACCGCACCTACGATCCGGCACGCACGAGTTGTCAGTGTGATTATAGTATTTCTTCTCTTCCACCCATGTATCAACAACCATGCGTGGTGTCACGGTCTGCCCACTTGCCCATAATTGGTTTCCACCGTACTTGCCACTAGTCAAGTTTGCAAATTTGCAACCCATTTTGTCTCTTTGGTACCTCACAAGTCTACTTGTGGCATTGGCTAGCTTCTCACTCCAACTCAGAGGCCCAACTCCAACTTCTGCTCTTGCTTGGTTGTGTACTTCTAGGTACTCTTTGGCTGCATTAGGCAGTGCTACCGGAACCGTGGTTGTAGGTGGTGGTGCACCCTGGGCTGAGCTTTGACTTATGGCTAGAGCCATAAGTACAAGCACAAGCAAAGCTGTGGCCATTTTTCGATCTAATGTGGATGTCAAATTTTCAATGGTGTAAGTGGGAGTTCAATTGTTTTTTAAAGACATGCTTCGTGGAAATTTTACTTGTTTATCCTTGTGTTTAAGGTAATTCATTATGGTTGAAAGGGTTATCTGGTCAACCCGTGCGCCTTTGTCAGTGGCAAATGACAATGCTTACCCATATGGGGGGTGGATATTAATAGTATGGGTTTTTGGTGTATTTTAATGCTACTTGTAATTGAAATTGGCATTATCTATTTTTTTCTGCGTCAGTGCACGTGACCTTGTTGACTTTTATCTGTAAGGGAGTCAGCTGTCAGCCACATGAGATGTGCATTTAAAATTTTGCATGCACAAGGCGATGAAATCTTCAGGACACATGATGGTCGCTATTGTTTCTGTAAGGACTGTGGACTGAAGGTTAAATGTTACACATCGAATAGTGTTTATTTTTGGGACCCAAAATGACCCTAAGTTAGGTCCAGCCTCGTGGTTTCAATGGGCTCCCTTATCTTAGCCTGAAAGACCAAGAAAGATATAATGTTGTGCGCTACACAGTTTTAGGGCACATACTGTAAGAGATATGCTACATAAACGGTTGTCCCTAATCAAACTCAATAAAGTTAAAGACACGATATTTTCATAATAATGCTGAAGTGTTAAGCTTTGAATAGTAAATAATAAAGTAATGTAAGTGGTAAGTCCAATCCATATGAGAACTAATAAAAACACGCAAACCCAATATTATTGTGAAAATGTCGTGTAATGCTATGTAGCATTCCACAATCAATAATTTATTAAAAGAATAAGAGTATTATAAACCAAAAGAAGCATATGGGCCAAGACTATCTTTCCCCTCTAGGTTGAAAATCCAAGCAGCCAAGACAGAGATAGTAATGGGCCCTTCGGGAGACAAAGCCCAAGGGGCAACAAAATTTGGCTATCTATTAAAAAAGTGAAAAGGTCAACACACAACACTCTTGAATAATTGTTTGATGCTTTGATATCGACAATGAGGTCTCGAATCCACCGATGTGCACCTATCAAGTCTTCCTTCACATCTTAATATTTGCATCTTCTTCAAAACACACATACTTATGACTACTCAACATGGCTTAATTGATTACTAGCCACGCAATTCTTACTTTGGCCCATAATGGATATGGATCACCAGGGGCTTCAATTTTGTATTCACTTGGAGCAAGATTCCCTCATCATCTTTGCAAACAGCAATAGTCAAAGTCTTCTCACCATGCACGGCTGCATCAAAAATCCATTTAACCCATTCTGATTCGAGCGGGATCCACGAAAACTGTTTGGCAGGACTAGGGTTAACTATTTCCCAAGCTTTAAAATGATCTTCATAGCTTCTATAGATCATGTATAACTGCATTAGATTTTGTAAAAAGACCAACAACAAAAAATTCTCAATTCCTTCTTGTCAAATCATGGTTATAATATTTATTTTATTCTTAAAATTTTTCTTTTAAAAAAAAAACTTAATAAAAAATATCTTCATTGTTTTCATGTAGTACCAGTCCTCTTAAAAGTAATATGGAGACACTCTATTTCGTATATGATGTTACTTTATTTGAAATTTTAAAATAATGCAATACTAGATACACATACACAATTAAATTTATAATATTTAATCCAAATTATGAAATTGATTCATTTGAATTAATAGAGAGGATGTTAGTCTATTCGGATATAGCATAGACTTGAAAAGCCAACAGTTTCTTACGACATTAGCTGTTCTCTTTTTTAAGGAAAACCATGTTTCAAATTTCTATCCCTAATTATCAAATTATCAACAAAAAAAAGAAGAAGAAAAAAAGAAGAGGAAAATAGGGTAAGTTAAGTTACAGCTACAAATTTGAGGTGTGCCTACGTGATTCCGCGTAAAATGTGCTGGAAAAATTTAGCATGGTGTAAGAATGGATTTCTATTTGGGCAGTTTCTGGAGTGATCCATTAGAGGTTGGATTTGATTTGGGTATGGAGATGGTATTTAATTTTTCCAATTGCTGGCCTTCGATGGCTTTCATTGATAATCAATTGGGTAGAATCATGTCATTGTCATCTTATATTTTCCTACCACAAGGTTCCATCTGGTGTTACAGTAAATATGATTTTGTCAATGATCTCACAAACATGTGAGATGTGACCGTGGCTCAAATGTTATAATTAAAGACTCAAGGGTGTCCCACAAACGTCTGTGACCCACCCAATCCATTACTTTGGAATTTGGATTTTAGCTATTGTTTTCAGAATCCAAGACCCCTTGGTTTTGCCCCCACAAAATTACATCACATAAACTGCCTCTTTCACATAGACATGTTCTGAATTCATTACCACCATGATCGGGTGCAATGTGTATAGTTGCCTGCTATACATTTCTAAATCCTAGAACTAATCACTGATTTTTTTATAGGAGTCCAAATAAGCCTCCCTCACATCTCAATAGACTAGTAAAATTTTGTTCGGGAAAGTGATGTACTACACAAATGCGTTTGACTCTTCAACCAAACCTTGGCAATACACATTAGAATTGATAAAAATAAAAAAAGTTGACTTGAAGTACCTGGTTAATTTGCATCAAAATCACCTTCTAGGATGAATTGATTGAGGAAGAGTAAACAGCGTTGCCACCAAGAGCAGTGCTGGCCTTAATAGCTAAAGCACATAAGTCAGGGAGTGAGAGGGGCTGATGGGCCTTAGACAAAGGCATGAGGAAGTAAATATGGCCTGGTTGTAGGTCCTCCTCGTCGGACACTTGGGGTGCGCAAGTGCCAATGGACAAGGACTCGGAGCTACAAAGGAAGCAGTTTGGGTTCTGGGAAGTGATTGCTTTGCCTTGGATTGGTTGCTTCAATTCTTGGACCCAACCGTCCATGTGAATTACCTTTGTTGTCTTTGATACTTGTTTGTTGCAATCCACTTGTAATTGTCCTCCTCCTCTTTGTCCACCTCTGCCTTTACTTGTCTTTGTTTTTGGAGATGAAACACAGCCACCCATGTCTAGACCCTAGACTCTGTGTGTGTGTCCCGTGAGAGATTTGATTTGACAGAGGTGGTATAGTTGGGTGGGGGACTGGGGGGTCATATTTTTATTGGATTGGATTTTCTAGGCTAAATTATAGTCGTATAGATGATGATCTTTTCTGAGGTAGGTTTGTATTTGCCATTTGTAGTCAAGCACTCAAGGTCTCAAAGTTGGAAGGGAATCGTGGTTTTGACCAATAGAAGGGAATTGTTGGCGAAAGGAAACAATTATAGCTCCAAGCCTACAAGGCTTTTGACATGTTTACATATTTAATGAGTGGATTGGGTTTTAATTATATTATGAATAATTTAAACATATATCAAAATAGTGATAATTAATATATATTTTTTTAAATGTTGATGACCTATTCATTTTAAAATGAATTTATAAGATTTTAATAATTCTATAATTGAATTATCCTAAAAAGCAAATTCTCACGAGTATTCTAATCCTAAGTTTGTTCTTAAGTGAAAAATAAATAAATAAAAAGTCATGAAATTTTCTTCGATCTCTCCAAACTCCAAAGTGTGAGTTAACCTGTATGAAATCTAATATCATGGAAGAATAAAGAATAATAGTAATCAAAATGGAAGAATAAAAAATAGTAGTCCATAACAAGAGGGCTTAAAAGTTAAAATGCAATTGATCAATGAGGGAGACATTCACTCCAAATATTAAAAAGTCCTCCAATCCGGTTTGAAAAAAAACTCAACCATTTCATAATTTTCTATGTCACGCTTTTCCAATATGACATAATGCACTCAATTGGTTTGAGTTAAAAGCCCAATAATTAGGTTGAGTTGAGTTTTAGAAGAAGTCTTTTCTTTAATTGTGTTGTGGGATGTGTGTTGTACATAACTTGTATTATCAAAATACACATAGGGAAAATAGCCAATGGGAAGTTTCACATGCTCAAAATTATTTTGACTCTGATAAAAACTTAAAAATAAAAAAGGTTAGAAGTCTATGTTGTGAATTGTGAGCATGCATATAAAGAATATTTCAAAATAAATCCACATGCATCAAGTGGGGCTTGTATAAAACAGAACTAGCTCAGATAGAGAGCCCAAACATAGCCATTCTAGTTTCAGCAAAACTTTGTACTTCCATTGAAGAAGTTGGTAAAGTTCTCATCTCATCTGAATGCCCGATATAAAGCACGAACCAATCAATAATGCAAGTGACATATTATAATAAACTAGATGTCCACCTGATGAGTTCGAAAATGTTTATCCATATCCAGTGTTCATGACTTTTTTACAGAAAGATTTTCTTTATTTGACTTTTTAAATAGAAAGATTTTCAGGCTATAAATGCATGATTGTTATTTGTTACACAGGCCTGCAATCGACAGCATGGTTATGACAAAACTCACATTTTTGTGTGTTTTGAGTTTTACCCAAAAAAGAAAAAGGCAAAAAGATTTGTGTGTTTGGAATATCTTATTATCATTGGTTTATCTTGTAAAGTACAGTTATATATCTAAAAGAAATATGAAGTTTTTAAAATTTATACTTAAGAAAAAACCTGACTTTAGCAAAAAAAAAAAAAAAAAAAAAAAGCTGACTTATTTCTATTTTTAATTCTAACTACACAATTAGTATTATAATCCAGATGTAACTTTCATGGAGGCCTTTAAATTCTAAGCTCCATTTTGGCAGTAACGTTGGAGACATATCTTTACAATTCTAGCATACAAATTATTATAAAATAGCTTTCTACACATAGCCAAGTGGCAAGTTGGCTCTACCTTCCTGCAACAATTTTGATTAAAAAAGGTTTGATTATATTTTTAATCTTTAAAATGGTCTATATCTTTTAAGTATTTCATTTTAATTCTTATACACGTCTTGATTTGGTTATACATTCCTCTCATCATGATTGAGCTGGGGCCAGTATGAGAAATTCGATATAGTTGCGGGCAGAGGGAAGTCATGGACCACTGCTGTCCACAGAGCTTGGAGATGAGCCTTGTTTATTACAATTTACATGCCTTTCTTTTTCTTTTTTTCATTATCATCATTTTTGTTGACTAGTACAAGTCCAATCTAACAATCTGACACCACTTATATTAATGTAATGTTACTATGTTTGGAATATTATAAATTTTATTATATAGACTTCACAAACTTACGCGTTAATTGTTAAACATAACGAATTTTTTATTATTATTTATGTTATTGCATATGAATCATATTTATTGTTACATTTATTTACAAAATTTTTATAATAAAACTGTAACATTTTTTATTATACACCCCATCATCACATATTATCTAAAAAAAATATGATGTAAATATGTAATTAAACTTATTGTTTTAGGACAAACAAAATTTACTATTCCAATTTTTAAATTACCTTTCCATTAAGATTCCAGTACACTTTAAAAAGGAAAAGAGAAAAATCTTTTTAAGCTTGAAAGTTGGAGCAACCCAATGACAGCTGGATTCAAAGGGCTCTGGTTCCAAGGAATTTTAAGTCACTTATGGGCTATGGCACGCCGGGAAAATGAGTGGGACATCTGATTGAAATTGAGGATGGTGATGGAAGTATAGTCAAAATTATTGGCTCTCCAAGATGAAGATGATATTGCATATTCATTCATAGATATTCATGGATATATAGGAGGACCACTTTATCAACAAAAAAAAAAATATATAGGAGGACCACACTGCAACCAATGTTGAAGCCAGGAAGCTTCCCTTCTCTGCTTTTTTTTTTGTTTAAGCACATCACTTTTCAACTAATCACTGATAAATACTAGCACCGAAAGTTATTCCTAGACTTACAACCATGCATACATTAATTGAACTTATTGGTGCAGCATGATTGAACTCAATTGGGAATGATTTACTACTTTTTTTCTTTTTTTTTTTTAATTTTGAGTCTAGGGAACACACGAGAAATGAGTATGTATTTTTAATGGATTCCCTGGCCTATACTGTACTTGCTTTATAGCACCATTCAATTACAAGATATGAACTTTGGAAGAAAAGTGAATATTTTAAAATGGATTTTGTTAATGGGTGCTCTTAAAACAATAGCTAAGGCCATCTCCAGCAACAGTGTAAAACTGCTCTTCATCCCTATTAATAGAGACCAAAACAAAAATCACGGCTCCAGCAGTCGTTCAAAATCGCTTTTCATCTTCAAATTTTTTTACAAAGTGAACAGTACCCTTTCATTTTTGAAAGGTTACTGTACACTTTGTAAAAATTAAAAAACCATTTTTTATCAGCTCTGACCCCACCAAAACAAACTGATATTTCTTCCGGATTTTTTCTCTCTCCTCTCATTTCTTCCGAAAATTTCTCTCTCTTCTTCTCATTTGCTCTCTCTTCTCTCTGCTCTCTCTTCTCTCTTTGCTCTTTCAGCCTTTTGGGTTTTCTGTTGAAGCACGGTGGTGGCTTGGGCTTGCCGGCGATTCGGTGGTGGTGGTTGATTCGGTTGATTCGGTGGTGGTGGTGGTTGATTCGACCTGGACGAGAGAGACCCACCCCACGATCTCGGCCTGGACGAGAGAGACCCACGCCACGGCCTGGGCTTGCCGTCCCCGATCCCAACGGTCTGGAGGTCACCCGTGCCGATCTCGGCCTGGACGAGAGAGACCCACGCCACGGCCTGGGCTCGCCGTCCCCAATCCCTGCCGGTCTGGAGATTGTTCCCTTTGAGAATCAGATCGCGGCGGCGTTGGGGGCTTCGTTGGGTCACCATAGGCGGTGGGTTGTTGTGCGATTTGGGATTTGTTGTTGGGTTTGTGCTTGAAATTGGTGTGATTTCTTGATTTTTTTTGGTTCAAGGCTGTGAGTGGCGGTGGAATTTGGTAAAGGTGGGTTTTGGTGTTGCCATGGTGGGTTGGGTCTTTGCCGAGGCCTGGGGTGGTTGAATCGGTGGCTTGAGGTTGATTTTGTGTACTGGGTTTGCTGTGGTTGGGTTTTCGGTGGTGGTGGTTGGGCTGTGGTTGGGTTTTCGGTGGTGGTGGTTGGGCTGTGGTTGGGTTTTCGGTGGTGGTGGTTCTTCGGTGGTTGGGCTTGCCGGCGTGGGCTTGGGCTTGAGGTTGATTTTGTTGGGTTTGGGCTTGAGGTTGACGGCGGAGCAGTTGATTCGGCGTGGTGGTTGGTCACCGGAATGAGTTTGGTTGCTGTGAGAAATTGATTTGGGTGGGAGTTAGTTATTTTTGGTGGGAAGTCATGATAAAAAAGTAATTTTTAATAGAATAGAGATAAAGATAAAGAGTACTGTTGGAGTGGTTGTTTAAAAAAAAAATAGAGAGTTGTTAAAAAGTATAATTTTAGAGATAAAGATAAAGATAAAGATAAAGGACTGCTGGAGATGGCCTAAGAGCATTAAATGCTTACACTTTATTGGAAATAACAAATTTTTGATATTAAAATAATAAATAAAAAAACTGAAATACCCTTAAAAGTTGTTTTTTTATTATTTCAATATTAAAATTTCACTACTTGTTATAAGGTAGAAGCATTAAATGTTTCCTTAACCATTACCCTAAGGGTACTCGTTAACAGGAGCCTTTTAATATCTATATTATAATGTAAAACCGCAGTTTTTTGTCTTTTGACTGACTTCATAATATTGCGCCACATAAGTTTTTGAGTTCTCACAATTTTACACCTAATTATTTTAATATATATTTTCTAATTGAATTTAAATTTTATTCTATAATTAAACTTCTATTAGAATCTTGACACATCATATTTTCTTTAATTGAAAGAATATATTGTTCCATATATATAAACACAAACATAATAAATGTTATTCTATAATTAAACATTCCATTAGAATCTTGACACATCATATTTTCTTTAATAGAAAGAATATATTGTTCCATATATATAAACACAATCATAATAAATGTCTAATACTAAAATATATATATATATATAAACACAATAATAATAAATGTCTTTTAATAAATATCACGATTATCAATTTTTATTTTTGGACAAAAAATAAAAGAGAAAAAAAAATTATATTATGTTAAACTTTTTCGTGTGTTGCACGGGTTACCGACTAGTTGGTGGATTATTATGAAATCTGACTTCTTCTTTTTGTTTTTATAATCTTTTTCTTAAATAAAGGTTGTATTAAAAAAAATAAAAAATAAAAAAATTAAGAACTAGAGATACGCATAATGATTATCGTTTTACTTTAGAAAAAAGAGATGCATAATGACTCAAAGTCCCTTAAGAAAGTTGGGGCCTGAATATGAATGTGGTGCAACTCGCACATAGGAAATTAACTCATCAACCACTTGCAGTCACCAACAATGGCACCATAATATATATATTAGTTGAGTTAGGACTTTGAAGCAACCTGGTAACCACTTCAACTTCTAGTTCGACCTCCAAATAATATGCAGATATCAAATTAATTGTAGCTATGCCTACTACTAGAGAAAACCCTAGATCCATCTAACTTGATGTCGCGAATCCGGTCATCGTGCTTGCTAACCCAAGATTGCTCACCAAGGAGCCATCTGTGTCTAATTTAAACCAGAATTGGGGAAACCATTTTTTTTCTTCTTTCTTTTCAGCGATTTTTTTTCTTCTTTCTTTTAGAATGTTATTTTTTTTTTGGTTTTGAGCCTCCATGTTTTAGCCTCCATTTTTCGTTTTGAGCCTCCATCTCTGTTACTGCTATCACAGTATTTTTCTTTCTCATTTTTTTTTCTTTTTTCTTTTAGCTCATCATTTTTTTTTTTTCTATTTGGGGTATTAAACTGTGTTGTTGTTGTTGTTGTTGGTGTTTCCGTTATTTGGCGCGGTAAGCTTGCAAGAGAGAGAAAGAAATGTTTTTTATTCCCCGAAGGATAAACAGTAGCTCCTTAAATTGGACGAGCTACTGTTCATCAACCACGGGTTTTCAATGGTATAGGGAGGCTGATGTTTGAGAGTTTTGCTGCCTCCTCCCCATTTTTTGCTGTTTTCGCCCAAATATTAACACTGATGTGAATGCTCTTAGGAGGATGGAAATGTGGGAAGATGGAAAAAGTTGGAAGGATAGAAAAGTGGGAAATAGAAAATATTTGTGTTTGGTATAGAGAGTGGAAAAGTGGAAAGATGAATAATCATTTATTGTTATGTCCTTATTATGTAAAAGTATGATGGAAAAGTGAAGAGTAATTTTGTAATTTACTTCTCAGTGCCACTTTCCTTCCCATTTTCTTCCTAATTTGGAAGGAAAAAACAATTGTGGGCTAATGTGGAAAACTCCCCCACCCCTATTTTATTTCCTCTCCCTTTCCATCCCAACCAAACAACTGAAAATCACATTTTCTTTACTTGGTTCCCCCTTTTAACCCCAACCAAACACAACATTAGAGTGTTGTTTTTCCAATGAAATTTGGTTGAGTCACAACTATAGAATCTTAAATTTCTGGTCTCTTAAATTTAGGATTGGTTTGATTTTGGTCCCTCAAAATAAGTGGTTGGTTTGATTTGGTCCCTAAAAAAATAAGGTACCTCATTACCCCGTTAGTCACGTAAATAGAAAAATAGATTGAGGGACCAAATTGTTCTCTTTTAATTTCAGGGACCAAATTTATACTTATAATGTTGAAAGATGAAAATCAAACCTACACTCAATTTTAGCCCTCAAAATAGGAAGTTGATGTACATGTCATGTTGTAAGATAGAATTATTCTTTATTATTATAAATTGGGTTATCTAATGTAGACTTTTAGGATTCAAATCCCCATTTTCCAATTATGGAATTATTAAAAAAAAAGAAAAAAGCCAGAAAACAGGAGTGCAAAATAGCCGGAACTATCCTTACAAATGGCCTCTACAGGCTCAACTATCCTATCAGAAAGAGGTCTTAGCCCAAATAAACCATTAAAATTGTTACAGAAAGCCCACTTGCCTAATAAAATAAAAAAAAGAGAACTTAAAATGAATAGATGGATAAGAAAGTATCAACCCTGAATGGACAAACTCAAGAAAAGCTGAAGATCACCAACTTCCACATAAAAGGATGGTTGAAATTGGTCATGGGTTGGGGTTGGGTCCCGCCAATAAGCATTACACTTGTACTAATTTTCAGACTGTTCCCTTGTTCGATCTTTTCTTTCCCACTTGTTCATAACTTGCATATTAAGAAACCAGTAGAACGTGTCGTACCGTTCTCTTACATTTTCCTGCAGGTAACTCTTTCTGCCGTCCAAGTTCCAAATTCCAATCAAAATCAGATTCCCCCAGCTGTCTTTCATAATGAGCTGGACCTAAATTATTTAAATTTACCTTAAAAGGCTTCAATGTTCAATGTTCAGTGTTCAGCCCTCTTGGAATCAAAAAGGACCTCTATAATAAGAATTAAAAAGGTCAATTTTGACTAGTGTAACATGCATGCATTTGTTTAAGTAACAAGATCTTCTCCATTTAATAGGCATGCTTATTCTTAGAATGCTCATTAATAAGTGATGAACAAACCAATTTGGGTAGAAAATTAAAGTGTGAAAGGAAAGTAAAACATAATTGCAACCAAGGATTTTGGTTAGATTATATCAAATGCATATTTGATCTACTTTTTCTACCAAATATTTTATATTATATGATGCTGTTCTTTATTTGATTTTTCTACTTTACAAGTTGAGTAGCTTTGCACAGCATGGTGTTATTGTCAAAGCTGTCACTATCTATTTAATTACTTTAATTGATACATTTATGCAATGTCACGTATTTGACGATAATAAAATTTCAGTATATTATGAACCCTAAAGAGGAATGTTTCGGAACTTATAAATGATTCAAACCATACCATAACGAAATTAGGCGTGTGATAAGCACTGATAAAAGAAAAAGGTGCGTGATTAGTAAATACCTGGACCCCCATTAGATATTGTGAACTCATAAGTTCATAACAGCTGTGCCTGTACAATCTGAAAACATTCTACGCAAAAATCCAACATTCATATTCCACTAACTCACTTTCCTTGCTTTAGTTATACCACTCTCATCGATCTCTCCAAACCAACCCAAAAATACAGCCAAGCAAATAGATGGCTCAAACCAACCACTTGAAAAGTAAACATGACCCATCACATTATTTCATCGTTTGCACCGTCGTCTTGTTGATCCAATGTTAATTGACATTTAACTCATCATCTTGTCATGATTACCAGCCACATTCTACCCATGACCCCATTATCGTCATTATTGGTACAATCATTGTTGGCTTCATGACTGTACAGCTGTAAGTAATTAAGAATCCCACCTTCAACTCTAATCCAAATCTAAAGTCTTAAACTAAATCCCATCAGAGAAAGCTTCGTCTGGACGACCGTGTTGATTTTACACATCATCAACTAGTACTATATTTTTACATTGCCACGATACATTGTCCAATACAAAGACAAATTAACCTCCCTCCACATGGATGGTGGGAATAAGAAACCAAATTTATACATCCAAAAGTACAACCAAAACTTAGAGTGAAATCTTTGGCCCTCTTGTTAATGACATACATATCATACGTATTTAGTTAATGTCTATATCCTCGGCAGTCTATCTAACCCAAAAATTCCATGAAACGAAAATGATGTTTGTCCTATTCTTTTGTTACTCACTTTCAACCTTCAATCCTATCCCCTAACACATTATTTTAGTCACACACTCAGTGCCGTACGTAGAGCATTCAAACTATAATATTGTTTGCTTCCTTTTAGATGGATTTGATATCGCATAGAAAAAAGAAATTTTTTTTTAAATAATAAAAAAAGTTGTTGTCGCAATACTTTTAATTTTAATCATTTAATGAAGTAATTTTCTATCTCGACAAGTCTAATAAAAACTAATAAAAAAACATTTTAAACAAATTTTTTATTTTATTTGAACAAATGAAATGAAAATTTATTTTCTAAAAAGTTAACGGTAAGATATTACTCGATAATTTATCTTACCCCATAACACATTTTCACCTATTACATGAGATCTCGCTCCAGATTAGCTAATTAAAAGAAAAGAAGCTTTCAAAATTATCATTATCATTATCATTATCATCATCGTCGTCATGATGTTCATGTAAATAGCTCATCAACCTAAAAATAATTGTAAAATTGTAAACGCTCATAGGGGTAACACCTTAATAGTGCCATAGACTAATGACTAATCACAGCCACAGAAACAGCTGTAAGACTAAAAAATTCTTAAAAAATGAACCCCAAATCATTGCGGTATTTACACAAGTAACACCACAAAGGTACACAACTACTCAGGTATAGCACTCAACATCGCCGTAAAATTTCTACTACCACCACCATTTCTTCCTCTCCTCAACCCACCACCACCACCACCGCCAGAAACTCCTCCTCTCGGAGACTTGACCTCTCCACCGGAAAACACAGGTTTACGACGACACCCACATTTCTCACCCCCAGCTACCTTCATCAAAGCGGAGTTAGCTTTGACAGCCAATGCAGCCATTTCATCAGCTTGTAATGGGTGCTTTAGCTTACTCAATGGCAAAGCGAAATAAAGCTGACCCAATTGAAGCTCTTCCTCGCCGTTTACAGCTGAAACGACGTCGTCAAATTCCATCTCATCAGAGTTACAAATAAAACACGATGGATTCTTTTGTAACACGTACGAAACCTTAACTGGGTACGAGAATTCTTGTAGCCGACCATCTTGTAGAATCAGTTTTGCCGTGGCCACGTTTGTCGAATCGGACGAACTGCAAATTCCCATTTTTTTTTTCTTTTTATAAATCCGGTTCGTGGATTTCAATTAGCTCAAACTGGACATTTGAATTATATGTATAAAAAAAATAAAACCCAATTCCAGTAATATTTCTGAGGGAAAAAGAGGTAGAGCTGAACAAGAAAGAGTGGGAGAGAAGGTGAAGCTATATAATAGAACCCACAAGTAGTGGACTGCTTCGAAGTTTGTACAACGTTGCCACGTCAGACTTGTCGTTTTGTATAAGGCAGAAACAATTTTTCGATCAGAGGGAAGGACTTGCCAGCCTGTGAGTTGGTGGTGACAGGTTGTATGCGTTTTTGCTTTGCATTGGTCATTTTGCACACATTATTATTTCTCATTTTTTAAATAACTTGTCATAAACAGTAGCCCACGTTTCAAGATGATGTATATGTATGGGACTAGTTTTGCTCATTGTGCTCTGAATTTTTACTGTTTTGTTTTTTTTATTTTTTTTACTCTTACTTGCTGGTAAAAACAATGATGGGGTGGGGAGGTGAGTGAGGTTATTTAAAGTGGGACAAATTGCTAAACATTTCTCTCTTTTTGGGGCAAAGGGTTAAAGGTTTCACGTGAAGGACTAGGAGGGAATTTATGGGTTCAGGACCTAATTAGTAATAACCATTGTCTTGGATAGTGGATCTTCCATTTATGGCATGAGACGGTACTAATAATTTTAAAGTGTTACAATGAAATGTAAAATATGTTTGGCAAATTCAGAAAAGTTTATACTGGTAGGCCATCCATTATTCCGGCATGAAAAAAGTTTGATATTTTTGTATGAGACGAGAGAGTACGAATTTGAGATATTTGATTGTCCCCCGTTATGATTTGAAGATTAACTTTTTTTATTTCTCTTTTGACATGTTTTGTCAATCATTTTCCAAACTACTTTTGGGCATTGTTGACATTTGGCTTCCATAATTTACAGGTTTTACATGAGTTTTATTTGCAAATGACTACATCCAGATTAAGAGGGGTTTTGTATTGGATATTTGGTTAAAAACACCATAAACTATGCATTTTGTTTCTTAGATCAAAAGCAATGATGGATAATACCAAAAAGAAATAGAGTTCACAGTTTCCGAAATCTATAACCAAATTGAAATGGAACTTTCATTTTGGAAAAGATGAAGATAAGGAGTATTTGACTATAAATGTCACTTCCATGGTTAGTGAGACTATAAAGTATATAGGGTGTCATCATATAATAGCAAGCTAGGAGGCAATATTTTCTTACCTATAGATGTAGGTGGTCCAAATTAAATGACAGGTAGTTTGCATATACATAGGTATCATAATGTGAAAGTTTGGAGGTTTTACCGCAATCAGTAGTGGTTAGAAGATAGATATGTAACAAGCGGTAAGTGAAACTAATCTACACTCAGGGTAGGGCCAATGAATTTGTCAAATTCGGATAAGATTCAAACCACATCAAGGATTTTCAAGTGGAAATCATGATGATCTCATCCCATTGGACGTTTTCTCAAATAAAAATAGTGTAGCAAGACTGAAAATAGAGAAATTAACCTAATGAATTTACTTGATTTCTATCCACCAAAAGATCTTTTTCTAGGTGCAGCTTGGGTCCAGTGCTCTTGTGCACTGGACCCGTTGAGATTACATGTCAAATTATTGATACATGTAATGATCTTAATGGGTTCAGTGCACAGGAGTACTAGTTATGAGGTTAGAATGACCAAACAAAAAATGTTTGTCTTTATTCTCTATGCCCTTGCCCGTAAGTCCTCGTTCTTCTTTCAATTGTATTTACAGAGCCTTTGTAGTTGCTAGTAGCTTGTGGAATGTTGTAGAATATATTTGAGATATTTTAAAGATATTTGTTGATGTTGTGTGCTGTAAAGTAAAGGGAAAATGTCTAACTTAACCCTCTCACTTTATTAACTTTTCTTCATATATTTTCACACCCACAAGTTTCAATTCATATTAATGGACGTTGAAGGGGGTTCAGATTGGAGTTCCATTTCTGAGGTCCAACTTTGGACTAAAGATGGACAATAATTCCTCCTTGGGGACAAACCCACTTAATTCCTCCTTGGAGAGCTAACGAGAGATAAGATAAACTCTAAATAAGACTATTGTGTAGACCATAAACGAAAAAAAAGCATGCATTGTGCTTCTCATTATTAATAAAACAATAATTATTGAGATACAAAAATTTTCGTAGTGTTAGTGTTAACAAAAGTGGTGTTACTAGTAATCTCATGTGAATTTTTTTGTGTCTTTAACATTAGTCTTAATAAAACAGTCTTGTTTACATAATAACATAAAAGTTCCCCATACCCGATAACAATGTGTTTAGATTGAAGGGAATGAGAGGAAAGGAGAGGGGATGTTTAATTGACTTTATTTGAATGTTTTTAAATGGAGGGGGGAGGGAAAGGGTTGAAGAGAATTTGAAGGGAACGCTTCATTTTAAGTCATCCAAATTGGATTTAGGGAAATTTGGAGAGGATGAGTTCCACATTATAGATTTTTAAATTGTCAATTTCGCTCTTATTCAACAAATGAGTATAATATTATAGATTTTAATGTCTAATTGTCTATCATTAAAGAAATATCTTTTCTCTTCCATAGAGATGGGATAATGATTCACTCCCCTGCTGGCCTGCTCCTTAGTTTCACCTTGTATTTAATCTCAATTACCTCCAAACTTTCAAATAAAAAAGAAAAAGAAAAAAAGAGAGATATAATCACTCATCTCTCATCTCATTTCCACTTTGTTTTTACCTCCAAACTTCAAAACACATCCAGACTCTTCCATCATCAATTAATGGTCATGTTTACATCAGCAGATGAATTAATGAAACGTGTGGTATGTAAAAGAAAAAACAAAAAAGTTCACTCTTGAAAAGAATAGTAGCATGACATGACCCACCCACAGTCATAGACAAGCAAATATAATGAAATGTAACGACTTAAAGCTTAAACAAAAGGTGACAAAAAAAAAAGTATAACAATAGTGTGGTTTTGAAGAAAATGGAGGGTTATTAAAACAGTACGTTGGTGATTAATGGAGGGAAAGACGTGGTGGCATGGTTGAATAGTCCATACTCCATAGTAGTGCTTCGCTGCAAGGCATGAGGAAGACCACGTGGAAGTGAACTATATATATATATATAAAGTGAACTATATATATATATATAATATGTGGTTGAGAAGAGAAGGTGCATGGAAATGTGAAAATTTGCCCAACAATCCGACAAATGCTGGCGTAAGGTGCTCTGAGATTGCAGGGTAGAACCCCGAACCATGCAGAGTCCTTGTGTCCCGGTCCCCATTTCCATTTCTTTTTAGAATTTTAAAGGCATTCATGCTGGGCTGCGTTGTTTACTTTGCCATCACTACTCTTTGTTTTATTTTATATTCATTCTTCTGTTTTAATTACAAGTCTGTGCACGAGATGGAATATTTTTGTTTCTTTTGTTTTGGCTGTTTTCTCTACAACATGTGCATGAGTAACTCGTTTGGGGCTCAAAGCGTTCTAAGATTAACAAATTTGATCTGTCTCTTGCCTATAATGTAAGAGAAAATGCAAATAGTTGACCAGGATAAAATAAAAGACTTAGATTTTGAGCTAGTATCTTTTTATTGGCGAAAGATAATGAAATTGTAAGTATATATACAAGTGAGGATGAACATAGCATGTTATCATGCCTCCTAGAGAGCGGTGTACTAGTTTTTTTATATGGCTTGGCCCAAGGGATAAGTAATCAATAAACCCTTTTTTTCAAAAAATACAAAAAAGTAATGGAATCGACCAATAATCTTACATGAACATAATAATAATAATTCATAACATACTAGAGAGGTCCACAAGATATAAGAGATCCACTTATATCCATATATTCTTTGATAGTTGAAATTATAAATTTTTTTCGTATACATTTTAAGCGTAGAAGATGGAGGATTTAAACTCGATATCTTTATTAGAACCACTAAAAAATGTTATTTGACTTGAAATTCATTGGCAAAACTATAGCTTAATCTCAATGTTATGGTTGTTGGAATTTAAGTGTTGTTTAATTAAAATTGTTTTAAAATATTTTCTTATCTCAATCACCCAAATCAAACCCTAAAAACATATATAAATTTTAACTCCTTTCTATGCATTTGATACTTATTTATGCAACAAAAAAACTCATTTTGAAATGAGTAAATGGACTTGGATGTTACACTTATAATAATGTTATATAATTTTCATATTTTTTTTTTATAATTAGTTAAGATGAAAAATTGTGATTAATGTAACATCATTTTCATAAGTTCCAACATAAAAAATCTTATGAAATTTGATAGTATCATTCAAATATCTTAATGAATGGAATAATGCATGTGTAACTAATCTAAAAGTTGTTTATTCCTTATGTTACACATTAAGTCACCTAACAAGACAAGACCCACCCCAAACCTTTCCTTGAAGCTTCTTCGCCTCTACTCTTTTCCACCCAATAGTAAACACTCGTGCATGTAGGTGCAATCATGATCTTTTTGACAAAAAGGTCTTAGCATTAAGACTTTTTTCTTTTTCTTTTTTGTGGGAGGGGGGATGTTCTTAATAAATTATCTCTTTTTTTTTTTGATAAATAATAAATTATCTCTTTTCTTTACTGCAAAAGCATATCTTTGATGGATGATCGACATAAATATCAGTTTCCTTTCTCTTTAGCGTACCCTTTACGCCTTTTTTATTCTGGATTCTCTTCCCCTTCCTCATTTTCATTTTTTTAATACTTTAATTTATTTCTGAAGCTTCAAGAGACTTGAGCTTAACGCATATCATCCCATGGGCCAGCCAGATTTTGGGCTGCACTTTAGACGGCCTAGCAGTTTCACCATCTGTGTAAGTGTGTCAGGCCCCAAGAAAAATAATAATAAATTGTGATATGTTTTTTAATTATTTGTTTCATAATTAATTATAAGAAATGTATGTGAAAATATGTTATTCCAATCATTATTTACTTTCTTAAAAATTATAAAATAAATTTATATTTATATTTATTAATTTTTTTTTGTCTCTCATGGCTCAAAGAAAAATATGTTTGTGTGTGTGCTTTTCATTTTAAATTGTTTTATAGATTCTATCTATGGATTCTAAATTGTAGTGGGATAAAAAATCTGAGTAATGTTTCTGCAGTTCCAATCTCATCCTATTCTCGATTTTATTTGAGTGGAAAATAAATTAATAGTTAAAAAAAAAAAAAAAAAAAAACTAAAGGAAAAGAGATCTTATGAAGCCGTGGGACTTTCAAACATGATAAACCTGATCCTAAAAGTGGTTTATAATATTGAAGGATTTGATATTTCTTGGCTAAATCAATTGGATTGAGAAGCACACACTGTTGGCACCGCAAACAGTAAACCCCACCAGCCGGCAAAAACACATTATACGCAGAATTATATATTTGGATTATAAGGTATTAGACAAACCTTGAAGAGAATCTGATCTATTATAAATCTAATAGATTTCCAATCTTTACAAAATTTTCCATGTCGGACAATAAATTCGTTTGGTATATTTGATTAGAGCAAAGGTTGATAAGAAAGTCTGCCATTGTCATTACCATGAAAGTACCTCATTTTGGCACATTGCCATGCAAGGTTGTCATGGCCAATTAGTGGGAGTGGGCGAGAGGCCCCTCAAGCTCTTCCATGGTCAAAACTAATTAATCATGACATTACATGTTATAGAAGTATTCTTTGCATCATGCACATACATATAGGCACATATATATATATATATATATATAATATTTTTGTTTTTTGTTTTAGATTATGCTTAAATTAATACATTTTAATAAAAAAGATTTAATTAATGTCTTTTTAAACTTTAAACATAATGAACATAACTATATAGAACATATATATATATATATATATATAAGAGAAAGATCTCCTACGTGCACTTTCTACTTCTTTAGTTAAAAGTATGAGAAGATTGTTTGCTTTGATCTCTTACACGGTCTCATTGGCAGTATTCCACAGTGATAGAACATGGCATGCATCATGAAAATCTAAAAGAAAGGAAACCTAATGGCTTTCCCTTTTCTACTTCTTTTACGAATAGATTGAAGAGGTTCATCACTCCTATTAGTTGTCAATAGAGGATACCTCATAGGAGTGATTTACCTTTAAATTCGTCTTACTTTTGACCTCTAATCAAATTATTTGTGCTATGGAACCAAAAAAAAAAAAGTGTGCTAGTGAGAAACCTATTAAAACAACTCAATTAAAAACATTAAAAAACAGTATATATAGAAATCTGCAATGCGAAATACAAAATCAAAATACTTTGTTCAAACATATACTGTAAATTCTTTCATGAGTTCCTAATTAGAAGAACGATTCTTGTGGCATTTTTACAATTAATAGAAGAGGAAAGAAAAGGAGAAAGAATCTTTAGAGTTTGAATTTACTGTCTCATAAATTACTGATACAAACAAAAAAAAAACAAAAAAAAATCGTCACAACACTAGATTTCCTCTACATTGAAATACGCATTTGACAGGTTGCATGAATATCCTAAAGACTTCAAATGATCTGTTAATTGATCAAGTGTGGAGTATATACTACTTGAAATTTCATGTCTCTTGTCATCAACCAAGAATTCATAAACACAGCCATCAATTTCAATGAAGCTAATTGCTCTACTCTTTGTGATCCCATGGTAATTCATTAGTTTCCTTATCTTCTTCACATCTTCCCATCTTTCAGCTTCAGAGTATATGTTTGAGAGAAGTACATACAGGCCTGAACCATGTGGCCCCATCTCCAACAGCTGCTTTAGGATTTGCTTCGCAACCTCTATATTGCCATAAGTCCTACAAGCACCAAGTAAGGCACCCCATACCACAACATCAGGCTTCATTGGCATTCCTCCTATCAACCTAATTGCTTCTTTTAAGAGCCCTCCTCGCCCAAGAAGATCAACCATGCAAGCATAGTGCTCAATTTCATGTGACAGCCCGTAAACGGAACTCATTTTGTCAAAGTAATATCTCCCCAACACAACAAGACCACTGTGACTACAAGCAGAAAGCAATCCTGTGAAAGTGATCCCATCAGGCCAAACTCCACTGGCTTGCATCTTTTTAAAGAGATCAATAGTTTCTAAGCCACATCCATGCAGTGCCAGGGCCCCAATAATAACATTCCAGGACACTAGATTCTGTTCTGGCATCTTGTTAAAGATATCCATGGCAATCCTAAGGGCGCCACATTTTGCGTACATGTCTATAAGGGAGTTAAATAGAGAAACACTAGGTTTCAAATTGTTACTGCACATGTAATTATGGATTTCCATTCCCATGACTAGATCCCCAATTTTGCTACAGGCTGAAAGAACAGTAACTAAGGTAGCCTCATCAGGCACCACATTCAAATCACACATCTTGTGGAACAGATCTAAAGCCTCCCTGCATCTACCATCTCGGACATAAGCTGAAATCATTGAATTCCAAGAAACCACATTTTTCACCAGCATGTTATCAAAAAATTGCTGAGCGGATTCAGTTGGCCCATGTTTAGCATATGCAGTAACCATAGAAGTCCATGAGACCACATTTTTATCAGGCATTTGATCAAACACTGTTTTAGCCGAATGCAAATGCCCGCACTTAGCATACATATCCACAAGAGCATTTCTCACAATTAGATCAACCTTAATTCCTGTAATCTCAATATAAAGATGCACGCATCTTCCCAAATCCAAATCACCACCTTGTGAACAAACTGAAAGCAAACTAACTAAGGTGAACTCATCAGGCTCCACCCCCAATTCTCTCATCTCCCGAAACAATAAAAATGCTTCCTTGCAACAACCCATTTTAGAATACCCACCAATCATCGAATTCCACGAGACCAAAGTCCTATCCGAAATATCATCAAACACTTGCTGTGCATATCTACTTGACCCACAAACAACATATACATTTATAAGGGCATTTTGCACACAAACTTGATACCCAATTCCTAGTTTAATAGCCTGACCATGAACAATCACAGCTTCCCAATACGCCAATTTACGAGTGCAAGCCTTCAGAACAAAAGGAAGAGTAAACTCATTTGGTGAATGGCCCGAACCAATCATCTTGCGGTACAGCAAAATTGCCTTTATTGGGTCATCACAATTTGAGTAACCCCTTATCAAACTGTTGTACATAAACTTATTGGGTTCAGGTATTTTTTCAAATACAAGGCGCGCGTATTCAAGATCGCCTGTGTCAGCAATGGCACAGAAAGAAACCACTTTTCCGAGCGTGAGTTTCTCGTTGCTTAAGCCATGGAGGATGATTTGGGCATGGAGTAGCTTGAGTTCTCTCATGGAAGAGCATTTCTCTAGGAGATGGTGAAGGTTTTGGTGAGTGGGGGACTTGAACGTGTGGGCGAGAGTGGTGGCTCTGTTGGGTTGAGTGTGGAAATGGAATAGGGAATGCTTAAGGCGGGAACCAACGGTCGAATATTTGAGAGTAGTGAAGGACATGATAGTTGGGCATTAGGTTAAAACCTTGAAAGAAATAGCAAATGTAACCGTTTTTTGAAATTTAAAGTGGGATGTGGAAAACTACGCCGTTTTTGTTTTCAATGCATGTACGAGAAAAGTGTGGTTTTGTAGTGGATTGAGTAAAGCAGAAGCTTATATCTCTTTGGAATAGATTCTACTTTAAGTTATGCTAATTGTATGGTTAGTGTGACTTTCTTGGTCTCACAAATAAAAATTAGTATCTACTTTACTTTTCGAAATGTCGTTGAAGGAATTAGGAATTTAGAATGGAAAATTCTTTCTTACAAATTTGTTTTTTTCTTTTTGGGTTGAATATCTATTCTTTTGTGAGAGACCACAATTTGTGCTTCAATCAAAGATGCTCTATATTTTAGTGGTTATTTTTTGTCATCTACCAAAATAAGTGAGCCAGCATGAGTTTGTAAACAAATAAAATAATGACACCACTAACACCGAGGAAAAAGTATTTTATGTAATCGTTAAATCTAACATTTCTCTCACATAAGAGTGAACCCTGTAAGCATGGGATTCACTCCCATATGAGATGGATGTTGTATAGAAATAGAAATGGGATTCACCCCGTCAGCAAAACAAAAGAACTTTAAACCCTTACTTTATGGCTGTAGAATCATCAAATTCTCATTGATCCAATTGTAACACATTTGAAATTTCTGTAATATGAAACACTATCACTGAACAAAATAAGACTTTGGAAAACATATTTTTTATCAACATTTACCCTTTTCATTTCTATAAATGGCAACAGCTAGCCAGAATTTTACAAAGAAGGAAGTAGCCAAAGATTGAAGAGAGACGAAGCCAGCGAAAGGAACCAAGACAAGAAAGCCATTGCAGCAGACAACTGATATCTACTACATGGCTTTGCACGGCAGTAACGATCGGCATCAAGCAGGAGATCTGTGACACTAGCTGTTGAGGATGCTGCAGCTAGCAGGAGAAATGACAAAACCTATGATAGAACAGAACATTATATTCATTTTAAGCAGTGAAACGGATGATATCATAAAGTCCTTAATTAATTGAAACTGCACATACCAAATCTCCTACGATGATGACCAACAGTATTCTTGGTTGACGACGTAAACATCTTATGAAGACAGAGTATGCATCCACCACTATCAGTGTCATGCTCCATGGAATTACCAAACCCATAACTGTCACCAAATAGCTGTGGAATAAACATGATCAATGACAAAGTCAAAGAGATGAACTAAAAATTTCCTGTGAATTAAAAGTAATGACATCACTTTTGTACACATGCCGCTGGACATTCAAAGCAACCACAGAAATAATATATGTTAATAATTGCAGTTAATGGACAAGATAATACAACTCATTTGGTAAATCAACAAACACAGAAAACTAGCTTGCTGTTGACCAAAGGCATTTGATTGTTTTCAGCTCCAAAGATCTGAAACTGCCTTAAACCATAACCCCCAAACCCTAACCCCTCCCCACCTTTTTTCTTTTCCTTCTCAAATCTTTTTCTAGATAATGCAATTTCCTGGGCTAACCAGGCTCTACCAATTATAATGAGTTACCAACTGTAGCACAGGTTTGGTGTTAATAGGGTCAGGGGCAGGCATGGTCGAGTTTAGGCTTTGGAAACATTATTTGTTCAGCAACATTATAAGAAAGATAGAAAGATAGTAAATCATCTTCTCACAATTCACCTAAAACCTGGAGCACTTGAAACAAGATGTCTAAGACTATCTAGATTGTGACTGCTGCTATTTTGCTAACAAAAGCTATAATCATCACTTTTGTATATATGATGTAGACTTCCAAGTAGAAGTACCTTAACATACATATAAAAAAAATCCAAGCCTTTGATTCTAATTTAAGGATGTTGAGGACAGATCTACTCTGTAATTGATCATTTAGTTGATAGGGACCTTCCATCATCACAAAAACTAACATACAAGTTATAATAACTGTACAAATAAAGTCCAAGGGACACAACTTTGTTCTCAATTGTTTCAAATATGAATTCCACTCCACGCAGGATTTATGGTAAATCGGTTTGTAACATCTCAAACATCACAACTCAAACAGCTATCAGGATTCACAATGTTCTCATGAACTGGAAACAAGTCCATGAGAAACTGTAGACAAGTTCTACCTCAATTCGGAGCCATATAGAAACCAAGGCCTAAGCCTCCCAAGGTATGACACGTTAAGCAGTCATCAGAAATGATATATACCAAATTACATAGTTCTTAATTCCAAAATCCAACCCATGCATGGATAGTTATGATACATCCAGAGGACATGAGGACATAATAATTCAATCTAGAAAATACAAGTTAAAAGTTCAATTGGAAACTTACCAAAAAAAAAACAAGGAAAAAAAACCTCTGACATTCTCTCTCTTTAATTCAAATAAAGCTTAGGGGATACCATTGCACCAAAGGATAACAAAAGAATCAGACAATATTAATCATCATCAATTTGAACAACCTCCTAAGTGAAAATACTTGCATCCGCAATGAAGAATGACCTCCAATGTAGCCTGGTATTGATGCTGAAACTTCATTCACTTTATTATGGAATGAGTTATTTGCTCTCCAAAATAAAGTATTGGCCTAAGCCTGGTCAGACATTTTACCTCATAAAAGACATCCTTATCATCTGGGTGCTTTTTTATTTTTATTTTTCTTTGTCTGGTGTCAACTGAAAAAGAAGATGCTTTTGATTGGCAATTCTTATATTTCTTTTTATAAGTTAATTGGCAATTCTTACATGCCCAAGATAATTAAAAGGTAAAACTAAAACAAATTACTGGCAATGTTTATAGATAAAACTCTCACATCCCTGCATTTATATGACAAATCAAGGTAATAATAGTATTTTGATTGAATGCACCCCTCTTAGCATCATCCATATTGTAACCACACATACACATGAATGAAAACCTTTTGCCTTCTTTCTCTTCATACCAATACTTCAGAATCGGTAAAAAATGCTCTTAAAAAATTAAAAACTCCACATTTTAACTCTGATCAACCTAAGAGTCTTTTTAGTAGACTTTAGAAACTTTCCAACTTTGACCGTAATCACATGGTGTCTTGTTATCGACCTAATTGATTAATCTACCTTGACTAGGAAATAAGAGTAGTAGGAAGTGCTTTTATGCCAAACTCTTCAAAGATATTGAGCAAACTGCTTGAACAAACATGCACACGCTTTTATTTCAATTAGTCCTCACTAAGCCCTGCTGCATAACCTGATTTATAGAAATAAAAAATTTAATACTAGTTTCTTATTTTGAGCAGCAGCAACCCCTTATGAATTAAAATATCTCATGGTAAGTATAAATCTAAATCAGAGAGTATACAAAATAGACTAGAAATTACTCAAATGCAGAGTGTTTGGACCAGCGATCCTAAAATTCCTATCACGATTCACCTCTTCAACTTACAATTTTCAATTAAATTAACTCAATTGAACTAAGACTCAGTCACAACAGAGAATTTTCAATAAAGCATAAAACTTGAATATTTATTATATACAGACCCTGGAACTTCATCAAACTCACTGCTCTATTTCTTGAATTAATAATCTAATAACTTAAATTCACTCAATATGGGCCTACATCCATGAGATATACAGACAAAAGAGAAGTAATTTAAAAGCAATATCCTAAACCTCCTCTCTTAAAACCTTATAAATTCCAGAAAGTCTTTAATTGATGCAATTTCTATCAATTCCTTCGCAGCCTATCCATAAAATATCCATGGCAGCCACAGGGTAAAAAAAGAAAAGAATTTGGATAAAAATTGAAACTTTGAACACAAAAAGAGATGGGTATTGAAGAATAAGCCGAACCCCACAAAAGGGTATGAGTAAAACACAAATTTAAAGGTGAAAGTGAAGGGAATTGAGGTTACCAGAAAGAAGTGAAGCTGTAAAACTGAACATCCAAGCACATGAAAAGAAGAGAGGCAGAGGAAAAGACAGTCTGACCAAAGCGCAAAGCCAAGCTGGCGCTGGTGCCCAATGCCCCTGGCAGCTCGTCCATGCTATTGCTGGCAAACTCGTCATAGTCAATTCCATATATCAGAGGGTTTAGCCATGTCTATAGCTATAGCAGGGAGAGAGAAAGAATGAAAATTTAGTAGTTGAAGAAAGGAATGGCAAAGTCAAAGACAACAAAAAAGCAAGAAAGAAAGAAATTAAATACTGCATTAGAAACTATTCATGGTAAGTGGGAAAGAGAAGGAAAAATCAAATATAGATGGTAAGAATATATGTATAATCGTTGTGATTTGATAGCAAAGGAAGAAATGAAAGGAAGTACGTAATGGCTACGCGGCTTTGCATCTTCTATTCTCCTCCGGCAGGGAGTTGGCTTTGGATTACCTTTTTGTTTCTTTCTTTTGTTTTTTAATCTTTTGATCGATTGATTATTGTTTATTTAGCCAGTGTTTTGGATGCTCTCCTTAAGAACGATTTGACGGAATTTTTTATGCATAGAATATATTATGCAAAAAATCAAATGTTTGGTTGAGATTTTAGAAAATATAAAATGCATTCTAGGTAGAATGTATTTTGCAAATTTTTATTTTTAGAGTAGAAATCAGAATCCAAAATATATTAGATTCTAATTCTAGCTTCTACTTTTAATTTTTGCTAAAATAAATAGACCCACTTATAATAGTTTATTACTCGAACAACTCTTTTTTCCCTCCTTAATTTTTCTCTTTCTTTCTTTTATTTTCCTTCCTTCTCTTTTATTCCCTACTTTTTCTCTTTTTTTGATGTGTTCCCTATTTTTTCTTTTTCTTTCTTTTATTTTTGAAAATGTATTATCATTTTCTCATTTTGTATCAAAGAACTAGGGATGATTTGGAATGATTGTTAGTAAATTTTTTTTTTTTTGTTTAATATAAACTTGTTATGATATGCTTTTTCCAGCACTTTATTTGTAATGTTTGGATTTTATGTCACATTATGTTTTTTCTTTTATTTCATTTTTTTTTATTTGTAATGTTTGGATGTTATATAAAAGAAAGAGAAAAAAAAAATTGAGAAATAGGGGAGGGGTGTGGACTATGAGGAGGAAATGAGAGAAAAAAATGAGATGAGTGAGGGGGAATGTATGTGTGTGGTGGGGGAGAAGAAAAAAGAAAGGCTCGGGATACATGGGTGGTGGGGAAAAAACAAGGAAATAAAAAAGAAAAAAGAAATGGGGAGTGGGGTTTACGTGTATGGTGGGAAAAAAAGGGAGTGGAAAAGAAAGAAGAATAAAAATTTGAAAGGGAAAAAACTAAATTGGTTTTATTTGTATGTTCACTTTGTTTGGTGCAAAGTGTAGAATTGTGAAAATTTATTTAAAAGATGTCTATGATATTTTTTATTATAAATGGTTTGTGTATATCTCTATTACACACACAATACATATTTCTCTATATTTTTTTATTATATTGTTCAAATTTTATAAAAATGTGTGCAAGGAGATGTGCATAAATCATGACCTTTTTTTTTTTTATTAGTAGACATTAATTTAAATCATAACGTAATACTTTATTTCTTTATTACATTGTTAATTTTGCATTGGTAGTAAATGTATTTTTAGCTTTGTATTGAGATATTTTTAAAAAAAATGTTAATTACATAATGTATACTAATAAATATTATTTAATAGGAAGAATGTATTCTTTAAAATACCAATCAAACACAATTCATTTCCGCATAATTACTTCTTATAAATATTTTCAATATTTTACCAAACGTACTATTTTCAGTAAAATGCATTCTAGAGAATGTATTCTAGCGGGAATGCATTTTCTAGAATGCATTCTCAAAATAGAGGATCCAAACACAGGCTTATTCTCTAAAAGACAACCTCTATTAATACTAATAGCTATAGAAAATAGGAATATACAATTAAGGTCTACTTCACTAAGTTTTTTTAATGCTAAATTACATTTTTGTCACTCATTTTGGACTTTAAATTTTTAAAGGGTAAACTACATTGTTGGTCCCTAACATTTGCCCAAGTTGCGCATTTAGTCCATAATATTTAAAATGGGCAGAAATGGTCCCTAACGTTTCAAAATGATACACTATTAGTCCTTCCTTTAATCTCTGTTAACTTGGTGTATACGTGACTTAAAAAATTATAACGTAGACAATTTTTAATTGACATGTAATTTTTTTTAATGACAATTAGGATATGACATGACATATCCATTTAAAAACAACCCAACAAAAAAAATTAATCCAATCCAAATAAAAAAAAACCCACCCAAATTAAAATTAACCCACTCCACCCAAATTAAATTAACCCTAAAATTAAATTCTAATTCTCTTCTCTGTAACAAATCACTGTAGAATGTTATCTCCCTTCTTAGCCTCTCAACCTCTCGCCACTGCTTCCTCTCTCTCTCTCTCTAAAAATCTCTTCCATGAATGGTCCTCATCTTTTGATAATTATCCTGCGCATTCATGAAGAAGCTAATTTGGTGTATGCATTATTAATTTGGAACACAACAGGAAGAGTAGAGGCTCCCAATTATTAACAATGAAGCCAATGATGGCAGTTGCATTTAATGAAATAAAGATGAATCAATATATTAAGCTTGTGTTACTAAGGTTTATCTTTTGGGCCATAGAATAGGAGTAAACCCTGAAGATTCCATTCTATAAGGCTATGCAAGCCACTTTGACCAAAGATACATGACTAAAGACAATTTAAGATTATAATTGCTCTATGTAAGTATGTTTCTATTGGTCATTACAGCTGATTCCAAAATTTAACAGATCTAAACAACTCTGGACTCAAAGAAACATGGTAGCACTACCAAACTCAAGTTCAAAAGGTCCGAAAGGCTGGAGAAACATGGTAGCGTCTTAGGTAAGACTTTTATTTTAGGAAGGTAGATATCTTAAAGTGGAAGAAGAAATGTATTGAGATTTTTGATAAATGCGCACGATAATTATCAAAAGACGAGGACCATTCATAGAAGAGATTTCTAGAGAGAGAGGAGAGAGAGAGAGAGAGAGAGAGAGAGAGGGGGGGGTGAGAGGCTGAGAAGGGAAATAACATTGTATGATGGTTTGTTGAATTAGAATTTAATTTTAGGGTTAATTTGATTTAGGTGGGGTGGGTTTTTTTTTCATTTGGATTGGGTTAATATTTTTTGGGTTTGGATTGTTTTTAAATGGGTTAATTATACTTTTATTTTAATTTAATTTTTAAGCCAAATAAGTCGAAGAAAATACATTATCCCAAACACAATGATTTACACAGCCGATGAAATTGAGGCTATAGCAATGAAACGAGTAGTAATGTTCACCCAATAGATTGGTATAAGGAGGGCTTTCTTTAAAGGTTACTCAAGCTTGATCATCTCAGCTTTGCAGGCTGATGAAGAGAACCTGTCCCCCACTGGCCACATCATCGAGGATATCAAGCTGCTGGTCTCGATCATGCATGAATGGCCATGTTCACACGACAAAAGAATAGTGTTACGAACCCAATTTTTCATTGGTTACTTTGAAGGTATCAAAACCTCCTAATTTGATAATGAATTACTTCGAGAGAGTCCAGCCTCCTAACAAGGAACACTTGAGATAAATATTCTGATTTCTTCATTAATAAATTTCACTCCTTAATATAGTGGCTGAATACAAAATAATAACTATTCCACTTCTTGAATATGGTGGTAATAAGTAATAACTAACTCAAAGTCTAACTGAATAATAATAATTGCAGAAAACAACTAATCTAAAACTATTCCTAATTAATTCAAATAACAACAAATATCAATCTAATCTCCTAAACAATTAACAACTCCTATAAAAAATAAGGATAACATCAATTAACAACTTCTTTTATTCAACTGACAACTAACTTTCTAGAACTAGACGGATACGTAACAAATAGGCAGTGGGCTGCCACACTGCCCGGCTAGTCATGAACTTAAGATTTAAGATAGAGCCCTACAAAGGTCTATCATTTATCTAAACAAAAAATATGTAATGTGAGAGATACATATAAGGATGTTTTTCCATTCCAAAAAATGCAGTAGATTGCACTTGTATTAATTTGTTATTATCTTCTCTACACCTCCTTATTCCGTTTAGTCCTCGTTGTCCATACAAAAAAAAATAATAATAATAAAAAAATAAATAATTGATTACTATTTTTTTTCCTGATTTTTCTTCTTTCTTTTGGTGGATATCTTTATTATTTCTCGCAATTTTGCTTTGAGTTGATGAGTTTGTGTGTTTTTTACCGCTTTACTTTGGGTTGATCCTTTTTGGTGTTGCGTTTCTTAATTCCCCATCATAAGTCTTATCTTTCCCTCTTATGGCTTTGAATAAGTGAAAATTATTAAGCGTTAAAATACTTCTTTGGTTAGGTGAGTCTACTTATTTTAAAAATGATTAATCCTAATATACTATCTTCACATTATATCCCATTATTAAACAATCATATATTTCCATGCACCTACAACTAGTATTTGATAAAATTACTAGCATAGATATGATTATATTGTGATTTGTTACTATTTGTTATGTCCGTAAATTTACTGAATATGATTCACTTTTTATAAGACAAAATCAAAATATTGATTACTAGATAAAAAAAAAAAAAAGTGGGATTGATTAATTAATCAAAGGATTCATTGCTATAGAAGATAATGGGATTAAAACAATCAATATGCAATTCAAATTCAAATTATTGTTTAGGTAATCCCCATTATATATAATTGTTATAGATATCCAAACTCAAGTCCAATCCTACCGGCCATCTTTTTCGTCCATGGTTTTGGTAGGTTTGTAGCATAGTACTCCTTTGGCTCCAAGGCAGCAGCAACCACGTTTTTTTTTTGTGTGGCATAGACAAAGGGCGGCTTCATGGTCAGAGGTGGCCGGCTTATTATTATCAAAAGCTAAAACTCTGTGGACTTCATTGATTCATATTTTTAAATTCGATCCTACTAACAAGTGTATTTAGAGCAATAATTAAAAAAACATTTATTATTTTCATTTTATAAGAAATAGTGAAATTTAAATATTAAAATAATACAAAAACAGTTTTTAAGAGTATTTTAATATTTTTATTCATTATTATAATATTAAAATTTTGTTATTTTCCATAAAGTGTAAGTATTTAATGATCCTTAACAATTGTCCTAACGACATCCTTTAACAAAACCCTTTTAAATTTGGAAATGATTTGTAAACATCCATTTGTGCACAATGCACACTTGTTTAGATTTTTTATCATATTGCCCAAATTTTATGAAAGTTTGCATTGTATTTGTATGTGATAAATAGGTTTTAGTTTTTTGAATTAACATTCCTATTCCCGCATTCCAACATAATTCAAACATTGAGTTTTGAAGTTTCAATACATCATTATTACAAGCCATAATAATATACAAACTGGATAATAATAATAATAATCTCAGTGCTTCTCCAACTGGGTCACAGGGAAGTTTAGCAACACCTTCGACTTACAGCAAAAATTTAAATCGACAAGGAATTAACACTAACATGTTAACCAAAAAAAAAAAAGGCCTATGAGTCGAGCTGAGCATACCAGATCCCCTGGATCTTCACTTCCTTTGGAGCCTTTGCCCCCAAATCAGTGTCAGATGGCTGAATGCTCTCAAACACTCCAATCAACTCCCCAGTCTCAGGCTTGGTCTTGGTGACACGCAGTGTGATTTTCCCAGTTGATGATGAAGCATTTTTTACGTTCTCCTTAGCAAGTTCTTCCTCGTCTCCTCTTCCTCCAGCAGGCAATGCAATCGCATTTTCATAACCGGTTGAGCCACCCCTGCCCTTTGGGTCCAAGAAAGATGAACCACGGTAAGATGGTACTAGATACTCGCCACTAAAACCATCTGGTTTGCCTGATGCAACCAACTGCTTGATGGTGAAAAGGAATGGCACACGCTCACCACCAGGGAGCTGAACAGTCACCGCGGCATAGTCTATGCCGTCTTTCTCCACAAACTTGATAGTGCCATCGGAAGATACTTCGAAGGGTCCCTCGATTTCGTCGAGAGTGTAGGTTAAGCGGGTCATGAGCTTGGTGTTTTGGAACTCAGGTGGGGAATTCTTGTTCACACTTTCGGCTTTGACAGTGAATGAAGTGGGCTCAAGGCAGATCTTCTTGGCTTCGTACTTGCCGGGCTTGAAGGCAAATGAGTCAAGACCGCCATCAATGGTTGGGCATTGGTTGGCTGTTCCGGTTCCCTTTACTTCCATGTATGTCTTGCTCTGAATTTCATCGTAGGTTAGCCTCTTTGGAGCTCCTTCAGCACCTGCTCCCTGAAAATAAAAAACAGAAAAACAAAGAGATTGTCCACAGAGTTCAGATGTTATGATATCTAATCACCAGGAAGTAGAGGAGGAAATTGTAACAATGGAACTACTTAAAACCAACCTTCTCTTACCAATTCGTATAACAGATCAAAAATTAACAAATGCCAGAGTTTATTTATTGTTTCGCTTGAAATAGAGAGACTTTGTTTCTTAATTAAGATTTTATTTATTAAATCTAACATATATTGTCATGTTATTTAAAATTTAAATGAACACACATTTAAATTTGTAATATTTAATCTGAACTATAAAATTGACCTATTTAAAATGGAGAAGATGCTTATAAGCCTAATTTTCATAATGGTTTGATAGTTATAACAATAGGAATGAAGGTTTGAACCTAGTTCCACTAATTAAGGAAACAAGTTACAAAGCTCTTGATCACCTAATTCGAAACTTGGGACCAACAGAATTAAGTTCGATTATGTTCTTTTAATATCAAAACGTGTGACAATATTACTTGACTAACGGAAAAAGATGGAGTCCTGTTCCTTAATTAACCACATCACTCACACGGAAATATTCAGGCAAAATAAATGAGAATCTTAAGATCTTAAATAATCATAGCATCCTTATCCTAGTGATACGAAATTCTTTATCTTTTCCAAGTCCTCTCTCGCATGCAAACTTCATGCAAGCTCTTTTTTTGTTTATATAAAGTAGAACAAGAATTCAAAGAGAAATGCATACCGAGACAA
This sequence comes from Fagus sylvatica, assembly GCA_907173295.1. Classification (NCBI taxonomy): domain Eukaryota; kingdom Viridiplantae; phylum Streptophyta; class Magnoliopsida; order Fagales; family Fagaceae; genus Fagus; species Fagus sylvatica. Next base: position 5,641,368 of record OU015768.1, read on the forward strand.
CGAGTGCCGAAGTAGCAAGAGCAAAGCCGGCAATCTTAGAAGCGTCTACACACTTCTGGGTCAAGTCCTTAAAATCAGCTTGTAGAGAACAAGTGAGCCTGGCTTGAGCTGGTTCCACACCAAAGGACTTGGAAACACTCTGAGAAGACCTCAGCTGTAGGCTGTTTCTAGAAGGCACACCCAACTTAGCGGTTTGCATGAATGTAGCAGCTGCTTGTAAAGAGGCTGCCATTGTGTTCAACTTTGCTCTCTTTCTCACCCTCACTACTTTCTCTATATCCTGAGAAATAAACTAAAAGATAGGGGGTGTTATTTGGTGGCTTTAATTTGGTGCAAGTAAGATAAGGGATAGGATAAGGTTTTCTCTTATTGGTTCATTCAAGCTAATGCTCTTGTCTTTATACTCTGCCACGTGGCAAGTTTCTCAGATCAGATAGAGATACTCTCAGTCAGACCTGGGTGAGGTGTGATGGCTGATAGGGAAAGCAAGCATGCTCTTTGTTAATCTTGTGGCATCACTTTGGCACGTACACCTGGATAAATTTTATCAGACTTTTTGTTCACAAGTTAATTATCGCTCGTTAATCCTCTTGTCGCACTGAAATTGAATCACTTTCCCAACAAAAAAAAAGTCTTGCAAGCCTATCTTTATTGTTATTTTCACTCTTAGGAAATTCATCATAGCCACAGTTGTTACTATCTTACACAATATGATTTATATATATGACAATATAAACGTGTGACAATATATATATTAACAATTCAAAGGTTAATGAATATAATTTTTATAAATTCTTACATGAGAGAGGGCAATTACTATTTGCATAGCATTTAGTATGAAGACTTCTTTTACGAATTATTTTGTCGCAAATATTGACACTGAAACCATCTGTTCACATCACATGAGATTATTTCCCATGTGATCTTAGTCAACAATGGTGGCTAACTAATCAAGTTATTTGTTCACAACACTCCCCCTTGTGTTTCTTCCTGTAATGCCTATGATATAAGATGAAGCAACCCTTGCTCTCTTGCTTTAGAGCTATCACAATCCACAACCGGATTTGCATTGCTTCAATTCTTCTTAATATCATAACAATCTTTGCAATTTACTAAGAGTGGGGTTTCTTCTTATTATGCCTATGATATTGGTGGTTATTCAAATCAACTTCCCTAAAACCCAAAGAATTATCTTATATATCGGTTATATGCAATCGATATCTCATAATTTGTAGGAAACGCATACATGCAAACCCCATATATTGTAAGACATTGGTTGCATACAACCATTCCACAAGATACTAGTTCTAAAATTCATTCCTAAGGGAATATGAGTGTATGCATCATCTCCTCTGTGCAAAACTCCATTGCCCACTATTTCACATTAGGGGTGTGCTTAATAACTCAAAAACCTTGACCAACCCACATGCCCAACTGACAGGTTCAAATAAGTGAGCAATCAACAACGGGTAAAATTTTATTTCATTTTTTTTTTTTTTTAATGTAGTATTCATGCAAGTGTCGGGTGTGAAAAACAAATGCCATCATCACCAAAACTTATATCAACCATCAAAATCCTCCTTTTCAATTTCTTTTTTCTTGTAATGCCTACGATATAAGAAGCAAACCTTGCTCTCTTGCTTTGTAGCTAGCACAATTTACAAACGGACTTGCATGGCTTCAATTCTTCTAATATCATAGCAATCTTTGCAATTTCCCAAGAGTCATGTTTTCCTCTTATAAAGTTATAATACCTATGGTGTTGGTGGTTCAAAATCAAATTCCCTAAAGTCCGTAGTATATAACGGTTCCAATGTCTCACAATTGGTGAAAATCACACACACACGAGGTCTCATATTCTCTTCTGCCCACTACTTCACACTATGGAGCTTTTTATTTATTTTTCTATGTACACACTATAGATGCTTAAATCTTAATAACTCAACCCGACCATGAATAAGTGGGCGATCGACTATCAAACAATTGGTTACTTGAATGGCCTTATCAACTACCAGCAATCAACCTGTTTATGTGATAACTCCCTCTTTTAAGTTTTAACTACAAAAAAAAATACTTACACACTGGTTTCTATCGGCACTGGTTTTTATTCTTCTTATACGCTATTTCTTTATAATCTTCTGTGAGATAACTCTCTCTATCTCATCCACTTTCAATTTCTTTTTATTCCAAACGAGCTATTGTGGCTCCAAAACCGAAGCATACTTTTTGGTCTTTTTTAGGACACAGCGACTAGGATATTTTTTTTGGATTGTTAAAGATGTAAATCTATGGAAATCTGATGGTTAGTTAGAATACTTTTTAAGAATATAAATGTGTTTTTGATCAAAAGGATGTAGGTTTATGGAAATTAGATGATTATATCTATGTTTTGTGGATGGGAATTTGAGTACTATGATTCTATTTTTTTGTTGGATTATGTTAATTTTCTTGGGTAAACACGATGACCCGCCAAATGCCAACCGTCCACCCAAAAATGGGATGCAAACCACAAACCCAATCAAGACTTATTGGAGCTCTTATGGAAATTCACTGAAATTGTAGATTAATTTCATTCTAAAAAACTTAATCATTTATGATAATAGAACCTCACATTCAAACAATTGATAACATTAATTTGGTTCCTAGAAACTTCATGTTATTGAATATTAAGAATTAGAGGTGCACATCGTATTCCAAAGCTCTTGACCGATTGTTATATAATAGTTTGGTTTGGAACTACACTGAGATTAAATTGGAGATGAAGATAAAAGAAATGCTTCCAATTCAAAACCAACTCTTAGAGAGAGAGGTAGCAGCTCAAAAGTGCTTGAAACAAAAATCATCGGTGCTCCTCAATCTAAGCAAGAGTGAGTTTTACTTTCTCATCATCGCCACATCATCCTCTCTCTCGCAATACTCTAGGAGAAAGACCACAAGTAATTTGAAAACAAAAACACAAAAATCAGAATCAAAATAAAATAAAATATAAAATAAAATAAAATAAAAATTAGTCTGCTCCATTTTTTAAAATTAATCAAAACTTTATCAATAGGGCATTCAGAATGAGTAGGAGGTAAATAATTCATCATAAGAATTATCAGATAGATAATACCTCATCATTATGCCTGTCCTTAATCTCAAAAACCAATCAAACAAAAACTCTAAATAGACCTAAAACAACATAAAATAAAAGACAAAATTAAAAAGGTAGGGAGTTTTTCTCTCAGACAAATGCCTCGGTTTGTCGTCACGATATAAAGAATGGATAAATAGATCGGACTCGTCATCATTTTTTGTTCATCACCGAGAAAACCCCATCAACCGTACTAATCATTATTTTTGAAAACATGAACAAAACTAAATAAAATCATAACAAAATCTTAGAGATTGAGAAAAAGCAAAGTGAGTAAAACAAATCAAACATTATTAAAATCAAGGAAGTACCTAAACAGCAAAAGATGAGAGTAGAGCAAACATTGAGAGTTAGACTGCGGAGGCTGAGTGAGAATGTGAGATGAGAGACAATAATATAGATCGTGTTGTTTTTATAGGAGAAACGCCGTTAGCTAGGGTTGGGGTTTAAGGTTAGGTTTCGATTTAGGGTTTTCATTTTATGTTAAATTTACCAATATACCATTACTGTAGCAAAATGTTGGACCTATCTAATGACCCAATTGTCCATTTTTTTTAGCCCACATTCTGAATATATAAGTTGTTGCCGAGAAGCCCAAAAGGCCCAAACTAGTAGTTTTTCCGTTGGTGGGAAAAAAAATGGGATATAATAATCCTAGTGAAGAAAGAGATAAATTGGATAAAGATTTTAAGTGCATATAAAAAATCTTCAGGCTCCTAGGCTAAGTCTCACATTGCTATAGTGGAGTAAAGTTTTGTTTTTAAGTAAAAATTGAGAGAATAATTTATAATTTTTTTAAAGTAGAATTTGAATCGTGTCTCTTCTCATAAAGGAAACCAGTTAATACCAATTGAGTTACAACTTACAAGACTCTTAGAACCGATAGTGGAGTACTTATAAGTGCCCATGAAACTTTAAAGTTATTTACGCGTTTGAGGTGGACTTAAGATCTTTGGTTTAGGATTGTGTATCAATTTTCCAGTTTTTGTATTTTTGAGATCATTGAGCATCTTATTACTAATAATAATTTTTTTGTTGTTGTTGTTGATGTTACTATAAAGAATCAAAGCTGACACAAACTCAATCCAACACTCCTACCCCATTCCTTTACCCAGCTCAGTCTGAAGGCATAATAAAGCTTCAACTATTCAGATCATCTGAGATGAAGATTACATATAAATTCATAACATATAATATGAGGTCTTACACAATGGCTGGCACTTATTATATATGGGGGCCTTACATATAAAGCGCTTGCTCAAAGTTGGGAATGAAGAAAAATCATGGCTTGGACAATTTTAGCGCCTAGATGAAGTGGACGATCAGCGCCCATACAGGATAGACTAACAAAAGGATAATTCCAACAGTGTTGGAAATTCCATGGGTTTGTGTGAAGGAATTTCTGAATCCACCAGATGCTCGAATGTGCTCTTGCAATAGGTAACAACCGATGATAAGGCATATCAACATACCAACCCAACTGTCCCTCACGGTGTAAGCAAAGAAGCTAGGAGCCACAACCAGAAGAAGAATAAATGATCCTGGGATCTCCAGCCAATCTGCAGAGTCATCAAGTAACAGGATTAAGAGCAGGCACTAATGACCACACCATTACTATAAGTCTATAACATATTTAAAGCCATATATGATATACCCAGCAAACACAACTTACACAAGCAACTTAGCATTCTATCTTTGTGTTTTCTCAAGTAGTGTGTAGAAAAAGTATTGAAGCATGCACAAGTCATGTAGCTTTACAGGCATAACAGTGTCCCATCAAAGAGAGTGTTTGATAATGCTTATCAAAGAGAACTCAGTTCATTTTGAATAGAAACTATAACTATTTAACGTTTTTTTCCAGCTAACTTGCACAATTGGAATGGACATAACGAGTTCAGTTTCAATTGATTGATTGATTTTTTTATTTTGAAAAAAACACAATAACTTACACAATGGCATACACAACTTATAATCTAGAATGTACGATAATAAGCACCCAAACCTCAACCAAATTCAACACTGGTAACTGGATGCAAGAGAGAATCTGACATTATAACTATAAAGCAATGGTGGACGATGACAAAAAGAGGGGAATGGCACAGCAAAGTGAGATATATGATTCAGATGACTCTGGTGACTCAAGAATATACCTGGGAAGTGTCGTGGAAAGAAAAGTCTTAGTACAACTGCGATGAAAGCAATCCATCTCCCCACCTCGCCTCTGAATGATTTAGTAGTAAATTTATCAAAAATACAGTTCAGCAGAAGATAATCAGTAACGAAAATAAAAAGAAGAAAATTTAATAAGAAAAAAGATTAAAAAGAGCTAGTGCACCACCAGTAGGAATTATCACCTTAAGAAATTGAACAGCACTGAAGGAAAACTAAGGAAAATGTAAGGGACTAAAAGTGAAGTCAGCATGTTTGTTCTCCAGTTGGTTCGATCCAATATCAACAAATAACTGTGAAATGAAAAATGAAAAGAAATGTTGTCAATTCACAATATTTGGCAATTACAAGAACAGAACTTGATACTCTTTGAAACTATAGTACAACTAAGGAATAAGCTTCTTCCTTTGTTTCAATAGCATCAGGGTCAATATCCGCCACTACTATTTTCAGGAGATGCAAGTTTATATTGTTCACACAATATACAACATTCAATAATTACCATTAACATAGAAGTCCTAAACTGAAGCTTAATTATAGGATCCACACTAGATATTATTATCAGTTATGTTCATTATGAACTTATATCTATCTACGTAAGTATTTTATTTATTTGAAAGGGGAAGGGGAGTTAAGAATTGTTCTTTACACATATCTCTTTCCACTGATACCCTTAAAAGAAAATAATCAGCAGTACACTTGAAAATTGAAAAGCTTGATACCCTATTGGTTATTGACTCATTGAATAACTGCAGCTCAGTGAAATATTGAAAATGACAATATAAGACATTTCTAATGTGACTCTCTAGACCATGTAACAACTTGTATAGTTGGCTGTGCAGGCAATCATATAACACTCCAAACTGTGAGTCCAACCTAATCATGCTTGAGCTCTAACTGATACCATTTAACAGGAAAGTGACACAATCAGGACATTTTGTACACAACTCGGCACACCACACTGGCAAATTTATGTCCTGTTCAATGAATCAAAATTAATTCATCTGGGCTGCTGTCAATCATTTAACAATCTCAGAATATATGAGATCTCACTCAAACTGCTAAGCCAATGAAAGGCCGGAGTCCTTTGCATAAATAATTAGACACTCTATTGATCCAGACATTTTTGTGCCTCAGAAGTGTGTCAAATACCTTGGAGTTTACAGTTTCTCAACGTAATTCAGACACAGAGTGACCTATGATTTGAGTTGAGTGTACCTACATGTGGTTTCAGTTGAGTTCGAATTGCCGACCTACGATTTAAAAAGTTAAGTTTTAAAGCTTTCGGGCTGAAAAAAAAAGGCTAAATTACAAATTACACCCTCTAAGTTTAATTGAAGTTCAATTCAGTCCTCTAAGTTTTGACCATTTCAATTTAGTCCTCTAAGTTTGGTCAAAGTTCAATTTGGTCCTCTAAGTTTGACCATTTCAATTTAGTACTCTAAGTTTGATTTTGTTTCAATTAAGTCCTTTAACTTTTTATTTTTTTCTCGAATTTTTTTTATAAATAATTTTTATTAGTTTTTGTTTTTAAGTTTTTGAAACAAAATCAAACTTAGAGGACTAAATTGAAACGAAAACAAACTTAGAGGACTAAATTGAAACGGTCAAAACTTAGAGGACTACATTGAAATCAAACCAAACTTAGAGGACTAAATTGAAACGGTCAAAACTTAGAGGACTAAATTGAATTTTGACCAAACTTAAAGGATGTAATTTGAAATTTGGCAAAAAAAAAAATGTTAAAGAACGTGACCTCGTGTGTATAAAAGTTAATGTTTTGAACCGAGGTTGTCAATACAAACTCAATCCAAATCACAAATCAAACTCAACTCACACAACAGTACATGGGGATAAAGTGTTCAATTTTCTTTTTAAGAAAGTAAGATTCAAGGAGTAAGATAAGCAGAGCACATTTTGATTTTGACAATAAGAAAATCAAAAAAGGTAAACATCAAAAAAAAAATTTTATTTTATTATTTTATTTTATTTTTTCTGGCAAAGGAATCTCCCCAAGGTAGGTCCTTTGGGCCCAACCCACTCCCCATAACCATGTATCAGGTAATCCAAAGGAAGATTCTAGTTGAGATCAAACTCTTTCTGCGTCTATAGCTCATCCCAAGTTTCCTAACTAGTTGCAAAAATTTATTTGGAAGAAAAAACACAACCGTAAATTTGAAAATCAATAAAAGTATCACTGACCACATGGGAATATTCCATACATGAAAAGGATAGTGAGTGTCAGTGTATCACTATCACATTTCTAGGCATAACAATTATTAACAACGCAACAAGTCTTACATTCACATCCTGTTCCCATGAACATAAATTAATAAATAAAATGAATTTTATAATTTAAAAAGTTATGCTTAAGAAGAGAGCTAGCTAAGTACCAAAAAAAAAAAAAAAACCAAGCACTTGTATAGAAGCATGAGAAATGAAATCTATAGAAGTAAAAGAGTACTGACATAGCAGCAAAGGAAGCGACCCATTTGAGAAAAGAAGTCCCAAAGGCGAGGCCACCAAGCTTAGCGGCATGCTTGATAAGATTCTTTGCAGCAATCTTGAGCTCATTGATATCAGTGTTGATCAGATCCTCCGCAACCGGATCAGTTTTCATAAGCAAATAGTCTTTCCTCCCCATTCTGCTGGCTACAGATCTGAACACACACAACAACAAAAAAAATACACAAAATTTGAAGAACAAGGTGGGATTTCTATAGTAGCACCAAGACAACTCAATAACAAATCTGCTTAGTTGGATTTTCTATCTATGGCCTATGGGATTAGGGTGTCAATGTCAATACAGGTTTGAAAAATATAACTGTGTGGGGGCCCTTGTTTTAAGGTCAGTTACTTAGTCAGGGAATCTAAAACGGTGTGCGAAGTTTCGGATCAGTTAATGTTTCCTTTGCATCTCTGTCTGACTGCTTCTATAATTCACCCGGTCACCTTGTCGCCTCGCCACTTTCGGATCATGGTCCACCGCTCACTGCTCCACCGTTAAATTCTTGCTTACGTGTAGTTCATGCAAGATTGACACGTGTTGGTCTCTTAGTATTCTTTGTAGGTCGGCCCATTTTGACACATTGTACAAAGTGGACAAGAGTTTATCCCAATCAAGCCCAATAAAGATTTGGGCTAGCCTAGTTCAACTTTGTTTGTCAGCCAAAATCATGATCTTGGTAATTTGCAATTGAAACATGTTGTTGTTAAAAACTGGGTTGCAGTGCGATATACATTACACTATAAGCATGTAACTGGAGTATGTAATTATGTATCAACGATATGTCAGAAACAGGTGAATGATAAACTCAACAAGAACTTCAGTTTGGGCAGCACCCTTCTTTGCAAAAAGAATTAGACACGGGTCAGTATCGAAATGTCATTATTTTTACTGTTACCATACGATATGACAATTCTTTTTCCTCTCCCTTTGTCTATAACTTTATGTGGGTCCGTAGGAACATGCATCTTTTGGATTGATTTGTATACATATGTCTTTTTATAAGTGTGCCTTGGTATGATTATGATATACATCAATAAAAAATAGTCGTATATGAACAATAATTGTATAAACATTGCTTTCTATGTTTTTCCAAATTGGCGCCTAGCAGATATCATGATGTATTGATGTTGGGCCACATCAAAATTGCAAAACAGTAAAAAAAAAAAAAAAAAAAATCTTTCTTTTAATCCGCAATGTTTGTGCTACTTGTTGGAACGTTTTAATATTAACAAATAATTTAAATGAATTAATTAAATAAGAATGGGGTGTTTTATATGGTTAATGAGTCTACTCCTAGTCCTATATGAGAAGTTAGTGTTTTAGTAAAAATTAAATCCCACGTTGATAGGAGACCATGTCTTCATTAATTTATATCTTATGAATAAAAGTTAGATACAGTTTCTTGGGTCAAATACATTAGGTTCCCCCAATTGAATTCAAACACATGGTTACATTAACCAATGAAACACAAACAATGTATTTTCCAAGAATATTTAAATTCAATGTATTTGAATTCAACTAGAAACCTAATGTATTTGATCTAAGGAACTGTAACTAAGTTTTACCCATATCTTATAAGTGTTTGAAGTAATCGAGCTTAGATGTTTAATGCAGGAGAAATGGGTCAAACAAACTAAGGGATCTTATCCATATAATCTCTAAAAATAGATTATTTAGTTGTGTCATATTAATAATAGATAAGTGAGAATTATGAGTAGCTTAGGTTTGTTTAATTTAAAGATTTTTTTTTTCTTTTTTGGAAAAATATGAAACTTGCAGTCAAGCAAATATTACAAAAAGACCTCGTAAAGTTGTTAAAAGAAATACCAAATTTCAACTTTCATACTAATCTATGTGAATTTGAAAGAATTTTAACTTAGGGAGGAAAGGGTCCTGTTAACTAGTGCCCTTAAGGCAATGTTTAAGGAAGTATTTAATGCTTCTACTTTATTGGGAAGTAGTAAAAATTTAATATTAAAATAATACAAAAACAACTTTTAAGGGTATTTTAGTCTTTCTATTTATTATTATAATATTAAAAGTTTGTTATTTCCGATAAAGTGCAGGTACTTAATGCTCCTTAATCATTGCCTTAAGGGCACTGGTTAACAAAATCCAAAAATCAATTCGGTAGGAAAATTAAAATATTTAGAAGATAAAGGCCGAAAATATGAATTTATTTAATTCAACTCGTATAGTTTGTCTATAGGAATTGTCCATGAAACTCCTTCACCATATTCGCTTGCTCCAACTGCGTGGTTGAAATAAATATAACTATTTGTCATATTTTAACATTTTTATTGAGAAATAATCAATCATTGAACCACTAAATGGTTTAGTTGTTGGAGCTATTGACCCTCTATGAAACTCCTCATCTAACTAACTAATACATATAATTCTAGTTCATATGATTAAAGACAAACAACGCATGAATATTAGAGCCTACATAACTTAGAATAATAGACCTTTTTAAGTATGAGAAACTAGCTAGTTCAACATTAGATTAATTGAATTATTAAACCTTGAGAGGACCAATGAGTTGATAAATAGACCTCATCAACACCAGTCTCGACACACAACACAACAAGTTACATTCAAACACTTGACAACATTTGAGAGATTCATGGCAAAGAGAGGTGTTCTTTTGGTTGATTTTTTGGGCTCAACCACTTGTGTGGAGTTGGTCCGAGCCAAATGAGTTATTGGAATGTTGTATCTTGGAAGAGATGAATCAAAGAGAAGATGTGTTGCACCAGGATTGATCTTTGTAGTTTGTAGGCTTTAATCTCCTAAAAGCTCTCTTAAAAGAGAGTAGGATTTTCATACCTTTGTCGAATTGTGTTGGAGATAATTCTCATATTATTACAATTTCAATATTAATTATTCCTATTTACACCAATATGCCCGTACTCAAAATGATTGTAATTGAAAGGGGAAGTTTTTGTCACTGGATGGGACAGCAGACAACAAAAGTTGAACTGCCTGTTCCTCGCAACAAATGATACCCATCATGTGCATGTGTGGTGTGGATTCTATACTGATGTAGGATTCTTTTGAGGCCGGGCCCTCGTTGTGGTCATCACAGTCTTTGCCTTTGCGGTATCGTTAAAAAGAGAAATTGCTAGCTCTATTATAGCTTTGATAACAATGCTTTCAAGCAGGTCGGCCCAATTATTTTGGGAGCTTCAACCAAAATTTTAAATTAGGATCTTAATTATTTAATATGCTAAATTAAATTAATATTTTTAAAAAAATATTTATTGAAACTAATCATTTTAATCTCGTACCGACAGGTATCATATCTCATATTACAACGTTTTTCATATCTTTATTTCCTCCATTCATATACAAAAATTATCGTGTTATACGATGTTAGCTCTAAGTATTAGGTCTTATCTAGTTGTCGCATGTCCAACGAATTTCTTGCTAAATAAAACAAAGTAGTGTTACGCATTAATACACATTGCACAACAAGGCAACCCAATTAAAATGCTAAACTTATAGCAAAAAATATGTGAGTCACTAACATATCATATTACTTCAAACCCAATACAAATATATATTTATAAAAAAGACTAAAGTCTAACAAAAATCTATATCATAATTCAAGTTAAAAAAAAAAACAATTAAAATTAAAAAAAGAACAAATTAACTGACAAGTTGTCAAGTACAATAACATCACGTGGGGGGGGGGGGGGCTCTAGAAAAAATAAAAGGGAGGGAGTAGTTATGGGTCTGCTGGCAGATAATTTTGTCTTAACCCATATATCTTTAAAGTGTTTATTTACAAAGAAGTGGAAGAGAGAGAGAGAGAGAGAAAGACAAGAAGATATAAAGAAATGAAAAGAAGTGGACAAAGATGAAGATAGGCCTTCAGCTGTGTTGTGCAACGCAGAAGAAAAAATGAAATTGAAGGTGGGCAGAGAGTTATAAGAAAAAGAATGTTTGTGAGCTCTGTGATTTTTTTTTCTTTTTTTTCTTCTGATGTTAGTAGAAGTCTTGGTCCAGCTTAATGTAGCTTTGTCTATGAGAACTCTGTGTGCTTTCTTTTTTATAATTTGAGAGCCTTAATTTATAAGGGTTTTTTTTTTTTTGGGTACCTAAAGCGGCGGCTTAACTCACCTAAGAGTTGGGCCGGCCATACTTTCAAGTCCGTAATTACTTGAAAACATAATGCATGTGTTTTTATCACACCAACCCAAAATAATTGGTAAAACTTCCATCTAGTATTTTATCTTACAGGGTTTGAAAGACTCGAGCTTCTGATGGATAATCTTAAGTAGTGTTATAGACTTATAGCTTTTCTTTTTTGATAAATTATAGACTTATAGCTTGATAACAAAGGTTTCAAGTTGAAGGAAACAAAATGTAATTACTTCAAAAACATAATCATAGGCATGTGTTTGTCACACCGACCCAAGACAATTGGTAAAACTTCCATCTAGTATTTTTATCGAAAGAAAGACTCTGAGCTTATGATGGATAAAGTTAGGTAGGGGCCAGTATCGCTTTTCAGTTTTTCAACCTCTCTAAAAATGATAAGGAATCGTTCTTTGACGGAAGCATTAGACAGTGGACTATCCCACATATAATGATTACGAAGCAAGAATTATGGAACACAAAAAAGACTCATGTGCCTTTGTTCCTCTACGTCTTCATCAAATCAAACCCAAAAAATTGACAAAGAACAAAAGGGTAGTAATAATTATAATCCCCACCTTCCATGTTTCAACTCCAAAGTTATTGTTGCCACTTCATAACGAAAAGGACTCTATCTGCAACATGTTCTTGCTTTGGCCTTTGAGTATTGAACATTGGCCACGTGTCATTAGAAGTTGTGATTAGAGAAAAGAAGCTCAAATTTGCAGTGATACCTCAAAAGAAGTGTTGAATTTTATCACCAGTAAAGTGAAACACAAATTATTCCTGCTTTCCAGGGTTTACGTGGCAGAAAATATACAAAGGATTCAGCATTAACAAATCGTGGGACAGTACTACTACAGTGGTTATAATATATATGTTTTTTCGCCGTATTTGCGATTACACGTCACAAGGGGAATGAGAAAGAGCTCTATTGCTGATGATGGTGGTGTCGTCCTTTCCTTGTATCAACAACCGTTGATTCATGAGAATCACACACCTGCGTTTTGAACTTACATCCAAACCTCTTGGTCAACGACCCTCGCCACCCTCCATTCCCAGGTGGGCCCGACTTCTCGATCTTATCGATCACTTTCTTCATCGTCGAACACTCACGTTCCAGCTGATGCACCCGCGTCCTCATGCTATCCATATCGAACCGCAGCACTTGATTCTCCCTCACCGCTGTTCTCCACGTGCTGCTATAATCCGCGCGTGGCGCCGAAACCGAAACACCCGCGTGCTCGTTCTCTTCCACGTCCACGTCAGCTTCTTCTTCTTCTGCCTCCTCATCAAGTTCCCGCCGCAACAATACTGAGGGCCTAGCTGATTCGAGCGGCGCCGTTTCGGCAGCGAGTAGAGTTCCGGCTATCGCGTGGCGGAGCTGAAGCTGCTCGAAGAATAGTACTTGCACCACGGCTCGTAATGGAAGACGCTCGTTCTGGGCCGCGTGTGTGCACGCTTCTAGTGTGAGCTTCTGGTAGTCCATAACTCCGCAGATCTTTTCTCGCTCCGCCTCCGATATCCACGGATGCGCCTAGAAAAGTTTTACACAAAGTCAAATTGAAATTCCTGTACAAAAACTCAAGTATAAAAGTTTTTGTGTTTAAGGACTATTGTACCTTGAGGTACACATCAACGGCTCGGTAAAGACCGTCATCGAAGAGTCTCGCTTGATCTGGAAGTGAAATTGCTAGGTTATAGAATCTTTCAGGTTTGAGATTCGCATCGGAGGCGATCTCCGATAAATAACCGTCGATTAATTTTCCAACTAGCATTAACGCGGGAGATCTGACTCCGTTTTCTTCATCTTCGCCATGGATTCCGGCTTGGTTTCTCTGTTCTAATCCATCGAGGAAATTGCTTAAGATCCTCTCAACGCAATCAACATCGTAGAGAGTCTCATTCAGATACGAATAGCTTGGAATCAAGAGGTCGTCTAGTGTTGCTTTCTCAAGCTGCGATCCGATCTTCTTCTCCAACGCAGCTCTGCAAGCTTCGGAGGCGTTCAGTATATTCGCAGTCCTCAACAATCCGAATAAGAATCTCGTCGCTGTTGGAGATCTAGAGCTCTTCTCCAATGGAAGATTGCTGATTATAGTCTCCAAGAGTTCCCTCTGTTCGCTCTCCGAAGCTGTAGTAGACGAAGCAGAAGACGATGATGGCTTCCGATTGGACCGAGAAATGCCTGGAATGTATTTCTTGGCGTAGTACATCAAGCAGCTCTCGATAATGTCCGGACTCAGATCTGTAGCTTTCATCGCGAAAATCAAACGCTTAAAGAAAGGCAAGCTCAAAAGCACCATATCCTCAAACCAAAGCTCCGCATTGTTGCCCCTAGCCGCACCTTTCCTTCGTCCACCGGGATCGATCCCATTCCACAAGATCTGCTGCTTCGAAGTAGAACTCCGAGCTTCATTCGCCGCAGCTCCGTCGTTCACCGGCCAACCGAACAAAGCAGGATCGGCGGAGGAAGCTCTGGAAGCGATCGAGTCTACGCAGCGCTGCGTGATCCCTAGGGTTTCAGCCAGAGGCATTAATTTCTCACAGGATTTCAAGGCCTTGATAGAATCCCTGAGGCTTTTGAGAACTGACTGTGAGAGAAACCTCTCGGTCTTGGAGATAAGATTGTCCTCGGAGTACTCCTCCGTCATATCCAGAAACTCCCCGGCGCAACGGAGCGGAGCGACGTTGCCAGAGTTCACGTCGATCTTCACGCCGTAACAAAACTTCGCCACCGTCTCAAACGTCTCCGAGCCACCAGGAAACTCCGTCAGCGTTATGTAACACTGTATTTCCTCAATTTCATCTCCGTCAACGTCACCGTCACCGTTTTCTCGAATCTCTTCCGTTGTTTGCGGTGGTACAGTGCTACTACCGTTTGTCTCTTGCTCCGTTATAAGCTGGTGAAGCTTTAGACTCTTTGACATCAAAGGAAACTGAAAATAAAGCACAAAGAAAGAAACGTGAATAAAAGAGTTTGACAATATAGAAACAGAAATCCAGAAAATTGATTAAAACCTTATGGAGATGAAACGTCATGTCGTCGACTTCAATAACAATGTCGCTTGGTAAGCCAGTGGTACAAAACCAAGCTTGACCTTTGGAGCTACTGCTTGGCTTCTCTGCCGCCGCCACCGCCGCCGCCATTACTGCTCCGGTAATTACAAAATCTCTGACTCTCTCTAAAGAATTTTGGTTAATAGGAACTTAAAAACCTAGATCCATATCTATATATATACTAAAAATGGCATAATAGAGTAGTGTCTTTTATAGAAGATGAATAGAAACAAACAAAGTGGAAAACTCTAATTACAAAAAATTCTCTTGTGGGTGGGTGGGAAATGGACTTGACCTCCAGAAAAGAAAGCCTGAGAGAAACCAGTTTCCCTTTTCTTTTTCTTTTTACTGTCACAGTTGTTGTTTGTGATAGATTAATAAAAGGAGGGAAAAGGTTTTTTGGAATCCAAAATCTCAGAGAGGACAAATGAAGCTTGAACAAACTTCGAAAAAGTGGATGATATTGGTTGATTTTCTTTTCCCAAATTTCTTTCCTTTTGTTTGAGTCATATCAGAATCTCAACCACTCCGACCCGACCCATTCTCTTTATGTCTGGATGTCAAAGGAAATGGAAATTCGAAAGAATTCTTTTTTTCTTATCAATGTCATCATCATCCATCCATGCCCAAACCATGCAATTGCTTGCCAACTGGATTTCATAGTTTTATGCGTAAATAATGGAATATTTTACTTTCATTTCCATTTTCACGGCTCAGCTAAGATACTACACATTTACATTACATGTATATCGCATTCACATGGTAGGAATACACCAATCCCATATTTTGTACATCTTAGATGAATAAAAAAAATGTGACTCCGTGATTCTGACCCTAAAATTTTATTTTATTCCTTGCTTTGTGGACCATAAAAGGTAGGTATTGAGCCATTAATAAGAGGTATGTGTCAATGATCGATCACATGTATGTATGTATGTACCACATAGTTCAGATAAAGAAAGCTCAATAATCTCCTATTTTTGTTTTTTTCTGAAATTATTAATGCTTTTTATTCAACCTTTCAAATTCCGTTTGAAAGCAAAAGCGTAGTGGTGTTCACCTTCATTTATGTCACTATTTCTACCCTTGTACCGTCCCTTGAATCCATTTAAAGCCGTCTTAATGAGGTGACATGAAAGGTAAAAAGATAAAAGAAAACAAAAAAATATCTGAAAACACTGATGAGTTTCTGATTTCCTAAAAGTGGCACTGTAATCCAAATAAATCCCACTTTCTTCTTTTTATTTCTATTGATGTAATATTTATCCTATCACCAATTTTATTTGTAGTGTGTATTAATTCGGGATATTTAAATCAATTAATCAAACCCTTAACAGATGACCCATTAGTTCGTGAACAAAAGTTAAGAAGCGAATTATGTAGCTAGACTACTTGTTTCATAATTGCTTCGGGCTGGAATTAAAGATAGAGAAAAATCAGAAATCATTCAAGAAATGGACTTTAAAGTCGTTTATTACTGCATTATTTCTTTCACGTGGTCTGGTGTCTAATCATTAGTTAAAAACGCTTAAAAAGGAGGACAGGATAGGTAGTTATTTGGGCACATCCGTTTGTTTGGACCTAAGCCTTATCGGAAGACAATATAAAGCCAAACCATAAAAGTCCAAACTTTCCAAAGGCATAACAGATTTTGGACTACAAATTGCCAGCGTAGGCCACTAGTTTCTGTGCAACCTGCTCGGTGAAATTCAGGAACTCGCTGATCTCATTCCGAGAACTTCATGTCTAGATTTCAAACCTCTCTCTGAGAGAGAGACATTGATTTAGCTTATGTTATTACTAGGCAGTAACTAACAAGTTACAAGTGGAGCAAGGAAAGAAGCACAAATACCACGACAAAGCATCGATAAGGGCACCAGAGCCCATGACTAGTGCGGCAAGTTGTAGATGGAGCACCCTGCACGAGATTGGGGGGAAGTACTTGATTCTTTATGTAATTAAACCATACACTAAAACACTTCGAAATGCAGGTTAGCATTAGTCAACATATCTTGACCATACCCACATTACATTATTAATATCAATCTCCTAGTACTTAAACTAAGAAAAAGACTATAGTAGGACATGATTATATCCAACTAAGACTCTCACTTTGCATTATTTATGCATAGGCCCACCACGACTCTAACATAACTTATAACAACTGCCCCCCAGAATCCAAAGCATCTTCAAGATTTTACTTTGCCTGCAAAAAGCAACATCAAGAACCCAATTACTAGGCAATCAAATTCACATTAAACAATAGTAAATGCGGCCAATCCAAACCATAGGAACTTATGTAAGATTAGTGGCTTAATAATAATATAACTTGGTTTGATTCTTATTTGCACCATTTTACCTCAAGTTTAAAGCTCATCTTACCAATTTCAGCTGATTTGGGTTCAAATGTTAGATGGAACGAAAAGCTAAATTTTAATTTATTTTCTTACTTTTAATGCCCTCTATAAAGTATGCATAAAAATTTTCATTGTGCTCTGATAAATATTGTTAACTAAATGTATGATAACATCATGGACTAGTTGGGATATGTGCCTTATTTTATGTTATGTGTCATAATATTAATGAATTATCATAGCACTTACCTTAGGGCATAAAAAAATTATGCATATCATATGTATTCTAACACCACTGTTACATTAAGTCAATAGAAAACAAAGTAATCTTCTTGAAGTAATAATTCACTAACAAAATTAATATTCAAAGTGTTCTTATAGATATTTCTGAAGTAAAGATGACATACTACTTCATACCAATAAAAACAATCAACCTAATACAAGAAATATGACATAAATCCAACTACTCCTAAAAAAAAAAGTTAATTTTTGTATTAAGTAGTTTGTTTTTATTGGTGTGGAGGACCACATCATTTGTACTAAGAAAAAACCTAAAAAAATTTTGTACCTGATAAGCTAATTGGATTGGCCAATTTGCAACTATGATATGTCAAAATTTTGCAGCTATACCTTGGTAGTTGAACCAGAGTCTTGTGATGCCTGGTCGCTAGTTGTCTCCTTGGAGGGCATGACAACTCCAGGCCAGGAGCGGCACAGGCAATGCTTCCCCTGATCAATGCTGGCAAAGAGGGTCGGCAGGTGCTTGCCACAACCACCCCAAGAGGTCTTCCCACATGTTTTGCAGTCCACCTTAAAACACATACTTTTGGAAAGTCTTTGAGCTAAGCTTAAGGTTTCCTATGCTGTGTCACTTCTATTCAATTTGAGTTATATAAGTATATACCATCTCTAGCACCTTGATTTAGCCGCCCATTTTCTTTATTTTTGTCTCAAACGCTAAATCTAAGCGCAACTGCTTACTATTGAAGCCACTGCTTGCATAGTATAGTAATTCAACTACTATAATCCCCAAAGCGCTTGATACCCATATGTTATGGACAGTACGTATAGGACACTACAATTTGGGCACATTAAACTGGATTGTTTCAATTGAGACAATATGAATATCTCAACAAAGACGGTTTTGTATTTTGCAATTTTGTACCCTTATTTGTTATAATTAAAGGGGTGACCAACCGCCTACACCAATCGGGAGGTGACACGTAGTCCACTGGTTAGTCGACATGGAAGCCGGCCTGCCAATCACCATCATGTAATGGCAAGAGCAACGTGGATCCTGTCGTCTATCTTTAATGGGATTGGCTTGGGCTGTAGCCTGTGGCTCATGACATCGCAACGGCATATTCTTACATACTCCCCTTCCCTTCCTGATGACATCCTGATGACATCAAGAAATCCCACGTTGACAAAGTGCATGCATTTAAATACTATTTTTCTTTTCTTTATCAACACACTAAACAATCCCTCGTTTTCATCATCATTGCCATAATCATCTTCTGATATTATGGTCAAGCTTATGATTTCATTTCACATGACCAGCTAATCTAACAGCAATGCCAAGCTTTATGATTAGGTCATTTCTGAACATGTCTGACAAATTGCCATCTGTCCTTCAGCTGAAAGTGATTCGGTGGAGAGACTCAACCAGGCTAATTGTTAAATATTTTTTAAAAGTGCGCTATATTAGATTTTTTAATTAAATTAAATTACATAATTATATTACTTATTTTATGCTTATTTTAAGTATCTTAAACCCCATGACATAAATCATGATAAATGAGGTTAGTGAAAATAGCATTGCACAAAATAAAAAAGGTAAGAGTGACATGGCCTCTGAATTTTAGGAAATTAGAAAATACTAAAGTTACTACTAAATTTTTTATATATATAAACGGACAAAAAAATTCAAAAAATATGATTAGTATCACATTAACATATAAAATAAATTTATTAATAACTTTTGATTTTTTGTTTAAAGTTGACACATCAACTTGTAAAATTTGTAGTATCATTAACATCACTTCTTAAAATTAAGGGCATAAGTTGATTAAACTGAACTGAACTGGGTTCCCAACTGCTCAAACCGACAGCTAAGAAACTGGCCCAAAATTGAACTGGGTTGACAAAGTTGGCCATCTGAACAGCGTGTAGCCTATAAGCCCAATGCTATGGGCGCAATTTAAACAGGAAAGCTTAGCGGCTTGGTGTTGGTTACAACAAAAAAGAGGCTTTCTATAAAATAAAGGGCATGCGATTAACACCAGAATCAAAGCACCCTCTGATCAACACATCATGATTTACGACTATGGTTGAGTCATTTCATCTAATACTAACTAGCATAATTAACAGACAATTAAACGCCCAAACTTCTACATCAAGTTACAATTAGAGTAAAGTTCTTAACACAATATTACACATGTAGGTCAAATATGAACTCTAACTTACAAAAAAACATAGTACCCTTATTCTGCACAGCAAACTATGGCCACTGCAGTTTGGGGGCAGAAAGAAACAAGATTTCAACTTGCAAATGGTAACTTGTTATCTTGAATAGAAGTTTAACCAATCTGCGGTCATCTAAACATATAACACCTGGAATGCAGAAACTTCAAGAGGTTTTGCCATCACCTTTATTTTCTGATGAATCCAACGCTGGTTTTTTCCCTGGACTTGATTCTGCTGTGCCTGAGTTCGTCAACACTCGCTTGACTCCCCTTCCTACCACGCCTAGATGTGTGACTCCAGAAGACCCATTCGTGTGTGCTGTAGACACAGTTGGGGAGTCAAAACCTCCAATGCTGTTTGCAGTACCCATCTGTGAGGAGCTCATCACTGCTTGAGATGCACTCTTTTCACTGCCTCTTGACTTAGCGGCTGCCATCCCCAGGATTTCGGAGAGAATTGACTTTGGATTTAGGGCCACTTGTTGAAGATCTTCAAGCTGCAAATCCAAGTATGGATGATTTACTCAAGATAAAGTTACATATGCATGTTTTCAGATTCTTAAACAAAGATAAACTTACCTTCTTCTCTAGCTCACCACAGAGGCCAATGAGTGTTTCAATCTCTGCCCCTTTTTCTGTCACAGAATTATCAGACTCGGATACATTAGAGTTTACACCCTGATCTAGCTCAGAAGCAGTAGATGAAGTTGCTGATTCTGAAACACTCTTTACTTCATTCATGAGTCGCTGCACCCGAGACTTGCATACTGATATGGCCTTCTGGCAATAAGGAGTGGCCTCCTCAGGTTTGGAACCAATCTCCAGACACAAACAGATCCGGAAATTTCTGAAGTTCTACAGTTAAGGTTGGGACTTGTTGGAACAAAAGGAATAACTTGGTATACATAAGAATTGATGAATTCAGAAACCATTCTGCTTATTAAATCTTAAGCGCACAAAATATATCCATTCATTGGCAACTTATATAGGTGTATTTTAATCTTGAAAAGGATACAGTTCAGCTATCTGTCTACTGTCTGGTTCGACCAGCCGTTCTAAGATAGATAGTGCTTTCTGGTAGTCACTGAGAGAAGTTTCAATGTCCTCTACATGGAGCATAACAAAAACATAATCCATGTTTAAGACAGATAAGAGGCTTTCAGAGATATCCACCACATAGATTATTATGGAATCAAAAAAGGAGAAAAAAATAAGCACGTAAAGATCTGAATAAACATAAAACAGAAATCCACAAAAAAAAAAAAAAAAAAAGACAGACAGACCTCTTTCCAACGCAACTTCTGCCAGTGCTGATAATATGTCCACTTTTTCTATAGTGTCATCTGAGTGTTTTTCAACAATTGCTCTCGCCACATCTAGCATTTTCCATGCCAAATCAAGGTCAGACTCATCCTCCTCTGCTTCAGCCAGATCCTCAACATCACTATCCCCATCTTCTTCTTGGTCTTTTCCACTGGAAACTGTACCAGAATAAAGAAAGAACGAGAGATGTAAGAAGCTAACTTATTGACACAATCCCAAATTATGATGACAGCAATACAAGGATGTCTTAATCTTAAAGACACTAACTGAAAATAGTAAAGGGGACGAAGATGAATGACATAAACATAATGGTATTATATTCGATGGTATATCCCATTGTCTTATCCCTACAATACTGGGGTAGCCAATGTTTGTTCCCATCACAATCAAGGTGCATTTAGATCCATCTCCATTAAGAGTCAATTAAATCCCACCTTGTCACTTCCCTTTAGGTAATTTCTCTTGCAAGAACTGTTCCCATGGGGCATAGGAATGTGAATGTGTTTGCGAGAGAGAGAGATTCCAGTGGTATTCGATATGTAACTTACACTGACTGTTGTCCTATAAGGCTGAAGGTGCACTATTTAAATTGGCTAGTCAAAAAAATTGTGGAATAGTGCATCTGAATTGTCCTGATATTCTTGTTAGTATACCAATGATGGAATTGAATGTCAAATAAGTTACTAACTGATAATCTAGTCAGAATCTGGAAAATACACAGTATAGAGAATGTTAAACCATCAGAGCATGTGCATGCTCAAGTGAATACAGACACTACATTTGAGAAGTCAACACTATCTCAATAGCTTACATCTGATTTGATCTATTTACATATCATAGTACCTAAGTCACATATAGCATACATTCTACTTACGCACACATAAATTTATCTGTTTAAACTGTTACAAAGACAACAAGAAATAACATTTATATACAAAGCACACTGTCCAGTAAAAGGATTGATTAGAAAGTCATGAAACACACAGGTAACCAATAATTAGACAAGAAAATTATTGCAGTGCATCTGAAGTTGGATGCTGTGCTCAACAAATTAGACAAAAACAAAGAACCAATGGCAAATGAAGATTCTCCAACAAAGAATTTATCCGTGTGTGAACATGCCATATATAACATATGCATCAATTTTAACTTGGTCAAATTTGTGGGTGTATGTTCAAGAATCAGTGACAACAAACATGGTGATAAACTTCATAAAACAGTTCATATTGAAAGACATACATCTCAAACCTCCTACCAACTAGGCTGCACCCCGATGGAGTACATCATTCAAGCCTCTTGTTTTCATTTCCCTTGTTCTAAACAATTTTATCTCCATCATTTGTTCCCAGCTTGATATATCATTCATCATAAGCCTTACATTTAGCCTCTTCGACAACCTTTTTAGCTTCCCTCTTCGCTACTTTATAATTTTCATAAGCAGCATTATCCCAACATCTAGGGTAGACTCGGTAAGTTAAACATTTGCATTGCTTCATTTATGACCAAAAACAAAACACAATTCATCAACAAGTCTTAGTTTAAACAAATTATCAACACATGCCATGAGCAATATACTGACCATCATCCGCTGCTCCTTCCGGATAATTTGTACTCGCACTCTGTTCAGCATTACTCGCAACAGACGCTGTTGACGATTCCCCATTTATAGCAGCATTCTTAACAGATCCATCTTTAGCAGAATTTTGTTGAGAATCACCCTCTTTTTTGGGTACAGCACCCAATGGATCAGCCTCATCTTGAGCCTTGTACAGAAGTGTACATCCATATTTATAGTACGCACGCACACATTCCGGCGCAAGTTCACCATAATGCGCAACCCTAATTTTATCAAAAATCAATTTATATAAAACTTTAACAAAATGACAATTTAGCTAACATAACATACAAACTAAACTCTCTAATTTCTCAAAAGCAATTGAAATTGAAGAAGAAAAAAAAAAAAAAAAGTAAAAAAGCGAAACCTGATTTCTAGGGCACGGCTGAAGCACTCAGCAGCCTCGTCCAAATCGTTATCCTTGACGGCCTTCGATCCTCTCTCTATCAACTCGTCCGCGAACTCCAAAGACTTCTCTCGATCTCCTTCGGAGGAAGTGAGCGCGGAAGTCTCAGCTGCGTTGTTGTTGTTATTGCAAGTGGACTCAGTGCCTCCCTGGAGGTTGGATTCTATGGTGGCTTCGTTGGATGTCTGGGTTTCGAGGGAATTAGGGGCTAGGGTTTCGTTGCCTTTGGTGGACTCCATTGTAACTGAGGCTTCTGATGTGGAATTCTGAGCCTCTTTCTCTTCCACCATCGCTTTTTTATTTTTGTGGGAAATGAAATTTTGGAGAGTATCGTCGTTTCTGTTTGCGCTTCAAAAATGAAAAACCCTTTTTTGGGCGGAAAAGGTTGGAGCGATTTATAGTTGGGGGGAGTTCTAAAATCTAAAGTAGAAAATCCCGTGTCCTGCTGAAACGGTTTCGTTTCAGTCATACAAAATGGAAATGTTACTCTTACTTTCTATTGTGCACATCAAGGTACAACAATTTAGAGCACAGATATTTTTGGCAAACCCAAATGTCTATATTACCCCCTAAGTCTTGCCCACCTTAAGCTATTCCAAAAACCAACAAATAAAAATAACTTACCTCTCTTTTTTAAAACTTTTCTTTAATAAGAAAAAAATGGATTCATTAGTGTGTTAATTATCTTGACCCACTTGAGGTCACATGGCATGAGACCGCCAAGTGCACTAATGGGACATGTTAAGAGTTAAACCCTTAACCCTCGACCCACAAAGTGAGAAATTTGATTTGACTTTCTATTACTAAGCCATCATCACAAGTGGTAAGCTCAAATTACCTCTAAGTCTTAATTTAAAAAAAAAAAAAAATCAAATTCAAAGTTTCAAACTTGATAACGTGAATGTGAACAAATTCTTGAACACGAGCTTCAATATATGCATATGTTTGCAAATATATAAATAAATGATGGGAAATTTGAATTGAGGGTCTAGTTTATGAAATAACCAAGCAATTAAGTCATTCAAAAACTAGTTCAAACTTATTAAATAAATAAATCAAACTTAAATATGTAAATATATCTTAACAATTATCACAATCAGCTCAAGTTCAAACTTCAAAGGATGATTAACCAAACATACCTTAACTAGTTAACTTATAATAATCGGTTGGCGCCATTTATTACTTTATTTATTTTTAATTCGATAGTAGAGGGGCGCCATTTTAACTCCAAGATAATTACTTAATTGTTTCAACTTTCAAGTCAAAACGAGGGTATATTTGTAAAGTGGTTAGTTCGAAAATGCCGACCACATAAACTCACTTCACTTCAGTTTGAGGATCAGCGTCTGAGTCCCACCAAAAACAACAAGCCATGGCTTCCACAATCATCTCACCGCTATTCCAAACCCTCTCACTACGCCGTGCGCCACCT
This sequence comes from Fagus sylvatica, assembly GCA_907173295.1. NCBI lineage: Eukaryota > Viridiplantae > Streptophyta > Magnoliopsida > Fagales > Fagaceae > Fagus > Fagus sylvatica. Next base: position 5,665,974 of record OU015768.1, read on the forward strand.
ACTTCTTGCAAGGCGCACGCTTCTAAACCTGCGCTGGCACCTCGCACAGCCACCGTTATCTCCAACAGGAGACAGCTGCTTTTCCTGCTGACGGCGTCGACAGCTTTAACTTCGAGAGAGCTGCCGTCTGTTGCGGAGGATATTCCGTTGTTTGGGTTTAGAAAGAAGCTGAAGAAGGCGGAGGAGGAAGCGGAGGAGATTGTGAAGGAGGGGTTCGAGGCAGCGGAGAGAGGGCTTGTAACGGCAGAGAAGGGAATTGTAACGGCGGAGAGAGGGATAGAAACGGTGGAGAGCGAGATAGAAACGGCACTGAGTTTTGGGGGGTTGGCGCAGGCGGGAGTGGTGGCGGGAGCGGAGTTTGTGGGTGTTTTGGTTGCTACTTCTATTGTGAACGGTATATTGGGTCCTGAGGCTCAAAATTCTTAGTAGTTTGTAATTGCTTTTGTATTTGGTTTGTTTATTTATTGTTGTGTTTAATTTGGTTGCATATATGGGAGGCTCTTGCTGTGTAATAGTTGTGTAGAACAATGGTGATCAGCTTGTGAAACCTGTAAACTCCATTTTATGAAAATTGTGTATGCTTTTGATTTTTGATTTTTTTGAAGGCAATGTTGAAATATAACAGCTGAGAGCCTGAGAAATTATGTACGATTGTTACTTCTTCATAATAAAAAACCAAGACAGTGAACCAATTGGAGCCTATGTAGGGACATATATTTTGCTGTGCAGTCATACCAAGAAAAGCAATTGATGAATGAGTAGATAAATGAATTATATATAAGTTCTAAGTTCACCTTAAAATGAATACTCTATCACGAAAGTTTAGCCAATCTATCTGACTATTACGAGAAAAACCAGAAGACTATATAACAATAGAAGTGGGAATAAAAGAAAAGAAATGAAATGACTCCAAAAGAATGAAAACTAACAAACTTTAAGCATTGATCATGAAAACTCCATTTCTATATAGGTTTACTTCATAAAAGTAGATAGTGTGGTTCCATCCCCAGTTCCCCACCCCAAGCACATCGTTTCTTTCCTTGTGCTCTACATACAAGGGTACCACAACTTCTTCCCTTATTAGGTTTCTATTTCAGGTTTGCCTGTTATCCAATAGAATGTGATAAATAGAAGACAATAACAATTGAAAGATGAGCACAATATTCTTGTGATGAAGGAGTTTGGCTTGTGTTCAGTGTTTTGGAACGCTAGACGCGACACAGACACAACACGTGTTTAAAAATGATTACATATCGATTTTGTGTCTCATCCAATACACTAGACAAAAACCTTACCCAAAACCACATAGGATGAAAGTTAAATTAAATGATACTAAAAATTGAATTCAACTTGAATAAGATTATCTATTTTGATTAAAACAACAATTTCAATTTTTCTTTTTTCTTTAGGAAAACATTAACTTCACCTAGGCACAACTTTTAGTATGCACCATCAATAATTGTCAAAAATTTATGAAAAATATTGTCTTTCTAAACTTATTTCCTTTATATTTATTTGTATGAAAATCAATTTTTTTTTTTTTTTAAAGAAAAGAAAAGAAAAGAAAAGAAGAAAATAAAGAAGAAAACCCCGTTTGGTAACTTTGGGTAAAGTTCCTCAAGACACACACCCATATTACCGATTCTCGTTACAGATAACAAAGGTGAGTAACGTGGAATACCTTATCCCCAAACAAACTTAACTCATCGTACAAGTATGTTGTTGCCTGCTTAATTAGCACTAACCACACGCAACTTCTCCAATCTCCATGGCTCGCGTGGCATCAAATCCTTTCGGCCTCCACAGGTTCCGACCATCCTTTCAATCTCCCCGATTCATTCAGAATCAAACCCCATTTCACTACCAAAACAACAACAAGACCCGCAGATTTCGAAGTATATCTATAGCTTGCCAAACGAATCCTGACCCAACCGAACCCTCCTCAACGGTACCTCTTTTTTCTCTATTTCCTATCACTCCAAGTGCTCCCAAAACCTTAAACCCTTTTCTAATTTGATCAAACTTCTTATTTATTTATTCAGGAAAAGCCGGTCGTTGAGCCTGACACTTCCAATGAAGCTTCAAGTTCCACCGTGGAATCTGGTTCACCGGTATTTCCAAACAAAGTTATAAACAAGCAGATAGCAGTGGTTTCTACACTCGCAGCACTGGGGCTTTTCTTATCAGCACGTCTAGATTTCGGTGTTTCTTTGAAAGACCTCTCTGTTGCCGCATTACCTTACGAACAGGTTTGTTAACTTGTTATTTGTTTTTATATATGTAATGTTTCATACATTAATTGTTTTGGATGGTATTGTAGGCTCTTTCAAATGGGAAGCCCACTGTTGTCGAATTTTACGCAGATTGGTGCGAAGTGTGTCGGGAATTAGCTCCTGATGTCTACAAAGTTGAGAAACAATACAAGTAATGATCTTTTCAATATGTGGAACATTATGTTATCTAATTGAATTTCATTGTCTTATTGCCTGCCAATCACTACTTATGTTTTTATGCAGGGATCGTGTGAATTTTGTTATGCTGAATGTTGATAACACGAAATGGGAACAGGAGATTGATGAGTTTGGCGTTGAGGGTATTCCTCACTTTGCATTTCTAGATAAGCAAGGGAATGAAGAGGGTAATGTGGTTGGGAAGCTTCCAAGGCAATACCTGCTTGAGAATGTGGATGCGTTAGCCCGTGGGGAAGCATCCATACCTCATGCGCGTGTTGTGGGACAGTTTTCAAGTGCTGAAGCAAGGAAGGTGCACCGAATTGTTGATCCTAGAAGTCATGGTTAGGTGTTAGCTTCCCCTGCAGATGCAATCCAATCAACTTGTCACTGGTAATACATGTACGAGGTACTCTCCGACATACTGATGTTGTATGCTCATCTTGTACTTATTGAGAACAAGTTTCTAATTTTATGAAAGAGCTATTTTGTTGTTGATTAAGATAGAAGTAATTTATACAGGAGAATCCTAGTGTATGATTCAAAAAAAAAATCTCTCCTTTGTGTTTGTGTTCTAGAAGTCTCTGTTCCATTCAGAAATTTTTCCTGATAAAAGTCTTGGACAAGCAAGAAATACATAAATATTTGAAAGCTGCAAGTGTTCATTTTGTAGCTAACCATGCACCATCTTTCTCTAAAGCTGTTTTGCTAGTTTCGTATCTTTAATGAAAAGTGATTGCATGAAATTGAACTGACCTAAGGCTCCTGCTAAATGCAAGGCAGGCACTGTAATGGGTACAGAGTGAATGTTCTATTTTCTTTTGTAGAAACAAAAAAGTAATTGGACTCTAGCCTAGTTGTATTTACATTTGATCCAAGATTGAATCTTGAACTCTACAAACTGCAGGTTGAATGTTGCATGTGAAATGCGCTTTTTGTATCCTAAAGCAAGTAGGCACCCTACTTTAGCAGACTCATAGCTTTGTCTAAAGGTGGGATCTCTTCCTCAATTGTAAGATTCTGCCTGGAGTCCTCATACTGTACCTTTTGATAGTTTGTTTATGAGACCTAGAATATCCCAGTATGAAATACAAATGACACTCAATACTGTCAAGAACAATAAATATGTTGTTATTGTCAGATAAAATTTCTCATTCAGCATTTCAGCTTGTATTAAGCATTAATGCAAAACTCAAAAAGTCTGAGGGTAAAAAATGAAAAATGGATTGATGTTCTTCTCTTCTGATGGTAAAAAATTGAATTCCGCTTGGGACCCCAATCTTCTCTTCTATACCTTGTATTTTTTATACCCTTCTAGATTTTAACAAAGCACTTTAGTCTCCTTTCAAACTGTCTATTGAGAAAATCTTTGGTACGAAGCTTCTAGGAAAACCCGCCTTTTGTAAATCACCTGTTGTAGTTTCCTAATAACTCTAGGTAGATTATCCTGCTATACCCCAAGAAAATGACATAGCTTTGCTAGCCCATGAGCTACCCTGTTAGCCTTCTGTAAACATGGTTTGGCTTGCATCCTTCTGCTGCTTTACTAGCATTTAATACGCCTCTCCAAGTTTGCAGTCCTCCTTGGTGCTTCATATCTTCCTTCCACATTCTGAATCACTAATCTGAAGTCCGCCTTGATGTGAAAATCGTTTATTATGGTATCGTTTATAGCTTCTTTTACACTGTCACCAAAACCTTAGTGGTTGCCATAGGTATTGACGTATTGTTCAAGAACCAATTTGCCAGCAACCACAATTTGAGATAGGCATTTTTTTTTTTATGAAAATTTTTTCCTTGAATATTAGACTTGGGATACAATTTCTTCTCCAGAATTTTGTTAAAAAAATTAGTGCAGATTGTGATATGGAAGCGGAAGTGAGTGAGTTTGTGTTTTAAAATGACTTGTCCCACAAAGGAAATTTTCAAAATGATCAAAAGGTGTGTCTAAGAGACTTTGACTTTTACCATATAACGGACATGGCTTTTGACTGTTGGAATGTTATATGAACTGACCACTTGATTCTATCCCCACTCATCTTTTTCAGATATTCATGGCTACCAAAAGTATTGCTATTCGTTTGGCTATTTTTTCACTGGTCTTTGCTGCCCTCTTGGCTCTTCATGAATGTGCGTATGTTTATCATGCTTCCACGCTGCATGAGATTTTATTACATTTTTCTCTGCATGACCGGCTATTGTTGTATGAAGTTCCTTGTGGTTGGTAAATTAAGTTTTTGGTTCATTCTCATCCAATTATTTTGAATGGAAACACAAAATTAAAACTTTAAGTTTTGTGTCTCAATTTTATGTTCTCGAATCCAAATGGTGTTTTGCTACAATAAAATTTCTTCTAATTTTCTTCCATAACCATCAAAATTTATACATGTTAAAGAACAAAGCAAGGGGCGTAGCTTCAGCGTTGCTCATCTAACTCATTTCCTCACATACATGCAATTAGAAAACATTGCATCAAAGTTTCATCTTGTTAATTTACCTAACATTTTTAGTCACAGAGGCATCTTTGACTTTCAACATCATTAGTACATATTTGAAGTCATTGAAGAGAGAGGAATATACGATTAAGCATACAAAAAGATACCTATATGTAATGTATAAGCAGTAAGGCTGGTAAGAGAAAGCTCTAATATACTTGTATGGTATTCACAAGATAACATAGAGCTAAGCAACCAAGAGCTTTCACATCACCGAAGTCCTTTACCCAACAAGCTGTTCGTTGAAGGTGGGCTCTGATCACTTAACCAAGGCTCATGAACAGAAACTGGGGAGCCATCCTTCACCTCTGCCAATGAAGCCAGACAATCGTCCACCTTCTTCAAAACAATCAGTCTCTGACTCTCCATCCCTGCCTTCCCGATTGTCATACCACTCAATGACTTCTCACTTCCAATACGCGGTGATGAACAGGAGGATACCACTGAAGATGCCATGCATATATTTTCCTCAAATGTTGTCCACCCACTGCGCCTGATGTGTTCCAGCTCTTCTGCCACTTCCATCATAGTAGGCCTCATGTCACTATGAAAAGCAAGGCATCTGAATGCAAGCTCAGCTACCTTGTGAACAGAATAAAGTGTCCAAGCATCCCTATGTAGGTCAAGTAAAGGATCAATTATCTCATCTATACAACCCTTCCCAATCCTATCCATAGCAAGTGCTGCCAAATTCACTTCACTCTGAGGTCGACTAAAATCAACCACTTTCAAGGCAGTTATTATCTCTATTAAAACTACCCCGAAACTGTAAACATCGCTTTTATCAGAAAGATGGAAGTTTTGATGGTATTGAGGATCAACATAGCCTGGAGTCCCTTGTGGGGCTGTTCGAGATGTGTGATGTTTCTGTCATGCCAAGTCTAGAAAGACCGAAATCAGCTACCTTTGATTTGAAGCTGTGATCCAATAATATATTGCTGGATTTGATGTCTCTGTGATAAATTGGTGGATTCATGGCAGAGTGGAGATATGCTATAGCTTGAGCAGTTTCAGAAGCAATTGTGAGCCGTATTGTCCATGGGAGTCCTGTGCCCCTCTCTCTTTGTAGATGCTGAGATAGAGTTCCATTAGGCATAAATTCATAGACAAGGATTTGTTCACCCTCTTCTATGCAGCAACCTAAGAGGCGGACTAGATTTGGGTGGCTCACAGAGGAAAGGAGCTTAATCTCATTTAGGACTTGGTCAATACTGTTGTTATCTCTATATTTGATCTTTTTTATGGCAACCCATTCATCATTGTGAAGTTTTCCTGCATAAACTGTACCAAAAGCCCCAGTTCCCAGCCTTTCTTTCTCAGAGAAGCCATTAGTGGCTCTTTCTATTTCTTTGTAGGGGTACATAGGAATACTGGAGTTGCAGGCAGCTGATAGGAGGAGTTTTGCACTCATTCGGTTTTTCAAACAAGCAGAACGCCGCCTAGCAAAGTAACAGAGTAGACACAGGCCAGCCACTATGGAAGCTCCAGCAACAATCCCTAAAAACAAAACAATGTAAATCATTGTATGACTAAAAACCAAAACAATGTACATACATCCCAAATAAATGAAAATTCTATCAAATATTATTCACACTCGTTCAATTGGGGCTGAACCACATTGCAGTTCAATTGGGTTTGAGTCATAAAACTTCAGATGTAAAGACTCTTAAAACAATTGATAGATAGTCTTCTGAGGTTTCTTGATATCTGAAAACTATGAGAATTATTCAAACCAAAAAGCTTGGAGAAGATTCTTTAGCTAAAGTTTCTTTGTCATTCTACAACTTATCTAACATCAAATTGTTTGAGATTTTAGTCAAAGTTCCCACACAGAAAGAAACCTGAGAATTATTATGTAATGCTTGAAGTCATGGATATAGAGATTACCTACGAGGAGAACACGAACTTTAGTTTTGCCTCCACAATCGCCAGACAGGTAACTTGGAACATTGTAATCAGAAACTAATCACATGGCAAATAATGGAAAAAGGATTAGTAAACAAATCAAGTTCCAAATTCCAATTATAATGCAATAAGTTTCAGCTTAGTTACATCAAAGGTCAGGCATGTGTATGTGTCTTGGAAGCCCAAAACTCACTTCCCTACTTGGCTTCTTCCTTTTTGGTTCTTCATGGAATTTAAAAGTTAAAAAAAAAAAAACGTTTATTTCAAGTTTGTTTGATATTTAGGCAAAACTCAAATACTATCTACCTATTACCATATTTTAGTTTCAAGTCTATCTTATTACTATGATAAAAAAAAGATAAAACAGTAATTCATAATAATTAAATTGCGCCAAGAGTCTTGTAACTTAATTGATATCTATATATTTCTTTTGTGAGGAGAACCAGGATTTAAATCCCTCCAATCCCAACCATCGATCAAAACAGTTAAATTGCTTCACGATTTCATCAATATTTATTTAATAAACAAACTTAAACACCACCCCCTCAGAAAATAAATATTAATCTCCATTACTCCCTATTCTTCTCTCTTTTTCTTTTTCTTTTTAAATTTTTTTTTTATTGGTAAATACTAAATACAACCTAAAACGTCTTCCGTCCCGTGTTTATTGGGGGAGGAGATGCTATTTGGTCCAAAGAACATTTTATAACATATCCTCTTTTCTTGTAAGCTTCATTTCAATGTCTGTTCTTAACATGGAGGTTCCACGAAAAGAGCCAAGCATCGTATGCATACAAAGAACAACTAATCAATCATGGTAGACCAGGTCTGTCTGTTTGGTGCATTGCAAAGACCCTAAAAATCTGATATCTGAAATTCTAATGATCAAAGTCTAGCCATGTGCTTCCCCTAGAAGGAATTGCCAAAGGTTTTTGACTTTGTAAGGATTATGTCTGGCAAGCTGGCAACCAGAACTGGACTTATTCAACCCTGCAGGAGCTATATTCGCGCAGATTGTAATCCAATCTAATTCATTTTTCATATCAGGAAAACTCCCTCTTTTAATTGTAACTTGAAAACCAATTGCTGATCCCTTATCAAATTCCTTAATTGGACTAAAAACCATAGCTAGGACCAAACTGAATCATGACCCAATTGGCCAAGAAGACATGTGGGACCTACTTCCGTAATAATTGACACACACAGTTTATTTAGTCTTGATTTTCACACTTGATCTAGTTCTAGTTCTTCGAAGTCTACCACAACACTAAGCCAAATAACTTCATCATTTTCAATTTCTTAGCCAAATTAGAGGAAAGACAGCAGTACCAATTTTTACCCCCCACAATCACAAATCTTATCCTGCCACGAAAGTAACAACCACGAATTCTTTTCGTTATTCAGCCCACAGTCCAAAATAAAGACTATATAACCGTAGACTGACAAGATAAAATATCAGCAGCATGTCACTTTTGATTGGCCGACTCACACAAAAGCCGTGCTCGACCGTTTACCTTCCTACTTACCTTCGTCAAAGGCAATTACCAATTAGCCTATTTACGCCATCCACCCAAAATTATAAATTATGATTATTATTAACAAAAGAAATAATAAATAACTAAGATTTTTTTTTTTTTTTTTAAAAGTCCTTTAAGTCCAATAAGTTAAAGAAACATTTAATTTTACTTTATAAATAGTAAAATTTTAATATTAAAATAATACAAAAACAACTTTTAAGGGTATTTTAGTCTTTTCATTTATTATTATAATATTAAAATTTTGTTATTTCTGTGAATATTTAATAATTCTTAACCAATACCCTAATAACACCTCTTAACAAAATCCATTTATAAATAGCTAGGTTCAGTCTAGTATAACTTTTAATTACACATGTTTAACGTGGACTTGGGATTCACACCTAAAAATCCCAACAATTTATCTTTTTCATCATTTACTTGCATAATTTTATAATTTTTATAACATCTTTTTATTAATTAAAGTATTTTATCTTATGGTGATTTAAATTTTTATAAATTAAATCATAATGCTTTTGTAAAAAGAAAAAAACATGAAAGAAATATATATATTTTTTTGATAAAATAAAGAAATATATATATTATAATGTAGGATTAATTTTAAATTTATAATATAAAGCTATTGACAGAGTATAGTCTTTGAAGCTATTTGAAAGAAATAAATGTAGGCGAGTTGACTCACTTTTCCGGCAACCCTGGCCGTCGGTGTACCCATCACCACGAAGCCCATCCATACATCGGCACCGGAACCCTATAGTTCCGCCGTTGGAGCTTTTAACATCATGACATAACGAATTCTTAGAGCATATAGACGTCGAGTTACTCCCACAATTTCCACTGAGCCACCACTCTAATTCAAACTTCTCTAACTGGAGCGAGAGCGCCGGGCTGTCCCTTTCGGAGTCAACAACGATGGACGAGAACAATGACTTGCAGGTTGTCGCATTGAATTCCTCAAATCTCATAAACGAACTGTTCTTCTTTCCTGCAGTACTCTGTTGGGTAAAGCAGCTTATGTTGTTGTGATCACTCCACTTCGAGTCGCAGCTCTTCAGATCGAACCGGTCCCGGAATAAGCTGGTGGCCAAAACGCAGCCGTTTGGAATGGTTTCGTTACAATTCTGGAGGAGTAGGCTGTTCTGCCACGTAGGCAAGTAGCTGTTGTTGGAATCGAATAGCGGTTTGAGAAATTGGATCGAACGGTTGCATTTAGCCGGTAGATTTACGAAGATGCTTTTTGAGGTTATGTTGGTGACTTTGAATTGTTTGAGTTCGATACTGTCGGAGTGGTTGTTGCAGTTTAATCGGATCGGGTATGTGTCCGTGAACCCGAATGGATACGGTATGGATTTGCAGGAGAGTTTGGTTTGGGTTTGGGCTTTAGTTGGATACACGATAATGAAAATTGAGATAATAGTAGTAACAAGATGAGGAAAAGGAATCATTCTGGATTGGAATTGAGTTTGGACGAAACAACATAACCTTTTTGATTCTGCAAAGGTAAGAGAGAGAATAAAACAGTGAGCTTGAGATTGGAAAATATATATATACAAATAAATAAAATTACAAAAAGTTAAGTCCGATGAAACAAATTTGTTGAGGAATTAAAGGCAGAGGCTTTTGGAGCCGTTGGGAAGCCATCTATCTCAATAAATGCTCATAGAAGAGAGGTGTGTTTAGAGTAAATGAAAAACAAAAATTAATGTGAGAATTGTGTGGTCAGCAGCTAGTATTTACGGACTTACTAAATATCTGAACTCCTTCAATGCTTGTAAATGGTTGTAATTGCTCTCTGCCAATATGAAGTTGTAGTCAACAACAACTAGTAATTGCTGATACCGATGAGTTTGATTTTATTCAAATCTTCAAGCCCAAAAATTGAAGTTTTAAGGCTTTGATTCTGAAATTCTGATAGTTCATGAAACATGAATGGAGAGAGTGAAAGACAAAAGCAAACCGTGTGGTTTTAATTTTGAGGAAGCTTTCCTCATTTTCAAGCTTGTCTACGACTCCAAAAAAAACGTAGCGATGGGGAAGATGACAAAGTTACCCTTCTTCTAGTTCTTGATAGCCAATTGACCAGCTGAATTTTAAAGTTTGTGTGGTTAGCATCGTACCACCGTTGTTATATACTATATATTATCTATGATTTTGAGGAAGGTGCGGAGTTGGGTCACCACCGTGTACACAACTTTTGCTGGGGTCCACTGTATTCCATATTCTTCCAGGAGCGTTACATACTTGCAGACATGGTTAATTGTTACCGTTCTCTAAAGCCACCAAAATTTCATAATAAGTTTCGCCAAATAATGGAATAGGATGTTCTGTATTTGAAAACCTTTTTATTTATTTATTTTATGGTTAAGATTTTATTTTCTGTAAATTTAACAATGTACAGATTGTTAAATTATTTAAAATTTTAATGACGTGTTACACTGTACACTGTTATATTTATAATATTTAATCTGAACTATAAAATGGACTCTTTCCATTTCATTTCAAATGAAGAAGATCATTGTTTTGAAAATAATAGAAGTGTGATAAGAGTACAATCAAAATTACGTCAGTTTTATTCATTAAAAAAAATTACAAAAAAATTTCTCAAATTTCAAAATCTATCAATTTGGTCCATTTTATAATTCAGTTTAAATATTACAAATGTAATGTGTGTCTTGTCGCGTCATTTTAGATTTTAAATAATTTGAGAGTGTATACTCTTAGACTCATAAATAAAACTTAATAAATAATTTGAAGAATTTTGAAATAGAGAGTATCATATTTCAGTTTATGTAGGGTGTATTTTGATGGTTGTTTTTTTGGTTGAGCTAAATTGTATTATGTATTTTTTTTTTTTTTTGGGGTGGGGGGTTTGCTTTGGGTTCTATCTTGATCGTGTTTGCAGTTTTGATCTCTTTTGTTTGAATGAAATCGATATTATTCGTGGGTTGCTATAGGTCTATTGAGTACCAAATACTATTATTTAATAGGAGCACCCGATCCTTTAATCCAGTTCTAGGCGCTCCATTTTAAGTAACTTAGATGCTCAAGCCGAAAGTCAACTGATTCTTGTTCAATTAATTTGTGGACCTATTCTCATATGCGTAATGCTTTATGACTTTCTAACCTAAATTAGATAAGCACACTTCTAGAATATATACAGTACTAGCAGAGGGAGGCTGGAGCTGGTTGGATGATTAGCCACAGTTGAGTTTTGTAATCATGTTTGAATCTGAATGAGTCCCCACACACCTTTACAAGTCGTTTGATGCCTTATGCATGAATTTTAGGTGAAAAACTATTGTTTGTATCATGATTTGATACCATTAAAATGGGAAATTATCTTATTCTTTTTGTTTGGTTAAAAAGGGTAAATACATCAATTATTAATCAAACGAAAATGAGTAGCATCAGAAATATCAAAGGCTCTAGGCACTAGTAGAGGAAATATAATCAACTTGCTAGGCGCAGCCAGCTTTGGCAAGGGTACAGCACATCCATTAGCTTCTCAATAAATATAATTGACAGTAAAGCGCTTAAACTACTCCAAGAAACACCTACAATCATTCACAATAACACTCACAAAGATATTAATAGTAAAGTTAGAATTAACAAGTTCAACCGCAACTAAAAAATCCATCTCTAGTAGGACTCACATGTTGTAAATGAGCCATTCTATATAGCGGCTCCTTGAGATACGACATTGTTAAAACTAGTTTAACCCTCTAATTCTTCATAAAACCTTTTTTTTTTTGGTTAGTGTCTTTATGATAAAAATCACAAGCCTAATAGAGACTGTTTGTTTTAACGTAAAAGAAAAAACTACTTATTTTGCAGGACCTGATTGCATTCTTAATATATTTTCTGAAATTTGGCTTGTAAAGAAAATCACTAATTTTCTTACAAATCATATTACAACAAAATGTCATCAATACCATAACAAACCAAAATTAAAACCCAAATAACCATCTTTCTCAACCAAAAAAAAAAAAAAAAAACCCAAAAAACCATTAACAAAAACAAAATCAAACACATATCACCATATCACATAAGTGACATTTAACTACCTCGGATATACTTTTAAAACACTGTTTAATTAACATGTTTTTTAAACCAACTAAAAACCCTAGACAGTTTTTCTTCTCGGGGAAAGTGATGTTCCAATTGTGGTGGTCCCTAGCTGACATAATTCTCAATAAAATTATTGCCATGTTTTTTGTTTTTTCTCAGAAATTATTATTATTATTATTATTTTATATATAAATGTTGGAAATTAATTACTGAAAGCAACAGCAACAAAAAAAAAAGTTGTCATATGGACACTATTGTCTACTCCTATGAAATATTATAAAATATCTCATGAGTATATTAAATATGAATTCTCTCTTCTTACATAAATAATAGATTCTATCATATATTTAATTAATGGGACTCACTATTTATGTGAGAGAAAAAAATATTCATTTAATATACTCTCAAAATATTATATAATTACCCATTCCCTACATAAATTTGACTCCAGTCTCTTTCTTTCTTTTATAAACCACCGCGTTTTCTATGTGGTCCATTTGCCGTAAAGAACAAGACATTTCTATTTCATGTATTATTATGACTTCTCTCAAGTTGAGTCTCAACACGGGAAGGAATTGAAGGAAATCTGGAATATGATTATCTAATCAGTAATCACCTATCCACCTCACATTGTTTTCTGAATTTGGCACGAAATTTATTAATTTTCAAAGCACTTGCAATTTGCAAATAGTTGGAAATGAACTGACAGTGGCTGGCCAACATTATTAAACTTACCTCTATGTATTATTTGGGTCTTTTTGATTTTATTGTGACGTAATTGGTTAGTATTACACAACGTCCAACGAAGAAGAGTCAAATTCAATCCCACAGTAACATAGATGGAGTGAATCTGATATAATCTTTGTTACATATCAATTACGTATTCAATTAGAAAGCTCCAATTGGTTTGCATACTTCATAAGATTGACCTAAAAAGTGGGTGAAGGAGATGAAAAGGTGTAATATAAATAGTAGATACAGCCCATACTATCACCGAAACCGGTACAACGACTTTTGAGTCGGTAGATTAGATATATTGGTTACGTATATATATTTCATTTTCTTATTGGTTTTCAGGAGTGTGTTAGGCCTATGATCAATTGGGTAATAATAAAAGACAATTGTATTCATCCCCTTGAATCCCTCATTTCCACCACCTAAAGCCATGATTAAGTTAAGTGGTTAGGATTTTGGTATTTTAGGGATTTAGCTTTTAGGAAAATTATTAAGTTCCGGAAGTACATTAAATGTACTCCCTCCTCTCACAAAAGTGGTGAGTCCCATCATGAATTTAATTAGCGGGATCCACAACTTCTGTAAGAGGAAGGAATACGCATTTAATGTACTCCCGGAATACCTAATAATTATCTTAGCTTTTATGGTCGGGCTATATCTCAACCTGAGGGAGCACATACAAATACAACCATTTTATGGTCCAAGTCCTTCAGGCATTAATTCGACTTAAAGAATATATATTGCCCTCCAAAGAGATAAAATGTTATAAAAGAAAGGACGAAATAAACAAATAAAAACGACAAAGAGACAAAAACCATATTTAATTTTCGTTTGATGGAGGTGATCAGTCCAGTTTTGGTGAGGCCATATATACTCTTTTACTATATGTACCTTTTGTTTTTTTACAATACAAATCTTATCTTTATTAAAAAAATACTTATAATAATATCTCATTGAAATTAACTTATGACACTTACGATCTCTCACAATCAATTAAATTCAATTTTTTCATATCATGATCCATGACACTTTTTAAATTAAAATGAAATTCATTTTTCTCATGGCAATTATACATTTATACTCAAACTAGTGGGTCAATTTATTTATTTATTTTTTAAATTATGTCTTATTTTCTAATGGCACTAAAATATTCCTAATACTTCAATCTCTCTACTAATCCTTTCCCCCAATATCTTAACTCTTTAACAGTTTCAAACGTTGGGTTTTTACCATAAACTCATTTTTAAAATAATTATAAAAATAGAGAGAGAGAGAGAGAGAGAGAGAGAGAGAGAGAGAGAGAGATGAATTTTACACAATTGTTAAAAGCAATCAAGGCAATGACTGTATACAACATTTCAAATATATTGCTATACTTCAACACTTTTACATTAATTTACTTTGCTTAATCAAAATTACATATTTAAACTTGGGGATCATTGGTCATTAATTGTATGTTATTTCCATGCAATATCTCGAATAGAGGAGAAAACAGTCTTGCTTGACCGTCGGAAATAACGTGCGACGCAGGATGCCGGAAAATGACAGAATTGGTCCGGAGTTATTTTTATGTCATGCCGTCAATTGGTTATTTTTTTATATAAAGTTTGCAAGAACAGTGTCACCCTTGCTGAGCAAATTGGTCGGTCCGCAGTAAAATAAAAATTGTTTAGGGGAGACTAAAAATCCATTACCTACTGTCTGCAACATTTTTAAATTCTGTCACAGAGTTAAACCTAAATTGCATGCAGATTTACCTAACTTCCTCAAGGTAATCTGTTTCCATCCACTTCTCCAACTGCGCACATGTTGGCTTAGATTTGCGGCATTTGCCTATTGCCACAAGCATCTCAATTATTTAGCTTACACAAAGTCTACGTGAAAAGTCCAGCTGGTACGTCTTTTGGTATAAGTACTGTTTTTTCATGGAAAGTTGAAGTAGACTATAGCCTTTTAGAATAAGTGTTCTCATTCTTTCAATAATAATAATAAAAAAAAGTGTTTAATTCTTTGCCACTTCCATTGTACAAGCCTTTGTCACCAAGAAATGTAAGGCATCAAAGTCCAAAATAATATATTGCATCTTTGCATGTGTCTCTGACGAGAAAAATCAAAATGCATGTGTCGAAGACTTGAAGTATTTATATCCCAAACACCTTCTATCAAGAAAAAAAATCCCAAACATCCCATCATGTAAGCAGCTTCTCCAATCCCAGCGAGAGCAAATGTAGTTTATAGTACCCCTCGCTCTATGGCCAAGGAAAATCAACCACTTTCATGCATTTTTTGTTAGCTTAGTGACATTGGAACAATTAAAAGTTTGTGTACTTAATTAAGACATAAGCATCAAGAACCACTATCGTTTACAGTAAATAAAAAAAAAAAAAAAAAAAATCAAGAACCTTATAGCTCAATAATATTTGGCTGATCTATTTTATTGAAAAATCATTATTTAAATCCCACTCCCATATTAATGTTACTGTTGAATTATTAAAAAACAATAGGTGGTAAATTGTAGTTTCCCTAGCTATTATTAAACCAAATTCAAAGAACTAATAAACATTTGTGTTCACTTGACTAAAAAAAATATTTGTGTTCACAGTTCACACTATGAGAGTTCATATAAAGCTGCTAATCAAATAAATCTCACGTAGAAATTGAAGTTAGTAATTAAAAAAGTTTACAGGATATTCTATTATTCTATAGACTCAAATAAGTTATTGGTAATACTGAGTAGATCCATTGTTCACCAGAAATTTCTATATGCTTGAATTTTGATCCATTGAATTTGAGGTCAAATTTCGGTGGCTGAAATCATGCAACCAGAATTGGAATTACTGCCTGCAGGTTGCCTTTCGAAAACGTACGTGGATAAATGGAAAATATAAACACTCTACCATAAACATCACTATTAATCTTTTGACCCACCAAATCAATCCTAAAACGTTTACTCAGTCTTCTATGCAGAACAAAACAGTACCAGAACATGTGCCACACTTGACTTCGATTCACAACCCCATTTATACGACTAATTGTCCTTTTCACATTAACGACAAAAAACTCAGAATTCGTCCCTTGACCATATATTATAATCAGACCGACGTGTCCAAAATTTGATTCCACAATTTCCACAATCTTTCTCACAAAAAATCCTCCATCCTAATCATCAGTTTATCACCACTTTTATCAAAGATACTTTTCCTTCATTGTTTAACTTTTATCAATGATACTTTTTCTTCATTAAAAATAATAAGGAAAAATTACATTTTAAACCTTTAGGGAGTGTAACAAATTAAACTTTATATTTTTAAAAATAATAAATTAAATTATATAGTTCTAAAAAATACAAATTAAACCATAAGATTTCAAAAAGTAACAAATTAAACCCTTATTTTATTTACATGGGTTGAGATTTAAATTGTTACTTTTTGAAATTTTAAGATTTAATTTGTTTGAATCCTCTATTTTGAGAATGCATTCTAAAAAATGCATTCCTGCTAGAATATATTCTCGAGAATGCATTTTCTAGAATGCATTTTGCTGAAAATAATACGTTTAGTACAATATTGAAAATATTTATAAGAAGTGATTATGCTGAAAGGAATTGTGTTTGGTTGGTATTTTAAAGAATACATTCTTCCTATTAAATAATATATTATTAGTATACATTATGTAATTAACATTTTTTTTTTTAAATATCTCAATACAAGGCTAAAAATACATTTACTACCAATACAAAATTAACAATGTAATAAATAAATAAAGTATTACGTTGTGATTTAAATTAATGTCTACTAATAAAAAAAAATAGGTCATGATTTATACACATCTCCTTGCACACATTTTTATAAAATTTGAACAATGTAATAAAAAAATATAGAGAAATGTGTATTGTGTGTGCAATAGATATATACACAAACCATTTATGATAAAAAATATCATAGATATCTTCTAAATAAATTTTTACAATTCTATACTTTGCACCAAACAAAGTGAACATACAAATAAAACCAATTTAGTTTTTTTTTCTTCTTTCTTTTCCACTCCCCTTTTTTCCTACCATACACGTGAACCCCACTCTCCATTTCTTTTTTCCTCTTTATTTCTTTTTTTTTCCCCACCACCCATGTACCCCCTGCCTTTCTTTTTTCTTCTCCCCCACCACACACATACATCCCCTCACCCATCTCATTTTTTTTCTCTCATTTTCTCCTCATAAAATGCTGGAAAAAACATCATAACAAGTTTACATTAAACAAAGAAAAAAAAATTACTAACGATCATTCCAAATCATCCCTGGTTCTTTGATACAAAATGAGAAAATGATAATACATTTTCAAAGATAAAAGAAAGAAAGAGAAAAAATAGAGAACACATCAAAAAAAGAGAAAAAGTAGGGAATAAAAGAGAGGGAAGGAAAATAAAAGAAAGAAAGACAAAAACTAAGGAGGAAAAAAAGAGTTGTTCGAGTAATAAATTGTTATAAGTGGGTCCTATTTATTTTAGCAAAAATTAAAAGTAGAAACTAGAATCAGAATCCAATATATTTTGGATTCTGACTTTTACTCTAGAAATGAGAATTTGCAAAATACATTCTGCCTAGAATGTATTTTGCATTTTCCAAAATCTCAACCAAACATTTCAAATTTTTGATAGAATGCATTTTATATATAAAAATCCGTGAAATCACTTTTAAGTAGAGGATGCAAACAAATCATATAGTTTTTAAAATGTGATTTATCCAAATAATAATAATATTCACGACTCTGTCTGGATCCTGTATCTTGGGCCTTTCAAACCCACTAAAAGAAAGGCCCAAAATACATTTTAAGCTAAGTTTTAATCTTCACTTTTACATGGCCCAGCTCAACAAGCCCAGCTACTTTCACACCATGAGCTTCTAAATCATTGTCCACAACAAAATCATCGTCATTGTGTTTGTGGCTTTATGCTACCTTAAACCCTAGACCTCAAAACCTTTACGAGACGAAGAAATCTGAAGCAGAAACATATTCTTACATAGCTATGTCGGATAGAGAAGATAACGATTCGGACGCACCCGAGGAATTCACATTCGATCAGGTTCGAGAAATCAACTAAAGTAACCAAAAATACTTTCAAAAAGACAAATTTTTTGATGTGGTTTTTTGTTTTGCAGGGAGCAAAAATAGATAAGGAGATAAGAAAAGTTCAGATAGAAAATAGGACCAGGTTTTTTATTTGATTTCTGCTCTGTCTTTTTTTTTTTTGTATCTGGATGGTACTATGATTATTGGTTTAAGATTGCTAATGTAAAATTTGCTGAATTGTATTTGATAGCTCTAAGGTTTAAAAACTTTAAATTTGTTTGGAAAATTTTTAAGTACCATTTGAGAATTTAAGTTCATATATATTGAATTTGAAGCTGACTTGGGTTACTGTGTAGGATGTTAAAGCATTGTTTGTTAAGGTTGCTGTTGCTATGAGATTTGTTAGGAATAAATGGAAAATGGAGATGTTAGAAATAGGGAATCTCTTTTTGCTTTGGTGATCATATGGGGCACTTTGGTCTCTATGGATAGCACAGGTTTGGAGTAATTTCCAAAAAAGATGAGAAATACAACCATTCATATGTTGCAAAATTTACAGACGTGATAGCCCTGGATTGGCTTAAGAAGCCTAAAGGATACATGATTACATGGAATATGAATATTATAAGCATTGGGAATTATGTTGTGGGATCTGTGGAGGAGGGTGAGAATGAGGTTCAGTTCAAATGGTTAGGTGTATCCATGGATAGTTTATGGGAAATTTTATGTGGAGATATGTGATAACTATATATTATATGTTACTTGGCTCTTCCCAGAATTATAAGCAATAGATAGTAGGAAAAGAAAGAAAATCATAGGATGTTATGGAGGTTGCAAGCCCTATGATCTGCAGGTGCTGAATATGCAGCAGAGGAATGAAATTAATTGTCAAAATATATGGAAGGATCTTAGGATTAAGGCATTTGAGAGGTGGAAGTTGCATATCTGTGCAATGTTGTGAGTAGTGGAAAGTAAATAGTGCACTAATAGCTCTACATAAACAATTTTCATGGAACATTACATACATCAGCTAATTTTACAATAATTTGAAAGGCCTGCAATCAGATTCTACCAGATCTTGATTCTTTTCTCCCACTTCCCTTAATTTTTTTTGCCGAAATTCAAATTGATAATGTACATATATACTTCTTAGCATTTTAGTGGTGAGGTTGAAATTACTAAGAAATGTACTATCAAAGCATGGAATTATATAGTGCTTGATAGAATTTTTTCCATTTAGGGCTGTCCGTGAAAAAAAGGAAAGTAGAAGAGAAAGTAATTTGAAATGGGCTGAAAAGTTAACACCACGACCATCTCGAAAAGGTCAAAATGCCAAAGATGCAGTGGAAGCTGAAGTGCAGGAGTCTATGGGCAATGAGGGGATGCTTCCAAATGACATTGTTTGCGTACTTCATAAGATTGACCTAAAAAGTGGGTGAAGGAGATGAAAAGGTGTAATATACTTAAAAAAAAATCCCAAACATCCCATCATGTAAGCAGCTTCTCCAATCCCAGCGAGAGCAAATGTAGTTTATGGTACCCCTAGCTCGCTCTATGGCCAAGGAAAATCAACCACTTTCATGCATTTTTTGTTAGCTTAGTGACATTGGAACAATTAAAAGTTTGTGTACTTAATTAAGACATAAGCATCAAGAACCACTATCGTTTACAGTAAATAAAAAAAAAAAAAAAAAAAAAAAATCAAGAACCTTATAGCTCAATAATATTTGGCTGATCTATTTTATTGAAAAATCATTATTTAAATCCCACTCCCATATTAATGTTACTGTTGAATTATTAAAAAACAATAGGTGGTAAATTGTAGTTTCTCTAGCTATTATTAAACCAAATTCAAAGAACTAATAAACATTTGTGTTCACTTGACTAAAAAAAGCATTTGTGTTCACAGTTCACACTATGAGAGTTCATATAAAGCTGCTAATCAAATAAATCTCACGTAGAAATTGAAGTTAGTAATTAAAAAAGTTTACAGGATATTCTATTATTCTATAGACTCAAATAAGTTATTGGTAATACTGAGTAGATCCATTGTTCACCAGAAATTTCTATATGCTTGAATTTTGATCCATTGAATTTGAGGTCAAATTTCGGTGGCTGAAATCATGCAACCAGAATTTGAATTACTGCCTGCAGGTTGCCTTTCGAAAACGTACGTGGATAAATAGAATATAAAGTTATAAACACTCTACGATAAACATCACTATTAATCTTTTGACCCACCAAATCAATCCTAAAACGTTTACTCAGTCTTCTATGCAGAACAAAACAGTACCAGAACATGTGCCACACTTGACTTCGATTCACAACCCCATTTATACGACTAATTGTCCTTTTCACATTAACGACAAAAAACTCAGAATTCGTCCCTTGACCATATATTATAATCAGACCGACGTGTCCAAAATTTGATTCCACAATTTCCATAATCTTTCTCACAAAAAATCCTCCATCCTAATCATCAGTTTATCACCACTTTTATCAAAGATACTTTTCCTTCATTATTTAACTTTTATCAATGATACTTTTTTTTTCAGGGAAAATTACCGTATAATTTAGGGAGTGTAACAAATTAAACCCTATAGCTTTAAAAATATCAAATTAAACTCCGAAATTTTAAAAAATAAAAAATTAAACTCTATAGTTCTAAAAAATACAAATTAAACCATGCGTTTTAAAAAGTAATAAATTAAACCCTTATTTTATTTACATGGGTTGAAATTTAAATTGTTACTTTTTGAAATTTCAAGATTTAATTTGTTAACACTATTAAGATCATAGAGTTTTTAAAATGTGATTTATCCAAATAATAATAATATTCACGACTCTGTCTGGATCCTTTATCTTGGGCCTTTGGAACCCACTAAAAGAAAGGCCCAAAATGCATTTTAAGCTAAGCTTTAATCTTCACTTTTACATGGCCCAGCCCAACAAGCCCAGCTACTTTCACACCCTGAGCTTCTGAATCATTGTCCACAACAAAATCCTCGTCATTGTGTTTGTGCAACCTTAAACCCTAGACCTCAAAAACTTTACGAGACGAAGAAATCTGAAGCAGAAACATATTCTTACATAGCTATGTCGGATAGAGAAGATAACGATTCGGACGCACCTGAGGAATTCACATTCGATCAGGTTCGAGAAATCAACTAAAGTAACTGAAAAACACTTTCAGAAAAACTAAATTTTTTATGTGGTTTTTTGTTTTCTTGTTTTGCAGGGAGCAAAAATAGATAAGGAGATAAGAAAAGTTCAGATAGAAAATAGGACCAGGTTTTTTATTTGATTTCTGCTCTGTCTTTTTTTTTTTAGTATCTGGATGGTACTATGATTATTGGTTTAAGATTGCTAATGTAAAAATTTGCTGAATTGTTTTTGATAGCTCTAAGGTTTAAAAACTTTAAATTTGTTTGGAAAATTTTTAAGTACTATTTAAGAATTTAAGTTAATATATATTGAATTTGAAGCTGACTTGGGTTACTGTGTAGGATGTTAAAGCATTGTTTGTTAAGGTTGCTGTTGCTATGAGATTTGTTAGGAATAAATGGAAAATGGAGATGTTAGAAATAGGGAATCTCTTTTTGCTTTGGTGATCATTTGGGGCACTTTGGTCTCTATGGATAGCACAGGTTTGGAGTAATTTCCAAAAAAGATGAGAAATACAACCATTCATATGTTGCAAAATTTACATACGCGATAGCCCTGGATTGGCTTAAGAGGCCTAAAGGATACATGATTACATGGAATATGAATATCATAAGCATTGGGAATTATGTTGTGGGATCTGTGGAGGAGGGTGAGAATGAGGTTCAGTTCAAATGGTTTGGTGTATCCATGGATAGTTTATGGGAAATTTTATGTGGAGATATGTGATAACTATATATTATATGTTACTTGGCTCTTCCCAGAATTATAAGCAATAGATAGTAGGAAAAGAAAGAAAATTATAGGATGTTATGGAGGTTGCATGCCCTATGATCTTCAGGTGCTGAATATGCAGCAGAGGAATGAAATTAATTGTCAAAATATATGGAAGGATCTTAGGATTAAGGCATTTGAGAGGTGGAAGTTGCATATCTGTGCAATGTTGTGAGTAGTGGAAAGTAAATAGTGCACTAATAGCTCTACATAAACAATTTTCATGGAACATTACATACATCAGCTAATTTTACAATAATTTGAAAGGCCTGCAATCAGGTTCTACCAGATCTTGATTCTTTTCTCCCACTTCCCTTAATTTTTTTTTGCCGAAATTCAAATTGATAATGTACATATATACTTCTTAGCATTTTAGTGGTGAGGTTGAAATTACTAAGAAATGTACTATCAAAGCATGGAATTATATAGTGCTTGATAGAATTTTTTCCATTTAGGGCTGTCCGTGAAAAAAAGGAAAGTAGAAGAGAAAGTCATTTGAAATGGGCTGAAAAGTTAACACCACGACCATCTGGAAAAGGTCAAAATGCCAAAGATGCAGTGGAAGCTGAAGCGCAGGAGTCTATGGGCAATGAGGGGATGCTTCCAAATGACATTGTTAAAGTGCTTGCAGCTCGTGAAAAGTATGATGCATCTCTCCTCTCTGTGTGAATGAATCTGTGAGTTTGTTTTAAGAGTCTAACAAAAATGACGTAATCTCTCTACAGACAAGTTTTCTTATCAGATTCAGAGGATGAGAAGGCTGAGGTGAAGCCCACTAAAAGAAAAAGAAAACCCAAAACCTCAGGGTGAGTGATCTCCTCCTTTCCAATTGGTGGAAAAGGCTTACTTTGAGGTCCGCATTACTTTCAAAATGGAATAATTATTTTCTTGCATTGTGGTTTGCAGGTTAGTAACTGTTATTTTGAAGGACACAGGTCCTCCTGCTCAATGCTTGCAGAGTTCCTTAGAGTTCTTGAAGAAAAGGAAAATGCAGGTTTCAAGGTCATCTTCGGTTTTGAACAATTCCAACCAAGCATTACGTCTTCTTTCTACTTCTGGTTTGATAAGTAAGAAATGACAAATTCTTATGTCAGTTTATAATTAGTCTGCTGTACTGATGCTAATAGTTTTGTCACCATTTGCCGCACATGAGTGCAAGGTTCTGAAAAACAATTCGGAGACCATTTTTTTTGATAAGTTAAAACTTGAAAGTCAAAGATGATGAAATTGACACAATCCTAAGGGAGTAGTTCAACTGGTCTGGTCAAATTGGGACTTTTTTTTTTTTTTTTGAAATATGATAGAAATTTTAATCTAAAATGTGGCGAATTGCAATTTTGTGTTAGTAATCACATTGCTCAAAATTGTAGGAAAATACTTTTTAAGAGATTCCCAATCTATTAAGCCCTGTACTATGTGCAAGCCTAATGCATTCCAAGACTGTCACCTACTTCCCTAAATTTCATTAGTCGTGTTGAAGCAGACCCAAGACTCATGTCTCTTTGTATCCTAAACGTGGGATATAATTATGAAAATGATGGCACTATTTATCCACCACAATGACACCTTTCATGTTAGTCGATTTAATGTCATCATGTGAGAGAAAATGATGTGGAAGAAGCCATTTTATTGGTTTAGAAATACAATGTCTTCATCATAAAATGGATCATTTCCATTTCAAAAGCAAATGTAGATGATCTTTTTCCAGTGTAAATTTAATTCCCTTTTTAGAAGGGAGACTGCCTTGTTCGGCTAGGAGGATTATGAATGTCTAATTCAGTAGTATCTGACATGAATTGCTGTTGTGCAACTATGTATGTTTTCTGATACTCAAAAGATAATTGGATTTAGTCTTGTTGAAATTCCATTCAGCTTTCACATTTTATATTGGCCAAACGTTTCCTCTCTTATCCACCGCGTGTGTTATATACTTGTACTACTGTATACCTAGTGGATAAGCTAACAAATGAAATGTTATTCAACTCTCCTATGACATGGAATACCGACTACCTTTAAAAAGACTTGATTGATGCGTGAGCTAAGAGAATCCATTTGAATTTTGAACCCTTCCGATTTGGTAGGTCCCTAGAGTCATTTGCACATTTCTACAGATGCTCTATTCAGCTTTGTAGAGCCTTTGACTATTCATGTTCCCTCAAACACATTAAAATCAAGTGTTAAATTAACCATGTAATAGTTTCTTTTCAAGATGTTAAATGTTAAATGCTGTATGGAAACTTTCTGGAGAGAACAATGAATGCTGAATAACAAAGGATAGCTACTGCCAATATTTCTATAATTGAAAGCAACACAACAACTAAGTAATCGATTAGTTGTCCACTAGATCAGCAACAAGTAATATTACAACTAAATCAACCCGCTTTAACAAAGTAATTAAACAATAGTTGAAGCCCTCTGACTATACAAAATCCTGCCTCGGTTCCATTCACTATTGGGCTACTACATAAGTCTCACAAGAACTTTGATGATCCAAAGAGTGATAATTCCACCATTTCTAGTGCACTAGCGGTGATGGTGCTGCTTTTTATGTTATGGGGCAGAGAAAACATCATCTGGGTCCATCCACTTCTGCTCCTGCACTGAGTTGCTAATTAGAGCTTGTAAAGCACCTCGGACCTTGTTCAAGTTCTTATGGTGACGGATACGTCTGAGGACAGCTTCTTTGTCTAAGGTCTTGGAGGAGGCTTGAGTTGATGATTTTAGGTAGAGTTGGCTTGAAACGGGACTAAGCTCAGAGTCTTTCTCTTCTGAATGATTCAAGTTTACCTTCTCAGCCTGGACTTTGGAAATCATGAAAGCCATTTTTTTTTAACAAGTCTATGTGGAAGATATGGGAGAGTGTGTGTGGGGGTCTTTTATTTATAGAGTGAGAGGCTTCGGTGGGCTGGTTCATTCTTTTTTCATTTTTTTATTTTGACTTTTGTTTTTGTTGTTGCTTTCAAAGCGGTTTTTGGGCATTTCAGGGTTTGCCTTTGCTAAAGCCAATGGTTTTTGTATAAGTTGTGGGTTTTGCTCCATGTGTATCGGGCATCCCAGCACGCTGCATTGGCATTACAAGTAGGGCGGTTACTTACCACTATGAAATGGCAGCTTCCTCTCCAATATGGAGTTACGGACTATAGTGAATCTTTTTTGTAGCCCTTTATAATTTACCATGCCAATCCTTTGTCTAGATCTGCAAAAAGCAAAAAAAGGATTAAGCTCTTCTATAGTGTACTCATACTTTTATGATGAATTTTCTCTATTTTTTATATATAAAAAAAAACTTTTTTGTTACACAAAATATACATACCATTTCAGTACTCAGTACCTCGTGCAATATGTATACTAGTCTTATAACAACAACACCGACTATAAATCCTTAATCCCAAAAACTATGTATACCAGTCTTATAACAATAACAATTATAATTCTTTAATTTCAAAACTTTAGAATAAGCTATAAATTCTCAGTGGTGTTCCCCTTCCTTACTTGATTCTCATTCCTCTTTGAGAGTGTGGGTTCGAGTTCTCACACACACTTAAACTAGGCTAGTTAAGAGTTTCTATTTCCACTCCAAATGAATGACCTAAAAAAAAAGTTATAGATTCTCAACAGACTAATCGGAGTCTACTATATATATATTCTTATCCGCCATTCTATTCTATTCAAAATCAAATTACAAGAAACTAACCCTACAAACAAAAATAAATAAATAAATAAAGTGCAAATCATAATTTTGGAATGTGTACAGGGCATATTCTAAGGAAGCAAACAATGTTACTGCAGCATACATGCTCCACTTAATGTGGCTCTAATTAGGAAGATAGGGGAAAAAGATAAGCAACTATCATAATCAGGAAACACTCTTCCTTTACAACATCCACAAACGGTACTTGACTAATTTTTTATCACTGAATTTGCTATATTTTACATACTTTCACAATATACTTTATTTTATCGCAAAGATTTCTAATTAACTAGAGAAGTCAGTTTAAGCAGCAACATCATGCACAAGGTACATATGCTGGGCAATTCGAAGTAATCCATTATAAGCCTTTCTCTTTCTTCAAAAACGTCGGAGATTGGATTGGACCACTGAATTGGATTGGGCTCCTTAATGGTTTTTGCGAAAAACAGGTAGCTAATTAGGCGGCTATCTGACGAGAACTTGATTTGAGGGGGCCAGCAAATATCCTTCATTATCTTCTTTCTACTATTTTATTTATGGAGAAGTGAATTAGACAACAGATAATGGATATAGTTGACGATAAGTTGTGTTGAGAGGGTAAGTTCAAGATTTCAATGATAAATAATAGGATAGTATTAGTAATGAATTCATACGAAAATTAATAATAACTTGTCATTTTAATAAATTGTGAAAAAAATTGTGTCCGTAACATTATTATATATCATATATTGAGAGAATAAAATTTATATTGATGTGGACCTCCTAAATTTAAATCTTATCATTTGGTGAAATTAAAGAATTTAAAAAAGGATACACGATTCTTTATTTGTTTGTAGTGAGAAATACATGAGTTTATCAATGAATATTTTAAGAAATGTTCATGGTATAATTCAAGTGACCACAAATCCCCACCATTCAGCAAATAAAATTGAAGAATACAGTACTTAATAGAAGCTCTATACAACTCCACTCTTAATAGAAGCAACGGGCCATGTTCGAAATATAAATAAGTTTGGGACCAGTTCTTTGGAATTGAAGGTCCCCCTCATGGATTTCCTCATGACCAAAATATGATAAGGTAACAATATTTCTTTAGAAAGAAAGCAAATCCATATATTAAAAAGACAGTATAAAGTTGCCAATCATCTATAAATCCAATGGCACGCCCTCTCTCTCATATGGGACAATAATTATGGAATTTGGAAATAGTAGAGTGGCAATAATATAAATGCTGCACATGCGTCTATGGCTAAACAAAAACAACCAAATCAAACTTGACCCAACAATCAAGTTCAGTATTTGGATTCAGCTTTATCTTTAAAAGGCAAACAACCAACGAAAAGTTGGGGTTTTAGTTACCGTTGAAGGCATTATCGAAATGACAAGGAAGTGAGGAACCAGGTTTGGAAAGTGAAAAACAATGGGCAGTGTCAATTGTTTTGGATATAAACCGAGGGCGGCATAAAACTTGTCTTGTCCCTAACGGAGCTCTCATTATTTTGACGTCACTTCATTAAGCTATTCTATTAGTGCATTGCCACAAGTCATGTGTTGGAAGCCAGTTTGGACTTTGGTGTTCTAAATTAATCCCCAAACGTCGGTGACCCAAAAAAAAAAAGATTAAAACTTGGAATAGATGTAGTTGTATGATCGGAATGTTCTCTGTTGGCCACGCAAGAAATACTACGAAAAACAGAAACCATCTATTCTATAAGCAGTGGCGGAAAGAGGGGGGACCGGGCCATAGCATTATAATTAAGTGATTCCATGTTGAAACCCTGCTTGTAATGACACATTTCTCTCACATTTGGTTAGAACGAAATGCTTGGACAGTAGATGGAACTCGGAATCACAAGCAAAAAGTATAAGGATGAGGAGTGTGCAAAGATTTGGTGAAAATAATAGATTTCGGATTACTCTTTGGGAAGTTTAGTGTATAAAAGTTCAATAGTGTATATTCCTCACAATATTTTTCGGTTACTAGTTCCTTCACTGTTTTCTTTGATTTGCTTTGGTTGTAAAGCTTTGTTTGCAAGGACGGTATGCTAGCAATAACTAGCATGAAGCCCGTCCAATGCACAAGATTTTTATTTATATAAATTTTAAATCATAAACAAAAACTAAAAATTATAAAGCAGAAAATTGTTTACTGCTTCATGACTACCTTTCGTAACTGAAGTTTCTTCTTGTCTATCACCTTTTTTTGTCTATCACGTGTTAAACTCAGTGATTATTTCAGCAATCTCTTCAATCCTTATATTTTCAACATTGTCCATTAGATCCAAAAGTTGTTCAATACACTTTAATACTATGCTTTCTATATATGTAAGCTTTTTTATTACCTTTCTGTATAATCCTGAATCCATTCAAGACTTGATCTGCTCCTGTAACTAAAATTGGTAGTAGTTCACAGTTCCTACTAATTTTGGAAGCTTTAAGAGGTTCATAAAAGAAGACTAACTTGCAAAACATGAGCATAGTTTCTATGAAACAAAGGGTGGCATGGATACTGATCAACCATCTTCTTATAATAGTCCTCATCAATTAACGACCTGTTCGAATGGTCAAAACCACCTCATTTAGCTTAGTTCAACACACCTAAAAACAACCATTAACCCAAAAAAAATAGCTAATTTACCAAAAAAAAAAACAACCATTAACCAAAACAAAATATTTGTAATATTAATTAAAATGCATAATTGAAGACGCAATAAACATAATTAACTTCATCGATTACCGACCTGTTCGAATGGTCGAAAGCCACATCATTCAGCTTAATTCATCACACCCAAAAACAAACATTAACCAAAACAAAATATTTGCAATATAACGTGTATTTATAAATAGAAGAGATTAATCTTTATCTTCATCTTAATCTTCTTGATCTTAATTTTTTTTTTTTATCTTTATCTTCATCTTAATTTTTTCAGTGTATTTATAAATAGAAGAGATTAATCTTTATCTTTATCTTCATCTTAATCTTTTCTTAATCTTTATCTGCATCTTATTTTTTTTATTTTTTATCTTTATCTTCATCTTAATTTTTTCTTTTCTAATCTTTATCTTCATCTTAATTTTTTTTAAATTAAAAAGAAATCTCAACACATGTCAAATTCTAAACATGCCAAATGACAAAATCTCAGCTGAAGGTCACTGCTTTTATATATACTAGTCGCGGACCCGCGCGATGCGCGGAATATGTTTCATCATTGTGATGTTTTACTAATTGCAATCCACATTTAAATTGCTCAATAGGTGGATGAACCATTATAGAATTTACTGATTGCAAAAGCCCATTTTAAATAAAAGAAAATAAAAAATGATTAATAGGTGGTTGATTCTAAGCAATGGGATAATATTCGAAAAAGTTTAGTTCATGCCATGACTTCCTCAAAGGTCATGACTTAGGAAGTCATTATAGAGCAATCTTAAACATAATCTTCTACATGCCACAATTTTGCAGATGCAATGCTAGTGAAGATCCTAAGTGAGTATGTTCAACCATTCACATTCAAAGCAACTAAACTACAAATGATCTAATCCTAGCTGAGATAGGGTAAATTTTCAAACAACAATTTCTTCACACAGTTTTCCTCTTCTAACTCTCAGCTATATCAACATGGCTATCAACAAAAGTGAGACAAAAATTCTGTAGCTACACCAATAAATTTTTGAACCTTAACATTCATGCTCATAAATATTGAGAGTTTATTATAAAAAATAAATAAATATTGAGAGTTTAAAATTCATTATGTAAAATCTTATTCCTTTTGGAAATTTTAGTCCAACTTCAAATAAGAGCTCAAGTCCTCCAATGAAAATCAAGAAATCTATAAGCAAACATCTCCAATACAGCCAAAAATATATGAAATTGGTGGCACCCATCTGATTTCTACCTATAAACCTTATATGTTTTTGGATAAGTACCTACAAACCTTATATGTGAAAGCAATTGCTATCTAACAAAGCTATTAATCCATCCATTGACACATATCTAACCATCTACAATCAATTTCAAGGTTATTACTAAAGGGAAACCACTAATTGAAATTCAAAGACAAAATTTAGAACCAAATGCACATAGTTAGAAAGGGGCATGCACATATTTTATCATGCAAATATTATCACATCTCATCTTATCAGTTGGTCCTCTGCTGGTCATACACATCTTTTTAGTAAACAGTAAATTATGTTAGAAGAGATTAACAGGTGATAAAAAGAAAGATGAGCCAAAGAAGAAAAATGATAAAAAGAAAGAGCCTCCTAAGGATTATATATTTATATGGCTGGACCATATGAAGGCCTAACAGATAGGCTATAATCCTTACATGACACATCATTATGTTAGAAACACAGAGGAGTATCCTAAAGCTTTTGTAATTTGCTAGATCTCAGAAGAATTAGATTGAAGAACATATATGATTAAAATATATATATTATTGTCAGAGATGATGAATTTAAATAATTTTATACTTCAAAGTTGGTGTTCCAAAAGACAGAGGGGTCTTATGTATAGTAACTGATGGTGGGTTGAGATATCTGGTCTTAATCTTGCATCACAGTTTTGAATGTCTTTTCACCTCTTGGTTAGAAACATTTGCTATTAAGAGTTGTAACTTTGGTCATAAGCAAAGTAATGCCCTTGGAGAAAGTCCTATGGACCTGACATCAAATATGCCTTACTAAAATTTTATGATATTTCCATCAATTATAAATTTTCTTTTAACACCTCTACAATAAATAACTATACTATAACATATGCTGATATTTTGAGACAGATCAAACTGTTATCAATCTACTGTGTACTGAAACTTTAAAGCAAGTATTGCCTTAATTTGGTCACTCATGGCTGTACAAACTGCCTTTATACACCAAGTATTCCTGTACTATGATACTTAAACCAAGAATTGTTCTCATCTATTAGAATCAATACTTTAATGGGACAATAACACTAACCAAAAAATGAGCATGAGCAGTAAATAGTAAACAGGGAATGAAATGGCATTTTAGAAGATATAAATGGGATGTTTTTAATCCCTTGTAAAGATGGAAATTCAATGAGGGAAAAAGATTACAAACATTTAATCTAGTAATGATAGGATTATAATCAATGTTCCATGGAATAATAAACAGGGAAATATACCCAAATAATAAATCACAAGATTATAATCATAGTAAAAAGGGAAATATACCCAAATATTTGGCCTCATACTAAACACCGATTATTGTGAATTTGCAGATTGCAGTCCACATTTAAACTGGTCAATAGGTGGATGTACTATAGCAAAATTTACCAATTGCAAATATTTGGTCTAATGTGGTATGGTAGGCTACTGATTAATGACATGTTGCTTTTCAAATCACACAGAACCAAATGCTTTGATATTCAGAGAAAATGAAATTTTGTATATTGATTTCTCAATAATTTGTACACTTGTAGATCAATAAGACAAAATTTACAATAATTTGTACACCTATAAGACAAAATTAAACTTGACAGTTAGCATAAACCTGAGAAGATCTTTGATTGTCACCAGCTGAGTTTCACTCATATTTCTGCAGTGACGAATTATTTGCTTGATATCTCTGCATTGGTCTGTGTTACTAAAATCTTGGATGATCTGGTCAAGTTCCAATGAGCTAAGAATTTCAATAGCTTTATTGTAATTGTACTCTGCCACTCCAAAGCTTCCACGGCAGAATTTGTAACCCCATTTACCAAACCAAGAATGTCCATAAGCAACCCCATAGAGCAATCTAAGATCCATTGACCTCTTCTTTGACACATCTTCAACTGTGATTTTCCTGCAAAAGAAAGAAGACCCCCATAAATTCAGTTTTTTGTTTTGTTTTCAATGTTCATAAATCTAAGAGGAAAAAACCAAGAACTTTGGGGGCTTTTGGCTACTGGGTTCGTAGATTTGTGCAAATTCTGTCCCCCAAATCCATTATTTCTCTGCCTCATAGATACTTAGAGCCTCCTTCAATTCCATTGATGCAGAGCAAATGACCAAACCCGTTGCAGTGAATCAGACCATGCAATAGATGTGTTTGAAGATCAATGACATGATTGGCCAAAGGCTTATTCCACTCATTATCCATGGGGATTATCAAATGATACTTTCGCTTTGATAAAAAATGATGACTCCAACCTATAAATCAAAACAACCATTCACAAACTATAATTCCTACATCATCAATCAGTATGGCATATGTTACAGTAATACCAAATGATCAAATATTTCGGCCTCATACTAAACACCGATTATTGTGAATTTGCAGATTGCAGTCCACATTTAAACTGGTCAATAGGTGGATGTACTATAGCAAAATTTACCAATTGCAAATATTTGGTCTAATGTGGTATGGTAGGCTACTGATTAATGACATGTTGCTTTTCAAATCACACAGAACCAAATGCTTTGATATTCAACAGAAAATGAAATTTTGTATATTGATTTCTCAATAATTTGTACACTTGATCAATAGACAAAATTTACAATAATTTGTCACCTATAAGACAAAATTAATTGACAATAATGTGGACACCTGTAATGCAAAATTAATTGACAATAATTTGTACACCTGTAAGGAAAAATTGACAATTTCTTTCACACTTTGAAGAAGCCAAAACATGCATAGAAGTTCAAAACCCCAATTGCAGTCTCATGTTTCTCACCTGCCAAACAGGGAAACAAAACCCAAACATTTAACCAAATCAAACAGAAAGTAAAAGAAAAAGGAAGAGCGCAAGCTTCAGTGCAGGCGCAGAGGACTGGAAATCTTGTGGAACTTGTCTAAAGCCGTTTCACCAGACTGGAAAACCCATACCAGAAAACCCACGAATCCAACAACAACAAAAAAAAAATCTGGTGCTTCTAGATCGAATTCCCGAAGTTTGCAGAACTTCTCATCCAGTCAACAACTCAAAACGTGCACCAACGAAAGGGGTTTCACACACAAACTCACAAATCCACCGGGAAAATAAAAAGAAATAAAAAAGACTCACCTTGGTTGTTGTTGGGGCATCAAGTACTAAAGAGTTTAAATAGAAGATTGAGTAGAATCGCAAACACATGGATTTGTCGATTTAGAGAGCCTGAGGCAAAGTAACGGTGAACTGCATTCAATTGGGCAAATCGGTTTAACCTTTTTTAAGAAAACGGTTTAAGAATCTGGCCATGATGTAGATTAAAGGTGGCTGGACTTAATAGGGAAGAGGAAAAAATAATCAGAGAGGGAGATGGGGAGTTGAGCGACAGAGAGAAGAGGAAAAGGGAAAAAACATAAAATAAGAAACGTTTACCGTGCGTTTATCAGAAAGATGAGGAGTTTAGTGAGATGAGGAGTCCAAGGAGAGAGAGAGTGTTAGAGATTAGCCTTGGATTTAATGGGCTGGGTTATGCGTGAGGGAGAGAGAGAAATAGCAGTATGAGTTGGAATGGAATTATATTGGAAGTGAAAGTCTGATGTGGCAGTCTTTGGAGGAAGCAAAAAATATTCTCTCAGTTCCAACTTTTAGTTTATATAATAGATACTAGCATGTACCCCGTGCAATGCACGAGATTTTTATTTATTTAAATTTTAAATCACAAACAAAAACTAAAAATTAAAAAGCAAAAAATTGTTTACCACTTCATGACTATCCTTCGCAATTGAAGTTTCTCTTTGTCTACCACTTCTTCACCGTGTTTTGCAAACTCACGGATTATTTCAACAATTCCTTCAATCCCTACATTTTCAACATGGTTCATTAGATCCAAAAGTTGCTCAATACACTTTGATATTATGCATATATGTAGGTTTGTCTATTACCTTTTCATTCAGCAAGGTTTGTTAGGTATAGTCATGAACTCATTTAAGACTTGCTCTGCTCCTGTAACTAAAATGCATAATTCAAGAAACAATAAATATAACTAACCTTTTAAGAAGCAATAAACATAACTAACCTCATCAATTACCGACCTGATCGAATGGTCGAAAGTCACATCATTCAACTTAATTCATCACACACAAAAACAAACATTAACCAAAACAAAATATTTGCAATATTTTGGTTTTAACGTGTATTTATAAATAGTATCTTCATCTTAATTTTTTAGTGTATTTATAAATAGAAGAAATTAATCTCTATCTTTATCTTCATCTTAATCTTTTCTTAATCTTTATTCGCATCTTAATTTTTTTTTTTTTTTTTTTTATCTTTATCTTCATCTTATTTTTTTCTTAATCTTTATCTTCATCTTAATTTTTTAATAAAATAATTTATCTTCATCTTAATTTTTTCTTAATCTTTATCTTCATCTTAATTTAAAAAAAAAAAAAAAAAAAAAAAAAAAGATCTCAGCACATATCAAATTCTAAGCATGCCAAATGGCAAAACCTCAGCTGAAGGATGTCAAATTCTAAGCAAGCCAAATGACAAAATCTCAGCTAAATGTCTCTGCTTATATATATATATATATATATTGATTAATGATTGTCTTATAGAGTAGGTGGGTTTTATACAATTGTGTGACTTAATTGCGATGAGAAAGATGATGCATATATTCAATACATAAAACTTAATCTTATGTTGGCTGATTGTGATTATGCCTTTAAACTTTATAATTGGCTGGTTGTGATTATGTATGTTGGCTGATTGTGATTATGCATTTATACTTTATAAATGGCTAGTTGTGATTATCTTTATACCTTATAGTTATAGGCACTGTCACTGCACAATGTACTTTGTCTGTTTTTGAGTAATGATTTTAATTAAAAAGAACGATGAAAAAAGAAGAAGATGAAAAGAATTAATGTGAAGAAAATTTGCCCAACACGTTGCACCAAATATCTAGAGTATGTTTGGTAACAGCACTCAAACACAGTTTCTGTGTTTGAATACAAAAAGTGGTGGGTTCGGGTTCAAATTTGATTGTTTGGCATTTGTATTCAACTTTTGTTTTCTAGTTCATTCACTGTTTAAATGTTACTCAAATCCAATAAAATGAGAACACCTTTTTATTGTTTTCAGTTGAACTCAGCCGAACTCTCAATTGACTGATGGCAATTTTGAAATTAAAACCAAACTTATTTTGACACTTGCAACGGACATTTCACAACACTTTCTTCTCTCTCTCTCTCTCTCTTGATGAATCTCTCTTCTCTCTCGATGAATCTCCGATTCTCCACCCACTCAAATCACTGATGAAGTATGGCGCGGTGAGGCAATGAAGCATGGCTCAGATCGCCAACGAAGTACGGTGCAGCGAGGCGAGGCGCAGAGAGACGAGGCGAGGCGTGGTGAGGCGACCCACCCTATGCTTCTTCTCACCAAGCGATCTGCGAGCTCTCTCTCTCATCGCGACTTCTACGGTGGGATCGGTCTGAGCTTGGTCGCGGTGGTGAGTCACAAGTCGTAGTGGGATTGGTTCGATTTGCAATGGGTTACAGGCATGGATTTGGGTTCCCTTTTTTGTGATTTGTTGAGCTTTTGGGTTATGGGTATGGTTAAAGGGGTTGATTTGGCTGTGGATTTGTGTTTGTGGCGGTAGTTGAACGGTTGTGGTGGGGTTTTTGTTGGTTTGTGGTGGCCGATGGTGGGATTATGTTGGTTTGTGGTGGGTGTTTGTTGATTTTGGGTGGGTTTCAGTTGAGTTTTGGTTGCTTGAGTTGATTCACGGTGGGCAATTGATTCATGGTTGTGGTCGCAATGAGTTTTGGTTGCTCTGGATTGATTCATGGTGGTGGCAATTGATTCACGGTGGTGGTGGTCATGGTGGGTGTGAAGACTTTGGCAATTGTTTACCATAAATAATAATAATAAAATAATAAATTAAAAAGAACTGAAAAACATGTGAAAAACAACTGCTAAACAAATATTTGGTACTCAAAACTATTAAAAAACTATTCTTAAAAACAATTAATGAAACACCTAAATACAAGTTTAGAAAACAAAAAACAAAAAACAATAACCAAACATACCCCTAAGTTCTGTAGCAAATGCCCAATTGTTCTGATACAAGTGTTTAAGGAGATAGTATCTCATGCAACCATGTTGCCTATAACATGTGAGACATGTGGGTGGACCAACATTATTGTAAGAAATACTTTTTCGTGTTCAAGGGCCGCAAGTTGAAGGATTGAGTTCAAGTTTGAAATTCTTTAAAACATCATATGATCATACACACTTACCGCATACTTAGTGCTTGGGGATGGTTTCATGATCCCATTGACTGTATGCCCTTGTCCTTAGTAAGAGAAAGAGATAGATCTCATCATCAATTTAATTAATAAGACTCACTATCGTGTGAGAGGATGGAGTATTGTTTCCCAAGTATAGAATAATTACTCTACCACAACACATTGAAACGCCCCCGTTATTTGTCAACGCAGCAGACAATGTTCTGCTTTTAGCATGTGCTTCTTAATTTAGTTTTGTCTTCTTTTAGCTTAAATTAATTAAAAATAAAAACAAAATACGAAAGCAAGACCAAAGCATAATATTGGGCAAGAAGAAGGGGATGTGCAGCCCGCTTTTGTGTCATAGCCATATAAAATCATCAATATACAAACATTGGGTACAAAGATATACAAAAATAGATCATTCACTGTTATTGTTGTCAAGAAAAGTCAACAAAAATCCACTCACAATCCGTCGTGCTACTGGATTGGGAATACTACGACATAACCTTCCATCAATATATGCCACAATGCCTGACAACACAAACTTGCCAATTCCCCATTTCCAAATGAATTTTACCTTTTGGTCATCTTTAGTGGGGTTTGCAGGGACAACTGCATTATGATTATCACCATCTGACTTTCTGTTCCATTTGAAGTTGGCTATATACTTATTAGCTTGCTTTCTCAGCATGCGGATTGCAAAACTCACAAATAGGTGTTCACTCAATGTCAGCACCGTTGGTCCAATTTTCCATTCCTGTGGTAAAAATTTCATTGCTCAATTATTTCAAATGGATTTAGAGGTCAGCTTGTGTGCACATTGATCACCAGCATGTTGAATAATATTCAATACTAAGCAAAAATAAAAAATCTACTGGCACCCAAAAGAAATGAGATATAAGGCGATCAACATGTACATAGACATATAGACACCAACAGTTGATGAGTTGATGTCCTAAGTGAAATAACCACAATGGATTACCCCGGATATTCTCTTCTATGTCAGAATTTTAGCTAAAAAAGAGACATTAGTCAGAATACCAACACTTGTCTCAAAATGATCCATAAATACAATGATTACTCAATTTTCTATTTGTTTATATCAATATGAGAGTTTCTGCCACTAGATCAAGCACATAGCATCTACGTTTAAAAAGGTATTGCAGAGAAGCACACCACAACTTAATGCAGGAAATTGTCATAAAAACGGATGTTTTAAAAATCATTTCCGAAATTACATTCTTATCCACAAAACAAACAATAAATATACAAAAAAGTGAAAAGAAAAAAAGGCAAAAGGAAAAGAACCACACAATATGGGCACACTTACCCTTTCTCCTCGGAGATGACGCAATGGGCGAGAAGTTGTTGCAGAATCTCCTTTTAACAATGCCTTGCTAATAAGGAATGCCTTCACAGTATCCATGATCTCCTCAATGAGGGAACTGTTCGGGGGTAGGTTTTTCAAAATAACCTAAACAAATAATGTGATATCTTAGAAACTAGAAATTAGTGATACAAGAGCATCTAAGCCCAAAGCAAAGAAAGTCCATTAGTCCATGTGGTCTAGCCCATTAGTTATTACAATAATAGTCTTATGTTTCTTAGTCTTATATTAGTCTATGTTATGTTTTGTTTATTAATATGAGGTCATGTGACTAGTATGTGACTTTTAACGAAATTTGATGGTTAGGATTTAATTGTTATATGGAAGATGAAGGGCTAGGATTCTAGGATTCCTAAAGACTATTATAAATAGCCTCTTTCGAGTCATCATAACATGTTCTTCTTCTCTATTTTATGAAATTTCAGATATGAATATTACTTAATCTCTTTGAGTCTAGAAATTGATAATTTATTATTCCAACTTCAATCCTATTTTCTTCTCTCTACTATGATCTTATTTTATTATTGGAATTTTTTATTAAACACTTTGTAAGGGTCAGTTTGCTTGAAAGGTGGCACTTATGGCTGGTTCATACCAGGTCTACACTAGATCTAAGTTCTCCTTACCACACCAATTAGAATGTGTGCAACAGTAAAGCAGTGTTGGGGAAAACATTGATTAAGTCAAATATTTCTCAATTAGGCACGTCTTTTAGCAAACTAAGCAATGCAAGCAACATATTGAACTATCATTACTAAATAAAGTTTTATGCGACACATCCATAGAGTGGATGAGTTTTCACTCTCAAGATTACCCATATGGCTATATTCTATAGAATTTTTCCTCAACTTGGTCAATAATTGTTCCACTTCAATAAATTACCTGATTGTCAATGACTTTGACTCTAAGATATTCTTGTCTATACAGGGTATCCAACATAGCTTGCAGGTATCCTTCTATGTATAGCTGCAGTAATTAAAACAACAATTAGTCATTGGTTTCAGAGAAAGACTTATAAAAAGGTGAAAGATATTGAGCTGCCCGTAGATATAGAACATATATACACGTAATTTTTTTTCTCAATTGTGTTACATGATGTGGCAAAAGATGTGTCTTAATACTTTACTATGAAAGAGCTAATTTCTTGTCTTAGGTTTGATGATAGGGTTCCCATGGTGTTTCCCCAGAAATATCATTAATAATTCTCTAGGTTCAGTGCCATTTTCAAGGAAATAAAGAATGGCCATCAACTCAGTCAGCCAACACAAGCCACAATGTCAAACATGTCACAACTCACAAGCTTTCTATTATATTATTTTGGTACAACATGTTACTCGCAAGGAAAATATATGTCAATGGTATTTAGCACTAAAGGCATCATTCAATGCAGTAAGGAAGAGTCTTGGTCTCAACTCATACAATTACACCAAATAAATAAATAGCTAAATCAAGAAATTAAAAAAATATCAAAAAAAGAAATTCTACCATCTACATTAATGAAAAATGGATTATGACAAAGGAATAGCAAAATTTCACATTAATTCTCTCACAAGAGATACATATAACAGATTTTACCTCATCCACCCCAGGGCTGCAATCAAGTTTGATCTTTTGATTTGGACCACCTTCCATCAAAGCAGTTCTCAACAAGGATGGCTCCAGAGCCAATTTCAAAATTCCTTGGTGAAAGCC
Source organism: Fagus sylvatica (assembly GCA_907173295.1). NCBI lineage: Eukaryota > Viridiplantae > Streptophyta > Magnoliopsida > Fagales > Fagaceae > Fagus > Fagus sylvatica. The sequence continues at coordinate 5,705,104 of OU015768.1, forward strand.
AGTTACCTTCAAAACAGGCAACAAAATGTCAATGTTAAAAATTCCAATAATAGAAAAGGAAATCAAAACATTGCAAAATGCCATAGTGGTACTAAAAGTTGAGAAGATTAGTTATACCATTCCATTAAAACCACTTGCTTCTGCTCCCTTCAGAACAGAGTCTGATATTTCAGTGACAGCAGCAAAAAGTACATTAGATCCTGCTGTTCTCACCTACAGAGCCACCAAATTGATAGTTTTAGCAAGTGCAGAAGCAATCATATCCACAAATAAAAGAAAACAAGACTTACAGTTTTTCCTAGATCACCAAAGTATCGTTTTGACCCAAAGGACCCTTTGCCACCGATAAATGTACTGAGGAATTTAAATGTACCTGTCCTCAATAGCCAAAGCAGCAAACAGATATTACAACTAGGCCTTTGCAATTAAAACAACAAAGAATGCATTAAGGGAGTGTTAGTGTCTGACATGGATATCTGAAACAAAATAAGAAATTATATGGCATTTCATGTTTAAGAACACAGATGTACCAAACAGGCGGTCAAAATGGCCATGTATTTTTGAATCGCTTGCAGAATTATAAACTTTATGTTAGCCAACAGATAGTACATTAAAAAATAAAATTACTCAAAAAAGCTAGGAAAAAAGTACATAACTGGATGCTTGCATGATTAAACCACTACACCATATAAGTCAAGATATTTAACAAAGTTGGCATTTTCTATAAGAAAGTTATTTGTTAGCGTATCCCTGTTGTATGTATCTTACTTTTGGCAAACTTGTTGCAGTGACATATTTGTAATGTCTCCATGCTTCCTCTCAGGTCAGGATATTGGAAATGAAACACGGGTTCATACATAATCTTTACAACCACACAATAAAGACTCCAAGCACTCACAAAACTCTAACAAAGTCCCACTTTAGTTAGCATCATTCAACACAGCCCCAAAACATCCACAAGCTTCTCGCAGGTTAGACAAAGTGAGACCAATCCGCACTTTACCTAACAATCAGGTCCAAAGTCTCAACTCTTATTTAGTGGGTTAATCCTTGAGCCCAGAACTTGTCCTCAACATTTCCACCCCCCCCCCCCCCCCCGCGCTCCAACTTCTTTCTTTTCCTTCTCCCCTATTGTCCAACCACACACACACACAAAGGTTGCCACCAAACGGTTTGACCAAAGCAGACATGCAAACATCAAAGAAAATCATGATGAAATTTATAGTATTGAGTGTCACTTACAAATGCCTATAAAGTTCAAATAATTTTCTGGGAGATTATTGATACATCTTAATGATGAAAGTAACAAGTACAAAAAAGGAAAACTAAAACAATATTAGATACCTTACCCACCCAAAAAAAAAGGATGAGTGAGTTAACAGAGTGGAGAAAGAGTACCTAAAGTCAAACCTGGAAGATTCCTCAACCCATGGGAAGGATCAAAGAAAACATCAAGAGAGGATGAAGCCAAGTCATCAAACATAGACACAAAATCTGGTGGAAGCAATGGGCTTCCTTTTGCAATATAGATGGCCCTCATGCCATACCTGGATAATCATATCAATTTATGGCTTAATATGTACATCACAAAAGAAACAAAAAATGATAAACACTAGGCTTACCATGAATAATGTCGTGCACATCTAATACATAATTCACGCATTGTTATCAAAGCATGCGTAACCAGGACTCCATTGAGCTCTACAACCTTATTCTTTATGGGAGGGACCTACCAAAGTTTAAAAATGAGGGTAAACAGATGAGTGATAGAATGCACTTAAAAAATGACAGCACAGATACTGTATCAAACATTTAAGCATGACAAATACCAAGCCTTTGAAAAGCACGCCTGACATACCTTTACCACACTATGCAGTAAAGACCTTAGAGTCTCCTGGGCTGAGCTATAACTTGAGAATGATTCCCCAGGAAGAAAATTTGCAAAAATCTACAAAAATAGATACAAACACAGGTCAGATTTCTATTAATTTAAGTAAGGTGAAAGCTATTATAATATCAGAGACGTGGAGAGAATAAGAAAAAGCATCAAACCTTTATTGGGAGGATCTCAAAATGATCAAAGTAAAACTGCCGACTAGGAAAATTAGAGTCACTGAGAGATGTTCTCCAAAATGGCACAATTCTCATTAACGTCTCCTCATCAAGGTTCAAATCAACTGGCTGTGTGACACCAACTCAGAAAATCAGAGGCTAGTACAGCCAATTACACATGGATATTGTACTATCAAGTATATTCCATAACATTGATTGATAGTTTCTCACACGCTGATCACTGATTGTCCTAGAAGTCAAGTGAAAAAAAAAAAAAAAAGAAAAGAGAAAAAAAGAGCAACAGATAAGCTTTAGGAAACATAGGGAAAATATTAGCATGCACTGCCTGATTTTTACCTGCAAATTTATAGATGAGTATTTGACTTGTGTAACATTGGAACTGGCAGAAAGCAGGACGAAGACAATTTTGAGTACACAATCATTTTGCTCGCTATAGTCCACCTGATGTCTACGAAGCATTGCTGCAAAAGGAGCTCCTACCCACTTCTCCTCCAAATTCAAAGACTGGATTAAAAACAATAAGGCACTATAAGTACAAAAATATATTGGAAATAATAACCCCAAGAATTCTTTTAACACTTTCCACAATCTGAAAAGAATCAGCCTGATAGGTATCAGTGACTCTTTCTAAGGCATCAAGCATATGGAATCATTACCTGTAAAGTGATCGTGTTATATTTGTGCTGATCAGTAAATACAGAATCTACATTGATTTTCCCAAGCCTCACAATTAAGATTGGTGTATAAACTGACGTCTCACTTTCGTCTCCATCCTTCAGAAGATTTAAACATATTAGATAAAGACTATAAGTTGAAAGTTGTCTCTCAGAATGAAATTATCAATTTATCATTGTAGCATGCTTTCTGCACAACACACATTGTTCAAAAGATAAGAACCCAGCTGCTATGGCTTTAAAGTGATATAACAAAAATATTGAGAAGAAACATTGAACACCAACCATGGGCAGGAGGACATCATTCCCAATTGTCAAGGGCTATAAATTTAGTCATTCATACTAGAAAAGTTTTGGACAATATCAGCCTCTCAGCAGTATTTTCTATATACATGTTTTTCTTTTTGGTGAAATATATAAATGTTGAAATAACCATATATATACAGAATGTTGTAGTAACAGAAGATACATCAAGAATCCTTATTCTTTTTTGGTTGGCTGGACATGAGGACAAGAAATGAACCAAGAAGTGAAGGTGGCATCTGACAAGTCAGCAAGAAACAGAGGTCCATGTTTTATTACTAAAATACATGAATGTCTAATAATAAATGAGTCCCTTGAATATTGCAAACAATATGAGCTTGATAAATTTTTTATTTTTTTATTTTGGGGGGGGAGGGTTACAATATTAATAACAGGAAATTGGACTGACCCGTTTTCTATATTCGAGTAGGTGGATTGCCAAATGGGAAACTCTTAGTTGAATCTTTGCACGTGATTGAAGCAACGTGTCTCCCTTGTGACTACCAGAGATCTCACAAATTCGTAAAACCCGTGTGGGACCATCTGCATATACTTCAAAGCCCAATTTTACCATCTCCATGCCAGTATTATGACCTAAATTAATTCTCTGGTCTCCAGAATTTTTTCCCAAAAGTGAATTAGATGCCAATCCTCTGTGTTGCCTCAGTTTGTGGAAAGGCTTCCATGCACGCACCTTATCCAAGTTTATCTCGCGTAATGGAAGACTATCTACAAGAAAAACCAAAAAAAAAAAAAAATCCAATTATGCCAATCTATTTTTACAATCGAAATAACCATGAATTTCTTGAACCTGAAATCTGATTATAAATAATACATATATTACTTGGACAATTCTATCTGTGTTGCACCCATCTCACACATGACAAGGGCATGGGAAAGGATCACAAACTCCTACATCATGATTCATCAACATGTCAAACAAAAGGAAGAACAGACATCTTCCTTGTTAGGTAGAAATTCCAAAGGTCATGTAATATATTTTTGCATTACATGTATACTCTAAGAGGGGTAGGACCTTGGTGTGATGACAAGTGCCCTCCACCCAAGCGAGGTGTCATGAGTTTAAGTATAGAAATCAATCCCTCCAAAATTTGGGATAAGGTTACCTACCAATTACCACTCACAAAAGTAGGAGCCTTGTGCACTGCGTATGACCTTTATATATGTATTCTCTAAAACTAGTAGAGTCACATGCCATGCTACATCAATACTTCATCTAACCCTAAAGTATAAAAGAGAAAATTAGAGAATTTCGACAATCTAGAAATATTTCCAGGCCTTTGTATTGAAAGGTTTGGTGAACCTAACCCCTATACACATACCTGTGCCCGAGTAGCATACCTAAGTCCACATGATATAGGTAGAACCATGACAAGTGACATAATCTTGATCCATTTAACACAAAAAGAGGCATGATGCTTTGATATAATTGTCTCTAGAATCGTTAATTGGTCAGTTTTGCAAGTATGTTATACATATATATAGCCAAATAGCTTTATGAAATAAATTGCCCTCAAATTTCCACCTTTGCAACAAGATGTCTTATTTCATATAAAAATTGCTACACATTGACAAACATAGCTTAACCTGAAGCTAAACTAGTTACATACACCTGATGTTTAATTTTTAACTTCCATGAAATTTTAAGAGTGAGTGGCATTAGAAAAGTATGCTGGTAGAGCCGAATTTAGGTTGAGTCTTTTAATTGGGAAAACCATATAGACATGTAGTAGTAAAATTGCATGGGTAGGCCACTGAAAATGTTGCCAGACTCCACAGACTATAATAGTAAGCTTTTAATGGTTACATCAGCAGTTATCTTCCAATAGATATGAAGCTCTATAAGCTTTAGCACATTGTTGAACACTCGAGAAATCACAGATAATTGGAGTAAAAGATTCTCAAGTATTAACAATAAAAGAAGAGAGCTCATTTCCAGTACCCTTTCTTTTATATTCCATGACAGAAACATCAATACAGATTTGTCATAAATTAGTAATACTATTGCAATTTAAGAAAAACAAAGAGAACTCTGACTTTCCTATGTCGACAATACCAGGCCACAATTTCTCTGTTCTAAGCCATAATCCATTTATATATATATATAGACACACACTAAAATTTTTGTGTGTTTGGGAATATACATATGCATACGTAGAACATAGAATTATGATATCATGCCAAGTTGACGCCCAGATTTAAAAAAAAAAAAAAAAAAATTATCCCTCCGCTTAATCCGTAACTCCACAGTAATCCTTGAGTGAGATGGAGCTTATACAGATCAAGTTTTTTTTTTTTTTTTTTTTTTTGGTTTGGGGGGGGGGGGTGGAGAGAGAGAAAAGTAAATCAAGCTGATTCTGCAATGGAAATGATCAATGATGAGGATTGCACATCTCCAAAAAAGTGGGCCACATATATGTATCATATTTCACCAAATACTGCATAAATAACATGTTTTCCTGAACACAAGCAGTCAAGCACACAACAAATCAAATGAACTACACAAAAACAATCCAAAATATCTGTAAATTTTTTTTTTTTTTTAAATAGAGGTATGTCAGAAGTTGGAGGTAAGATTGCTCTCCACCATGTTGATTGAGAACAGAAAAAACCAAAGAAGCATTCTGAAATTCATTTTGAACTGAATTGATATGAAAAAAATTTAAAGAAACTAACATGGGATCAGTGAGTACCATTGATTAGGACAACCAGTATATGTGGTAGAGTCAAATCATCCCAGACATAATCTACACTACACCCAGATTTTAGAACCTCAAGCTGTGATGACTCCTGTCAAATTCTCAAGTGATTATTGAAAAAAAAGAGAGGAAGAAAATTAACTTACAGAGAACAATTCCAATTTGCAGATGAGTAAGAAAAACGGAATAATAGCACACCTTTTGGTAGTAAGTTATAGCTACATCCCGCAAGCTATTTTCAATTCGATATGGTAGACTGATGTCTGGCGGTTTCTGGAAGTGCAGAACAAGAGAAGATCCTTCTTCTACCACATAAACAGCTGCAAATTCTGTAATATGCTTGTCTGCAGCTGTTGTTTGATTTGATTGTAGTTTCCTGAACTTCAGGAAAAATCGTCCTAAGGAAGCAATACATACTGGTCCTGACCAACTGAGTTCAGACTCATTCAGTCCAAACTGGATTTTATTTAATGAGTCATGATTAGCACTTCTGTGCTTTCTAATAAAATTCTCAAATAAATTGGACTCTCTCCTCTTGCTAATTCCATTCTGCAGCTGTAGTGTTATTCTCTGTTTACTGCTAATGTGAATCATACTTGCCATTTCATCCTTTAAAGAGAAAATGGGGGAGAACAAACGTCATACAAATTTACAGAGACATGAGCCAGAAGAGAAGGCACCTTTATTATTAATAAATAGAGAGCAAACCTGTAAATCACATTGACGGACAATGATACTTTCCTCTGATTCATTAAACACAATATATCGTGGGACCATAGTTACTATTTGAGATGGCAAAGCTACTTTACTTAAAGCCGGCCCGATGGACACCCCGAGCTTTGTAGATTTGACTCCAGATCCTTCCTTTACTTCCAAGCTTATTTCTGTAAGGCCTGATAATGCATCCAAGTCTAGCAATGGCTCTGATGCAGAATCTTCTAACAATTTGAGCTGCACCTTGTTAGATCTGCAACACAGAGTACATAAGATGCCCATTATCAAAACAAAATTGGGAGACCTATAAAATCAAGCAAATTTTAGCATAGAGAAATGGAATTTAAAAATTCATATTGCTGTTGGAAAAAAAATTGACTTACTTTAAGAACCATGATCTGGTCAAATTTGGAGGCAAAAGTAATCCTAACTCCAGAGGAATGCTGGAACCAAAATTCCCTGCTTCATCCCTGTATATATTTACAGCTATCAAAATTATCAGAGTTCTAAAGTGATGCCCAAAAAGTTTAACTAATCTCAGATGTACTGACTACCTCGACAGATGCTTCTTATTAAGTGGAAAGAAATAAAGGGAAAAATCAGTATCGTTCTTCAGGGCATATGATGTAAAAATAGCAGCCTGCAAATAAATTTCAGCATAAGATTTCCAGCAAGATCTTAAACCAACACAATCAGGCAAGTTGGAATAATTAGCAAATATGTTTGTATAACTTATACAGTATGTAAAGCTTCAAATAACTAGAAAGTAGTATTCCAACTTATGGTTTATGCTCTTTTGACTCTAAAAATATCAAGTTAATACTAAAAGCTAATGTGGCTTCAGCGTAAGAACCTCTAATATGCCCCTGTCCCCGCGAGACAATCTTAAGGAAGCAAAATACTTTCCACCGCCAAAATCCAGATCAATATCAAGACTGTGGACAACACTTTTCTGCTTTAGTAACTTCTTGACCCAATCACCACTATTCACTGGTTTGCAGCTTGTATTAAATTCAGTTATAGTGACAGTAAAGAATATAATGGCAGGATTAGCATAGAAATCAAATGTTAAACCACTCGATATGCTTGCTTGTTTCCCGATGTCACAGCCATTAGTTGTACATACATCTGCACAAAATAAAATAAAATAAATGTTGAGTCAAGTAAGTTGTGAACTAAATAATAGTCATCCCATGAAATTTCTGCTCTTACCTGTTTCACTCAAAAGTACATGAATCTCTGTGTGCAAAAAATTGGACACCTTTATGGTAGGAAGAAGAAAAATTTCCTTCTGCTCTTGTATTGCAACTGGTGAATCTCTATTTTTAAAATGATCACTAGATTTATCAGGTTGTATAACAGGCACATCTCTTCCAATGCTCTGAATAAGAAAATGCATTCTCGAAACATGTGCACCATTAGATTTGAGAGTACAACATACTGTACTGAAGGAATATTTCATGGATCCAACAGATAAAGCCTTTCGGACTT
>OU015768.1:5713178-5782032 GCA_907173295.1 Fagus sylvatica
GATAAGCTAACAAATGAAATGTTATTCAACTCTCCTATGACATGGAATACCGACTACCTTAAAAAGACTTGATTGATGCGTGAGCTGAGAGCATCTCCAGCACCCTTTCTATATTATCTCCATATTATCTCTACATGTGGAGAGTTATCTATTATTTTTTGAAATCTACTCCAACACACTCTCTACACTCTCTCTATTTTTATTAAAATAATAATTTCATTATATTATTTTAATTTTTTTTCTCTTTCCTCATAGCATTTTTTTTTTTTTTTCTCTTTCCTCATCTCTTCCTTCAATCACACCCACGGCTCCACCACCACGCCGAGATCGGCACAAACCCACGCCCAAGCCGAGATCGTTGAGCAAACCCAAGCCTAGGCTGAGATCGGCAAGCCCAGGTCGAGATCAGCAAACCCAAGCTCGTATTGGCAAACCCAGGTTGAGATCGGCGATCTGGCAAGCCCATGCTGCCGTATCAAACCCATTTTTTAGATCCATACCCATCTAAGATAAAAACCCATCTCTAAAATCAAAACCCATCAAACCCATCTCAAACCCGAAACTAAGATCGACTGAGATTGACGAAGATTCGTCTTGAAGTTCGCGTGGAGGAGAAGATTAGTGGGTTTGGTGAGACCATGACGGAGATCGGTGGGTATGGTGAGGCCGTGAGGGAGATCGGTGGGATCGGTGAGGGAGATCGGTGAGAGAGAGTGAACAGAGGGAGAGCATAGAGAAGAGAAGGAAAAAAAAAATGAAAGAGAGAAAGAAATCAGGCAAAATGAAACCAAAAGCAAAAAAATAAGTTTATATAGGGCTAGTTAAAAATATTAGTTTATTCTTGAAAAGCTACTGTAGCATTTTGGGTTTTTGAAGGGCCGGATAGATAGGTGCTGGAGCACAAATTCTTCATTTTTGCTCTCCACATGTAGAGATAGAGAGCAATATAGATTAGTGCTGGAGATGCTCAAAGAGAATCCATTTGAATTTTGAACCCTTCCGATTTGGTAGGTCCCTAGAGTCGTTTGCACATTTCTACATATGCTCTATTCAGCTTTGTAGAGCCTTTGACTATTCATGTTCCCTCAAACTCATTAAAATCAAGTGTTAAATTAACCATGTAGTAGTTTCTTTTCAAGATGTTAAATGTTGAATGCTGTATGGAAACTTTCTGGAGAGAACAATGAATGCTGAATAACAAAGGATAGCTACTGCCAATATTTCTATAATTGAAAGCAACACAACAACTAAGTAATCAATTAGTTGTCCACTAGATTAGCAACAAGTAATAGCACAACTAAATCAACCCGCTTTAACAAAGTAATTAAACAATAGTTGAAGCCCTCTGACTATACAAAATCCTGCCTCGGTTCCATTCACTGTTGGGCTACTACATAAGTCTCACAAGAACTTTGATGATCCAAAGAGTGATAATTCCACCATTTCTAGTGCACTAGCGGTGATGGTGCTGCTTTTTATGTTATGGGGCAGAGAAAACATCATCTGGGTCCATCCACTTCTGCTCCTGCACTGAGTTGCTAATTAGAGCTTGTAAAGCACCTCGGACCTTGTTCAAGTTCTTATGGTGACGGATACGTCTGAGGACAGCTTCTTTGTCTAAGGTCTTGGAGGAGGCTTGAGTTGATGATTTTAGGTAGAGTTGGCTTGAAACGGGACTAAGCTCAGAGTCTTTCTCTTCTGAATGATTCAAGTTTACCTTCTCAGCCTGGACTTTGGAAATCATGAAAGCCATTTTTTTTAACAAGTCTATGTGGAAGATATGTGAGAGTGCGCGTGGGGGTCTTTTATTTATAGAGTGAAAGGCTTCAGTGGGCTGGTTCATTCTTTTTTCATTTTTTTATTTTGACTTTTGTTTTTGTTGTTGCTTTCAAAGCGGTTTTTGGGCATTTCAGGGTTTGCCTTTGCTAAAGCCAATGGTTTTTGTATAAGTTGTGGGTTTTGCTCCATGTGTATCGGGCGTCCCAGCACGCTCCATTGGCATTACAAGTAGGGCGGTTACTTACCACTATGAAATGGCAGCTTCCTCTCCAATATGGAGTTACGGACTATAGTGAATCTCTTTTGTAGCCCTTTATTGGGAAGACAAATTTACCATGCCAATCCTTTGTCTAGATCTGCAAAAAGCCAAAAAAGGATTAAGCTCTTCTATAGTGTACTCAGACTTTATGATGAATTTTCTCTATTTTTTATATATAAAAAAAAACTTTTTTGTTACACAAAATATACATACCATCTCAGTACCTCGTGCAATATGTATACTAGTCTTATAACAACAACACCGGCCATAAATCCTTAATCCCAAAAACTATGTATACCAGTCTTATAACAATAACAATTATAATTCTTTAATTTCAAAACTTTAGAATAAGCTATAGATTCTCAGTGGTGTTCCCCTCCCTTACTTGATTCTCATCCCTCTTTGAGAGTGTGGGTTCGAGTTCTCACACATACTTAAACTAGGCTAGTTAAGAGTTTCTATTTCCACTCCAAAGGAATGACCTAAAAAAGAAGTTATAGATTCTCAACAGACTAATCGGAGTCTACTATATATATATTCTTATCCTTCATTCTATTATATTCAAAATCAAATTACAAGAAACTAACCCTACAAACAAAAATAAATAAATAAATAAATAAAGTGCAAATCATAATTTTGGAATGTGTACAGGGCATATTCTAAGGAAGCAAACAATGTTACTGCAGCATACATGCTTCACTTAATGTGGCTCTAATTAGGAAGATAGGGGAAAAAGATAAGCAACTATCATAAGCAGGAAACCCTCTTCCTTTACAACATCCACAAACGGCACTTGACTAATTTTGTATCACTGAATTTGCTATATTTTACATACTTTCACAATATACTTTATTTTATCGCAAAGATTTCTAATTAACTAGAGAAGTCAGTTTAAGCAGCAACATCATGCACAAGGTACATATGCTGGGCAATTCGAAGTAATCCATTATAAGCCTTTCTCTTTCTTCAAAAACGTCGGAGATTGGATTGGACCACTGAATTGGATTGGGCTCCTTAATGGTTTTTGCGAAAAACAGGTAGCTAATTAGGCGGCTATCTGACGAGAACTTGATTTGAGGGGGCCAGCAAATATCCTTCATTATCTTCTTTCTACTATTTTATTTATGGAGAAGTGAATTAGACAACAGATAATGGATATAGTTGACGATAAGTTGTGTTGAGAGGGTAAGTTCAAGATTTCAATGATAAATAATAGGATAGTATTAGTAATGAATTCATACGAAAATTAATAATAACTTGTCATTTTAATAAATTGTGAAAAAAATTGTGTCCGTAACATTATTATATATCATATATTGAGAGAATAAAATTTATATTGATGTGGACCTCCTAAATTTAAATCTTATCATTTGGTGAAATTAAAGAATTTAAAAAAGGATACACGATTCTTTATTTGTTTGTAGTGAGAAATACATGAGTTTATCAATGAATATTTTAAGAAATGTTCATGGTATAATTCAAGTGACCACAAATCCCCACCATTCAGCAAATAAAATTGAAGAATACAGTACTTAATAGAAGCTCTATACAACTCCACTCTTAATAGAAGCAACGGGCCATGTTCGAAATATAAATAAGTTTGGGACCAGTTCTTTGGAATTGAAGGTCCCCCTCATGGATTTCCTCATGACCAAAATATGATAAGGTAACAATATTTCTTTAGAAAGAAAGCAAATCCATATATTAAAAAGACAGTATAAAGTTGCCAATCATCTATAAATCCAATGGCACGCCCTCTCTCTCATATGGGACAATAATTATGGAATTTGGAAATAGTAGAGTGGCAATAATATAAATGCTGCACATGCGTCTATGGCTAAACAAAAACAACCAAATCAAACTTGACCCAACAATCAAGTTCAGTATTTGGATTCAGCTTTATCTTTAAAAGGCAAACAACCAACGAAAAGTTGGGGTTTTAGTTACCGTTGAAGGCATTATCGAAATGACAAGGAAGTGAGGAACCAGGTTTGGAAAGTGAAAAACAATGGGCAGTGTCAATTGTTTTGGATATAAACCGAGGGCGGCATAAAACTTGTCTTGTCCCTAACGGAGCTCTCATTATTTTGACGTCACTTCATTAAGCTATTCTATTAGTGCATTGCCACAACTCACAAGTCATGTGTTGGAAGCCAGTTTGGACTTTGGTGTTCTAAATTAATCCCCAAACGTCGGTGACCCAAAAAAAAAAGATTAAAACTTGGAATAGATGTGGTTGTATGATCGAAATGTTCTCTGTTGGCCACGCAAGAAATACTACGAAAAACAGAAACCATCTATTCTATAAGCAGTGGCGGAAAGAGGGGGGACCGGGCCATAGCATTATAATTAAGTGATTCCATGTTGAAACCCTGCTTGTAGTGACACATTTGGTTAGAACGAAATGATTGGACAGTAAATGGAACTCGGAATCACAAGCAAAAAGTATAAGGATGAGGAGTGTGCAAAGCTTTGGTGAAAATACTAGATTTCGGATTATTCCTTGGGAAGTATAGTGTATAAAAGTTCAATAGTGTATTCCTCACAATATTTTTCGGTTACTAGTTCCTTCACCGTTTTCTTTGATTTGCTTTGGTTGTAAAGCTTTGTTTGCAAGGCCCGTATGTTAGCATGAAGCCCGTCTAATGCACAAGATTTTTATTTATATAAATTTTAAATCACAAACAAAAACTAAAAATTAAAAAGCAGAAAATTGTTTATTGCTTCATGACTATCCTTCCTTCATGACTACCCTTCGTAATTGAAGTTTCTTCTTGTCTATCACGTGTTAAACTCAATGATTATTTCAACAATCTCTTCAATTTTTACATTTTCAACATGGTCCATTAGATCCAAAAGTTGCTCAATACACTTTGATACTATGCTTTCTATATATGTACGCTTGTCTATTACCTTTCCGTATAGTCATGAATCCATTCAAGACTTGATTTGCTTCTATAACTAAAATTGGTAGTAGTTCACAGTTCCTACTAATTTTGGAAGCTTTAAGAGGTTCATAAAAGAAGACTAACCTGCAAAACATGAGCATAGTTTCTATGAAACAAAGGGTGGCATGGATACTGATCAACCATCTTCTTATAATAGTCCTCATCGATTTACGACTTGTTCGAATGGTTGAAACCACCTCATTTAGCTTAGTTCATCACACCTAAAAACAACCATTAACCAATACAAAATATTTGTAATATTAATTAAAATGCATAATTGAAGACGCAATAAACATAATTAACTTCATCGATTACCAACCTGTTCGAATGGTCGAAAGCCACATCATTCAGCTTAATTCATCACACCCAAAAACAAACATTAACCAAAACAAAATATTTGCAATATTATGTGTATTTATAAATAGAAGAGATTAATATTTATTTTCATCTTAATCTTGATCTTGATCTTAATTTTATTTTATTTTATTTTATCTTTATCTTCATCTTAATTTTTTCTTTTCTAATCTTTATCTTCATCTTAATTTTTTTTAAATTAAAAAGAAATCTTAGCACATGTCAAATTCTAAGCATGTCAAATGGCAAAATCTCAGCTGAAGGTCTCTGCTTTTATATATATATACTAGCATGTACCCCGTGCAATGCATGAGATTTTTATTTATTTAAATTTTAAATCACAAGCAAAAACTAAAAATTAAAAAGCAAAAAATTGTTTACCACTTCATGACTAACCTTTGCAACTGAAGTTTCTCTTTGTCTACTACTTCTTCACCGTGTTTTGCAAACTCACGGATTATTTCAACAATTCCTTCAATCCCTACATTTTCAACATGGTTCATTAGATCCAAAAGTTGCTCAATACACTTTGATACTATGCATATATGTAGGCTTGTCTATTACCTTTTCATTCAGCAAGGTTTGTTAGGTATAGTCATAAACTCATTTAAGACTTGCTCTGCTTCTGTAACTAAAATACATAATTCAAGAAACAATAAATATAACTAACCTTTCAAGAAGCAATAAACATAACTAACCTCATCAATTACTGACCTGATCAAATGGTCGAAAGTCACATCATTCAACTTAATTCATCACACCCAAAAACAAACATTAACCAAAACAAAATATTTGCAATATTTTGGTTTTAACGTGTATTTATAAATAGTATCTTCATCTTAATTTTTTAGTGTATTTATAAATAGAAGAAATTAATCTCTATCTTTATCTTCATCTTAATCTTTTCTTAATCTTTATTCGCATCTTATTTATTATTATTTTTTTTTATCTTTATCTTCATTTTATTTTTTTCTTAATCTTTATCTTCATCTTAATTTTTTAATAAAATAATTTATCTTCATCTTAATTTTTTCTTAATCTTTATCTTCATCTTAATTTTTAAAAAAAAAAAAAAAAAGATCTCAGCACATATCAAATTCTAAGCATGCCAAATGGCAAAATCCTCAGCTGAAGGATGTCAAATTCTAAGCATGCCAAATGACAGAACCTCAGCTGAAGGTCTTCTGCTTTTATATATATATATATATATATATATATATTGATTAATGATTGTCTTATAGAGTAGGTGGGTTTTATACAATTGTGTGACTTAATTGCGATGAGAAAGATGATGCATATATTCAATACATAAAACTTAATCTTATGTTGGCTGATTGTGATTATCCCTTTATACTTTATAATTGGCTGGTTGTGATTATGTATGTTGGCTGATTGTGATTATGCATTTATACTTTATAAATGGCTGGTTGTGATTATCTTTATACCTTATAGTTATAGGCACTGTCACTGCACAATGTACTTTGTCTGTTTTTGAGTAATGATTTTAATTAAAAAGAATGATGAAAAAAGAAGAAGATGAAAAGAAGTAATGTAAAGAAAATTTGGCCAACACGTTGCACCAAATATCTAGAGTATGTTTGGTAACCGCACTCAAACACAGTTTCTGTGTTTGAATACAAAAAGTGGTGGGTTCGGGTTCAAATTTGATTGTTTGGCATTTGTATTCAACTTTTGTTCTCTAGTTCATTCACTGTTTAAACGTTACACAAATCCAATAAAATGAGAACACCTTTTTATTGTTTTCAGTTGAACTCAGCCGAACTCTCAATTGACCGATGGCAATTTTGAAATTAAAACCAAACTTATTTTGACACTTGCAACGGGCATTTCAAAACACTCTTTTCTCTCTCTCTCTCTCTCTCTTGATGAATCTCTCTTCTCTCTCGATGAATCTCCAATTCTCCACCCACTCAAATCACTGACGAAGTATGGTGCAGCGAGGCAACAAAGCACGGCTCAGATCGCCAACGAAGTACGGTGCGGAGGCGAGGCGAGGAGACGAGGCGAGGCGTGGTGAGACGACCCACCTTATGCTTCTTCTCACCGAGCAATTTGCGAGCTCTCTCTCTCATCGCAACTTCTACGGTGGGATTGGTCTGAGCTTGGTCGCGGTGGTGAGTCACGAGTCGCAGTGGGATTGGTTCGATTTGCAATGCGTTACAGGCATGGATTTGGGTTCCCTCTTTTGTGATTTGTTGAGCTTTTGGGTTATAGGTATGGTTAAAGGGGTTGATTTGGCTGTGGATTTGTGTTTGTGGCGGTGGTTGAACGGTTGTGGTGGGGTTTTTGTTGGTTTGTGGTGGCCGGTGGTGGGATTATGTTGGGTTTGTGGTGGGTGTTTGTTGATTTTGTGGTGGGTTTCAGTTGAGTTTTGGTTGCTCTGAGTTGATTCACGGTGGTGGCAATTGATTCATGGTTGTGGTCGCAATGAGTTTTGGTTGCTCTGGATTGATTCATGGTGGTGGCAATTGATTCACGGTGGTGGTGGTCACGGTGGGTGTGAAGACTTTGGCAATTGTTTACCATAAATAATAATAATAAAATAATAAATTAAAACGAACTGAAAAACATGTGAAAAACAACTGCCAAACAAATATTTGGTACTCAAAACTATTAAAAATCTATTCTTAAAAACAATTAATGAAAACACCTAAATACAAGTTTAGAAAACAAAAAACAAAAAACAATGACCAAACATACCCCTAAGTTCTGTAGCCAATGCCCAATTGTTCTGATGCAGGTGTTTAAGGAGATAGTATCTCATGCAACCATGTTGCCTATAACATGTGAGACATGTGGGTGGACCAACATGATTGTAAGAAATACTTTTTCGTGTTCAAGGCCCCAAGTTGAAGGATTGAGTTCAAGTTTGAAATTCTTTAAAACATCATATGATCATACACACTTACCGCACACTTAGTGCTTGGGGATGGTTTCGTGATCCCATTGACTGTATGCCCTTGTCCTTAGTAAGAGAAAGAGATAGATCTCACCATCAATTTAATTATTAAGACTCATTATCATGTGAGAGGATGGAGTATTGTTCCCCAAGTATAGAATAATTACTCTACCACAACACATTGAAATGCCCCCGTTATTTGTCAACGCAGCAGACAATGTTCTGCTTTTAGCATGTGCTTCTTAATTTAGTTTTGTCTTCTTTTAGCTTAAATTAATTAAAAAAAAAAACAAAATACGACAGCAAGACCAAAGCATAATATTGGGCAAGAAGAAGGGGATCTGCAGCCCGCTTTTGTGTGTCATGGCCATATAAAATCATCAATATACAAACATTGGGTACAAAGATATACAAAAATAGATCATTCACTGTTATTGTTGTCAAGAAAAGTCAACAAAAATCCACTCACAATCCGTCGTGCTAGTGGATTGGGAATACTACGACATAACCTTCCATCAATATATGCCACAATGCCTGACAACACAAACTGGCCAATTCCCCATTTCCAAATGAATTTTACCTTTTGGTCATCTTTAGTGGGGTTTGCAGGGACAACTGCATTATGATTATCACCATCTGACTTTCTGTTCCATTTGAAGTTGGCTATATACTTATTAGCTTGCTTTCTCAGCATGCGGATTGCAAAACTCACAAATAGGTGTTCACTCAATGTCAGCACCGTTGGTCCAATTTTCCATTCCTGTGGTAAAAATTTCATTGCTCAATTATTTCAAATGGATTTAGAGGTCAGCTTGTGTGCACATTGATCACCAGCATGTTGAATAATATTCAATACTAAGCAAAAATAAAAAATCTACTGGCACCCAAAAGAAATGAGATATAAGGCGATCAACATGTACATAGACATATAGACACCAACAGTTGATGAGTTGATGTCCTAAGTGAAATAACCACAATGGATTACCCCGGATATTCTCTTCTATGTCAGAATTTTAGCTAAAAAAGAGACATTAGTCAGAATACCAACACTTGTCTCAAAATGATCCATAAATACAATGATTACTCAATTTTCTATTTGTTTATATCAATATGAGAGTTTCTGCCACTAGATCAAGCACATAGCATCTACGTTTAAAAAGGTATTGCAGAGAAGCACACCACAACTTAATGCAGGAAATTGTCATAAAAACGGATGTTTTAAAAATCATTTCCGAAATTACATTCTTATCCACAAAACAAACAATAAATATACAAAAAAGTGAAAAGAAAAAAAGGCAAAAGGAAAAGAACCACACAATATGGGCACACTTACCCTTTCTCCTCGGAGATGACGCAATGGGCGAGAAGTTGTTGCAGAATCTCCTTTTAACAATGCCTTGCTAATAAGGAATGCCTTCACAGTATCCATGATCTCCTCAATGAGGGAACTGTTCGGGGGTAGGTTTTTCAAAATAACCTAAACAAATAATGTGATATCTTAGAAACTAGAAATTAGTGATACAAGAGCATCTAAGCCCAAAGCAAAGAAAGTCCATTAGTCCATGTGGTCTAGCCCATTAGTTATTACAATAATAGTCTTATGTTTCTTAGTCTTATATTAGTCTATGTTATGTTTTGTTTATTAATATGAGGTCATGTGACTAGTATGTGACTTTTAACGAAATTTGATGGTTAGGATTTAATTGTTATATGGAAGATGAAGGGCTAGGATTCTAGGATTCCTAAAGACTATTATAAATAGCCTCTTTCGAGTCATCATAACATGTTCTTCTTCTCTATTTTATGAAATTTCAGATATGAATATTACTTAATCTCTTTGAGTCTAGAAATTGATAATTTATTATTCCAACTTCAATCCTATTTTCTTCTCTCTACTATGATCTTATTTTATTATTGGAATTTTTTATTAAACACTTTGTAAGGGTCAGTTTGCTTGAAAGGTGGCACTTATGGCTGGTTCATACCAGGTCTACACTAGATCTAAGTTCTCCTTACCACACCAATTAGAATGTGTGCAACAGTAAAGCAGTGTTGGGGAAAACATTGATTAAGTCAAATATTTCTCAATTAGGCACGTCTTTTAGCAAACTAAGCAATGCAAGCAACATATTGAACTATCATTACTAAATAAAGTTTTATGCGACACATCCATAGAGTGGATGAGTTTTCACTCTCAAGATTACCCATATGGCTATATTCTATAGAATTTTTCCTCAACTTGGTCAATAATTGTTCCACTTCAATAAATTACCTGATTGTCAATGACTTTGACTCTAAGATATTCTTGTCTATACAGGGTATCCAACATAGCTTGCAGGTATCCTTCTATGTATAGCTGCAGTAATTAAAACAACAATTAGTCATTGGTTTCAGAGAAAGACTTATAAAAAGGTGAAAGATATTGAGCTGCCCGTAGATATAGAACATATATACACGTAATTTTTTTTCTCAATTGTGTTACATGATGTGGCAAAAGATGTGTCTTAATACTTTACTATGAAAGAGCTAATTTCTTGTCTTAGGTTTGATGATAGGGTTCCCATGGTGTTTCCCCAGAAATATCATTAATAATTCTCTAGGTTCAGTGCCATTTTCAAGGAAATAAAGAATGGCCATCAACTCAGTCAGCCAACACAAGCCACAATGTCAAACATGTCACAACTCACAAGCTTTCTATTATATTATTTTGGTACAACATGTTACTCGCAAGGAAAATATATGTCAATGGTATTTAGCACTAAAGGCATCATTCAATGCAGTAAGGAAGAGTCTTGGTCTCAACTCATACAATTACACCAAATAAATAAATAGCTAAATCAAGAAATTAAAAAAATATCAAAAAAAGAAATTCTACCATCTACATTAATGAAAAATGGATTATGACAAAGGAATAGCAAAATTTCACATTAATTCTCTCACAAGAGATACATATAACAGATTTTACCTCATCCACCCCAGGGCTGCAATCAAGTTTGATCTTTTGATTTGGACCACCTTCCATCAAAGCAGTTCTCAACAAGGATGGCTCCAGAGCCAATTTCAAAATTCCTTGGTGAAAGCCAGTTACCTTCAAAACAGGCAACAAAATGTCAATGTTAAAAATTCCAATAATAGAAAAGGAAATCAAAACATTGCAAAATGCCATAGTGGTACTAAAAGTTGAGAAGATTAGTTATACCATTCCATTAAAACCACTTGCTTCTGCTCCCTTCAGAACAGAGTCTGATATTTCAGTGACAGCAGCAAAAAGTACATTAGATCCTGCTGTTCTCACCTACAGAGCCACCAAATTGATAGTTTTAGCAAGTGCAGAAGCAATCATATCCACAAATAAAAGAAAACAAGACTTACAGTTTTTCCTAGATCACCAAAGTATCGTTTTGACCCAAAGGACCCTTTGCCACCGATAAATGTACTGAGGAATTTAAATGTACCTGTCCTCAATAGCCAAAGCAGCAAACAGATATTACAACTAGGCCTTTGCAATTAAAACAACAAAGAATGCATTAAGGGAGTGTTAGTGTCTGACATGGATATCTGAAACAAAATAAGAAATTATATGGCATTTCATGTTTAAGAACACAGATGTACCAAACAGGCGGTCAAAATGGCCATGTATTTTTGAATCGCTTGCAGAATTATAAACTTTATGTTAGCCAACAGATAGTACATTAAAAAATAAAATTACTCAAAAAACTAGGAAAAAAGTACATAACTGGATGCTTGCATGATTAAACCACTACACCATATAAGTCAAGATATTTAACAAAGTTGGCATTTTCTATAAGAAAGTTATTTGTTAGCGTATCCCTGTTGTATGTATCTTACTTTTGGCAAACTTGTTGCAGTGACATATTTGTAATGTCTCCATGCTTCCTCTCAGGTCAGGATATTGGAAATGAAACACGGGTTCATACATAATCTTTACAACCACACAATAAAGACTCCAAGCACTCACAAAACTCTAACAAAGTCCCACTTTAGTTAGCATCATTCAACACAGCCCCAAAACATCCACAAGCTTCTCGCAGGTTAGACAAAGTGAGACCAATCCGCACTTTACCTAACAATCAGGTCCAAAGTCTCAACTCTTATTTAGTGGGTTAATCCTTGAGCCCAGAACTTGTCCTCAACATTTCCACCCCCCCCCCCCCCCCCGCTCCAACTTCTTTCTTTTCCTTCTCCCCTATTGTCCAACCACACACACACACAAAGGTTGCCACCAAACGGTTTGACCAAAGCAGACATGCAAACATCAAAGAAAATCATGATGAAATTTATAGTATTGAGTGTCACTTACAAATGCCTATAAAGTTCAAATAATTTTCTGGGAGATTATTGATACATCTTAATGATGAAAGTAACAAGTACAAAAAAGGAAAACTAAAACAATATTAGATACCTTACCCACCCAAAAAAAAAGGATGAGTGAGTTAACAGAGTGGAGAAAGAGTACCTAAAGTCAAACCTGGAAGATTCCTCAACCCATGGGAAGGATCAAAGAAAACATCAAGAGAGGATGAAGCCAAGTCATCAAACATAGACACAAAATCTGGTGGAAGCAATGGGCTTCCTTTTGCAATATAGATGGCCCTCATGCCATACCTGGATAATCATATCAATTTATGGCTTAATATGTACATCACAAAAGAAACAAAAAATGATAAACACTAGGCTTACCATGAATAATGTCGTGCACATCTAATACATAATTCACGCATTGTTATCAAAGCATGCGTAACCAGGACTCCATTGAGCTCTACAACCTTATTCTTTATGGGAGGGACCTACCAAAGTTTAAAAATGAGGGTAAACAGATGAGTGATAGAATGCACTTAAAAAATGACAGCACAGATACTGTATCAAACATTTAAGCATGACAAATACCAAGCCTTTGAAAAGCACGCCTGACATACCTTTACCACACTATGCAGTAAAGACCTTAGAGTCTCCTGGGCTGAGCTATAACTTGAGAATGATTCCCCAGGAAGAAAATTTGCAAAAATCTACAAAAATAGATACAAACACAGGTCAGATTTCTATTAATTTAAGTAAGGTGAAAGCTATTATAATATCAGAGACGTGGAGAGAATAAGAAAAAGCATCAAACCTTTATCGGGAGGATCTCAAAATGATCAAAGTAAAACTGCCGACTAGGAAAATTAGAGTCACTGAGAGATGTTCTCCAAAATGGCACAATTCTCATTAACGTCTCCTCATCAAGGTTCAAATCAACTGGCTGTGTGACACCAACTCAGAAAATCAGAGGCTAGTACAGCCAATTACACATGAATATTGTACTATCAAGTATATTCCATAACATTGATTGATAGTTTCTCACACGCTGATCACTGATTGTCCTAGAAGTCAAGTGAAAAAAAAAAAAAAAAAAAGAAAAGAGAAAAAAAGAGCAACAGATAAGCTTTAGGAAACATAGGGAAAATATTAGCATGCACTGCCTGATTTTTACCTGCAAATTTATAGATGAGTATTTGACTTGTGTAACATTGGAACTGGCAGAAAGCAGGACGAAGACAATTTTGAGTACACAATCATTTTGCTCGCTATAGTCCACCTGATGTCTACGAAGCATTGCTGCAAAAGGAGCTCCTACCCACTTCTCCTCCAAATTCAAAGACTGGATTAAAAACAATAAGGCACTATAAGTACAAAAATATATTGGAAATAATAACCCCAAGAATTCTTTTAACACTTTCCACAATCTGAAAAGAATCAGCCTGATAGGTATCAGTGACTCTTTCTAAGGCATCAAGCATATGGAATCATTACCTGTAAAGTGATCGTGTTATATTTGTGCTGATCAGTAAATACAGAATCTACATTGATTTTCCCAAGCCTCACAATTAAGATTGGTGTATAAACTGACGTCTCACTTTCGTCTCCATCCTTCAGAAGATTTAAACATATTAGATAAAGACTATAAGTTGAAAGTTGTCTCTCAGAATGAAATTATCAATTTATCATTGTAGCATGCTTTCTGCACAACACACATTGTTCAAAAGATAAGAACCCAGCTGCTATGGCTTTAAAGTGATATAACAAAAATATTGAGAAGAAACATTGAACACCAACCATGGGCAGGAGGACATCATTCCCAATTGTCAAGGGCTATAAATTTAGTCATTCATACTAGAAAAGTTTTGGACAATATCAGCCTCTCAGCAGTATTTTCTATATACATGTTTTTCTTTTTGGTGAAATATATAAATGTTGAAATAACCATATATATACAGAATGTTGTAGTAACAGAAGATACATCAAGAATCCTTATTCTTTTTTGGTTGGCTGGACATGAGGACAAGAAATGAACCAAGAAGTGAAGGTGGCATCTGACAAGTCAGCAAGAAACAGAGGTCCATGTTTTATTACTAAAATACATGAATGTCTAATAATAAATGAGTCCCTTGAATATTGCAAACAATATGAGCTTGATAAATTTTTTATTTTTTTATTTTGGGGGGGGAGGGTTACAATATTAATAACAGGAAATTGGACTGACCCGTTTTCTATATTCGAGTAGGTGGATTGCCAAATGGGAAACTCTTAGTTGAATCTTTGCACGTGATTGAAGCAACGTGTCTCCCTTGTGACTACCAGAGATCTCACAAATTCGTAAAACCCGTGTGGGACCATCTGCATATACTTCAAAGCCCAATTTTACCATCTCCATGCCAGTATTATGACCTAAATTAATTCTCTGGTCTCCAGAATTTTTTCCCAAAAGTGAATTAGATGCCAATCCTCTGTGTTGCCTCAGTTTGTGGAAAGGCTTCCATGCACGCACCTTATCCAAGTTTATCTCGCGTAATGGAAGACTATCTACAAGAAAAACCAAAAAAAAAAAAAAATCCAATTATGCCAATCTATTTTTACAATCGAAATAACCATGAATTTCTTGAACCTGAAATCTGATTATAAATAATACATATATTACTTGGACAATTCTATCTGTGTTGCACCCATCTCACACATGACAAGGGCATGGGAAAGGATCACAAACTCCTACATCATGATTCATCAACATGTCAAACAAAAGGAAGAACAGACATCTTCCTTGTTAGGTAGAAATTCCAAAGGTCATGTAATATATTTTTGCATTACATGTATACTCTAAGAGGGGTAGGACCTTGGTGTGATGACAAGTGCCCTCCACCCAAGCGAGGTGTCATGAGTTTAAGTATAGAAATCAATCCCTCCAAAATTTGGGATAAGGTTACCTACCAATTACCACTCACAAAAGTAGGAGCCTTGTGCACTGCGTATGACCTTTATATATGTATTCTCTAAAACTAGTAGAGTCACATGCCATGCTACATCAATACTTCATCTAACCCTAAAGTATAAAAGAGAAAATTAGAGAATTTCGACAATCTAGAAATATTTCCAGGCCTTTGTATTGAAAGGTTTGGTGAACCTAACCCCTATACACATACCTGTGCCCGAGTAGCATACCTAAGTCCACATGATATAGGTAGAACCATGACAAGTGACATAATCTTGATCCATTTAACACAAAAAGAGGCATGATGCTTTGATATAATTGTCTCTAGAATCGTTAATTGGTCAGTTTTGCAAGTATGTTATACATATATATAGCCAAATAGCTTTATGAAATAAATTGCCCTCAAATTTCCACCTTTGCAACAAGATGTCTTATTTCATATAAAAATTGCTACACATTGACAAACATAGCTTAACCTGAAGCTAAACTAGTTACCATACACCTGATGTTTAATTTTTAACTTCCATGAAATTTTAAGAGTGAGTGGCATTAGAAAAGTATGCTGGTAGAGCCGAATTTAGGTTGAGTCTTTTAATTGGGAAAACCATATAGACATGTAGTAGTAAAATTGCATGGGTAGGCCACTGAAAATGTTGCCAGACTCCACAGACTATAATAGTAAGCTTTTAATGGTTACATCAGCAGTTATCTTCCAATAGATATGAAGCTCTATAAGCTTTAGCACATTGTTGAACACTCGAGAAATCACAGATAATTGGAGTAAAAGATTCTCAAGTATTAACAATAAAAGAAGAGAGCTCATTTCCAGTACCCTTTCTTTTATATTCCATGACAGAAACATCAATACAGATTTGTCATAAATTAGTAATACTATTGCAATTTAAGAAAAACAAAGAGAACTCTGACTTTCCTATGTCGACAATACCAGGCCACAATTTCTCTGTTCTAAGCCATAATCCATTTATATATATATATAGACACACACTAAAATTTTTGTGTGTTTGGGAATATACATATGCATACGTAGAACATAGAATTATGATATCATGCCAAGTTGACGCCCAGATTTAAAAAAAAAAAAAAAAAAATTATCCCTCCGCTTAATCCGTAACTCCACAGTAATCCTTGAGTGAGATGGAGCTTATACAGATCAAGTTTTTTTTTTTTTTTTTTGGGGGGGGGGTGGGGGAGAGAAGAAAAGTAAATCAAGCTGATTCTGCAATGGAAATGATCAATGATGAGGATTGCACATCTCCAAAAAAGTGGGCCACATATATGTATCATATTTCACCAAATACTGCATAAATAACATGTTTTCCTGAACACAAGCAGTCAAGCACACAACAAATCAAATGAACTACACAAAAACAATCCAAAATATCTGTAAATTTTTTTTTTTTTTTAAATAGAGGTATGTCAGAAGTTGGAGGTAAGATTGCTCTCCACCATGTTGATTGAGAACAGAAAAAACCAAAGAAGCATTCTGAAATTCATTTTGAACTGAATTGATATGAAAAAAATTTAAAGAAACTAACATGGGATCAGTGAGTACCATTGATTAGGACAACCAGTATATGTGGTAGAGTCAAATCATCCCAGACATAATCTACACTACACCCAGATTTTAGAACCTCAAGCTGTGATGACTCCTGTCAAATTCTCAAGTGATTATTGAAAAAAAAGAGAGGAAGAAAATTAACTTACAGAGAACAATTCCAATTTGCAGATGAGTAAGAAAAACGGAATAATAGCACACCTTTTGGTAGTAAGTTATAGCTACATCCCGCAAGCTATTTTCAATTCGATATGGTAGACTGATGTCTGGCGGTTTCTGGAAGTGCAGAACAAGAGAAGATCCTTCTTCTACCACATAAACAGCTGCAAATTCTGTAATATGCTTGTCTGCAGCTGTTGTTTGATTTGATTGTAGTTTCCTGAACTTCAGGAAAAATCGTCCTAAGGAAGCAATACATACTGGTCCTGACCAACTGAGTTCAGACTCATTCAGTCCAAACTGGATTTTATTTAATGAGTCATGATTAGCACTTCTGTGCTTTCTAATAAAATTCTCAAATAAATTGGACTCTCTCCTCTTGCTAATTCCATTCTGCAGCTGTAGTGTTATTCTCTGTTTACTGCTAATGTGAATCATACTTGCCATTTCATCCTTTAAAGAGAAAATGGGGGAGAACAAACGTCATACAAATTTACAGAGACATGAGCCAGAAGAGAAGGCACCTTTATTATTAATAAATAGAGAGCAAACCTGTAAATCACATTGACGGACAATGATACTTTCCTCTGATTCATTAAACACAATATATCGTGGGACCATAGTTACTATTTGAGATGGCAAAGCTACTTTACTTAAAGCCGGCCCGATGGACACCCCGAGCTTTGTAGATTTGACTCCAGATCCTTCCTTTACTTCCAAGCTTATTTCTGTAAGGCCTGATAATGCATCCAAGTCTAGCAATGGCTCTGATGCAGAATCTTCTAACAATTTGAGCTGCACCTTGTTAGATCTGCAACACAGAGTACATAAGATGCCCATTATCAAAACAAAATTGGGAGACCTATAAAATCAAGCAAATTTTAGCATAGAGAAATGGAATTTAAAAATTCATATTGCTGTTGGAAAAAAAATTGACTTACTTTAAGAACCATGATCTGGTCAAATTTGGAGGCAAAAGTAATCCTAACTCCAGAGGAATGCTGGAACCAAAATTCCCTGCTTCATCCCTGTATATATTTACAGCTATCAAAATTATCAGAGTTCTAAAGTGATGCCCAAAAAGTTTAACTAATCTCAGATGTACTGACTACCTCGACAGATGCTTCTTATTAAGTGGAAAGAAATAAAGGGAAAAATCAGTATCGTTCTTCAGGGCATATGATGTAAAAATAGCAGCCTGCAAATAAATTTCAGCATAAGATTTCCAGCAAGATCTTAAACCAACACAATCAGGCAAGTTGGAATAATTAGCAAATATGTTTGTATAACTTATACAGTATGTAAAGCTTCAAATAACTAGAAAGTAGTATTCCAACTTATGGTTTATGCTCTTTTGACTCTAAAAATATCAAGTTAATACTAAAAGCTAATGTGGCTTCAGCGTAAGAACCTCTAATATGCCCCTGTCCCCGCGAGACAATCTTAAGGAAGCAAAATACTTTCCACCGCCAAAATCCAGATCAATATCAAGACTGTGGACAACACTTTTCTGCTTTAGTAACTTCTTGACCCAATCACCACTATTCACTGGTTTGCAGCTTGTATTAAATTCAGTTATAGTGACAGTAAAGAATATAATGGCAGGATTAGCATAGAAATCAAATGTTAAACCACTCGATATGCTTGCTTGTTTCCCGATGTCACAGCCATTAGTTGTACATACATCTGCACAAAATAAAATAAAATAAATGTTGAGTCAAGTAAGTTGTGAACTAAATAATAGTCATCCCATGAAATTTCTGCTCTTACCTGTTTCACTCAAAAGTACATGAATCTCTGTGTGCAAAAAATTGGACACCTTTATGGTAGGAAGAAGAAAAATTTCCTTCTGCTCTTGTATTGCAACTGGTGAATCTCTATTTTTAAAATGATCACTAGATTTATCAGGTTGTATAACAGGCACATCTCTTCCAATGCTCTGAATAAGAAAATGCATTCTCGAAACATGTGCACCATTAGATTTGAGAGTACAACATACTGTACTGAAGGAATATTTCATGGATCCAACAGATAAAGCCTTTCGGACTTTATAGCTTAATTGATCGAGAATCCCAGAGACACAAACTGCCTTTCCACCTTTAAGATCATCTGACCACTCCGCTGAAAGTGAATTCTTATCATTTACTGAGCCATCTGAAAATTCAGGTCGAAGTGAAAATAAGAAGTTACCTGCAACATAACAATCACCAATCACATTAATTGCAGGATAGCAAGTAATTATATGTTCACTTAGAAAATTGCCATTCTCACTAAGGTAACTTATCCTGGGAGGAAAAAAAAAATTTAAAAGCATGGGATAAGAAGATCTAATTTCAAGCTTGGAGAATCGTAAAATTATTCAGCATAATCCAAACATCAGACCTTACTCCACCCTCATAGATGCATTCAATCCTTTGCCACTGTGCTAGGCCAACTTTGGTGTGTCCAACTGTTCTTTATTTTTCAAAATCCATGATTAAATCCTACGATTAACTTCAGATTTAAAGTTCATATATGATTTTTTTTCCATTTCAAGACCATTAACTCAGATAACAAGCTCAAACCTTTCCACCTAATTTTGAAATCTTTTTCCACTCAAAAACACATTTTGTGAGAGCCACCACTGAAGGCATCCCCCTACCCAACCAAAGAATTCTTGTCTTAGACAAATGATAGATCAGTTTTTTCTCAAAGGCTTTCTTACCTCCCAATAATACCCATAAATGACCTGTTTTTGGTAAAAGATGGACATTACTGTGTAAATTCAGGTACATGGTAAACATCACTACACCAGTGTGTTTCTCCCTGTTAGTCACGTTCTATATCTTCATTCTCAATAATGACATAAAAGTTAGTATAACCTAGAAAAGCAGGACGCCCATGACATGTACCCGTGGGATGAACCAAATTCTCATTAAATGTTATTTTCCATGCTAGTAAATAAAAGGCGACATCTGATTAAGGGAAAATTATTTTATATAGAACTCTCTTCAAAAGATAAGAAAGCATATAAAACCTTATAACATTCATATTTCCCCCTTCAGTTTCTCAGATATTCTAGGATCACACAATACTCTAGATGCACTTCTTCAAGTCATCCACCCTGCATCTAACTATCCACAATACCCAAAGGAAAAAAAGAAAAAGAAATAGAGGGAACTATCACTATAATATAGTTAAGGAGGAGGAGCATCATTTACATGGCAATGTCCTTAGAAATTAAATGATCACATGCATGCAAACAAACACACTCTAGCCTCAAATCTGCTTTGACACCCACTCGAAATCTGTGCTTCTAAAGTTATAAAACACATTTATCCAAGATTCAGAGTAATTAGTATCATACATCTTCATATCATAGCTTGTTAAAGAAGCTTACAGATACTAATGATGATGATTATAATGAGTATAACAAGAATGGGGATAAGGAAAAGAATAATGGCAAGATATATAGATAAACAAGTGCGGGTTTAATTTGATTTATAGAACTAAAGTTGACAATGCATACCAACACTTAAAGACATCAGTGCCTTCTTTAATCCACCAGACAAATTGACAGCATCAAACATGGCGATGGAATCATCAATTGTTTCTCCTGTTTTTAGCACCACAGAAGCAAACTCATCTTCATTTTGTCGCGGTCGTCGAAACCGTAACTCCATAGAGAATTGAGTTTCATTGTGTATTCTTATTAAAGGAGAAACTACAACTGACAAACCATCCTACAAGAAAAAAAAATAATATAATGTGAATATTTTAATGAACTTAATGAAAATAAAGAGTAGAGCACTAATTTGAGCAAATACCTCAGATTTTCCTGAAATGTCAACTACAACAAAAGGCCCAGGGTAAGTTTTTGAATCTGTGCAAGGAAATAAAGAGATGAGCTAAGCCCAAGTAGAAGTTACACAATCAAATTCTGAAATCACTTGTACCAATTAGGAAACTAGCATACAAAAATCAGTTGATTAAAATAACAGATTAAGAAGTCAAGGAAGCTTAACATAATCATCTCAAGCTGATAAAAAGAGAAGAAGTGTTGTATAAAAGTTCATGCTTTTGAGTATTTTCTGTGGAAGAGCATTTGGAAGACTAAAGTTCCCCCCTGGATTGCTTTTTTTCTCTTGGACAGCTGCTTTGGGGAGAATTTTAACAGCGAATAATTTGAGGAAAAGGAACATCATTTAGTGAGTTGGTGTTGTATGTGTAAGGCTGATGGGAAATCCGTTGATTATTTGCTTCATCATTGCCCTTATGCTAAGAAATTGCGGGATATGGTATTTGCAATGTTTGGGGTTCAATGAGTGATGTCTAGGAGAGTTATAGATTTATTCGCATGTTGGCAAGGGCATTTGGGGCGGCATCCGAACTCCATGATTTGTAGAACCATTCCTCATTGTTTGATGTGGCATATCTGGCAGGAGTGCAATGCGCGGACTTTTGAGGGATGCGAACAGAGCGTTATTAAGCTGAAGTTACAATTTTATGGCTCTTTGTTTGATTGGATGTCTGCGACAAGATTGTTTTCTTTCTCTAATTTTTTTGACCTTTTGGAGCTTGATTTGTATTCTTTCACCTAGCATACGTGGTGTTTTTCTTTTTTTGATAGATAGAAAGTATTTTATTGAGAAAAAACTGTGTGCATAGAGCATGAACACAAAGAATCGTATAATTACAAAGAATGAGCAGTATGAGTAAAATCTAGAGAATCTAAAAATTCGCATAATGAAGGTGACGAAGTAAAACCCCAAGCACAAAACCAATCAAATAATGATCTGGTGAAGACCTCAATAATCCTACCCACAAGACTCTCAATATCCTCGAAGCTACGACAGTTTCTTTCCCGCCAAATAGTCCACATCAAACAAGGAGGAACTAAATTCCACACATCCGAGGAAGCTTCCTCCTTCCCGAACAAGCTCCACCACCCAAATAGAAGCTCCACCACTTTTTTCGGAAGCACCCAGTCAACACCAAAAGATCGAAGAACAAAGCTCCAATATAATAACAAATGATCCACTGTCTCCCCACTACATCAACACATGCAACACCATCCAACCATTACATAGCCTCGCTTCATTAAATTATCAAAGGTCAAAATCCTACCCCATGCCACAGTCCAAACAAAGAAGGAAACCCTCCTGGGATCTTCCTTGTATTGACTTCCCTTGGAAGAGTATTTGGCGTAATAAAGCCCCTCGCAGGGCTTGTTTCTTTGTTTGGACAGCAGCGTGGAATAAGATCTTAACGTGTGATAATCTTCATAAGAGAGGCTACTCTTTTCCTAGTTGGTGTTGCATGTGTTGTTCTAATGGTGAGACTGCTGACCACCTTCTGTTACACTGTCCTGTGGCGCATGTCTTATGGTCATGGAGTTTCAAGACTTTTGGGATTCAATGGGTCCTGCCTGGGACTGTTGCTGCTGTGCTATCTAGTTGGTGGAATGGGTTAGGCCGACATTCTTCGGATATTTGGAACATGGTCCCTATTTGTTTGATGTGGACAATTTGGAAGGAGCGGAACCAGCGTACCTTTGAAGACGTTTCTCGAGTGGATAGTCAACTTCTAGAGGGCTTTATCCAAACTCTTTTTGATTGGGCTAGAGTTTGGGGTTTTACTACTAGCACTTCTATTTCTAGTTTCCTGTCTTCTTTATATTGTATCTGATAGTTGTATTTCTTTGTTGTGTTAGTGTTCATGCTTTATGCACACTACACCTTTTTAATATAATTCCGTCTATTACCTATCAAAAAAAAAAAAAAACATGAAAAGTTCCTAATAAATTTTCTCTCAAAGCATTAAAATTCATGGTTGAAATTAAAACAGCTAACGAGTCTCAAAGTTTACATGATATCCTCACAAAGAATATAATTAACCTTACATGCTATACAGAGGGTAGCCCCATGTATTTTATGAGCTTTTACACACTTTCACATCTTATAGTAATTAAAAAGAGAAGATACCCCCTTCACTGCTGCTTCATTTCCACCCCCGCTCATCTTCTCTCAAATTTCAGAACCATACATAAAGTAAATCACAAAATAGAAACCAGTTCTTTATTGTTAATATTTTAAGTAGGCAATTTCCTTGTTTAAGTGTTTACATAAAACCCACATCTGATATATAGAGTTAAATACGGATAGTGATCCTTGGGTTTATAAGTGACATGTACTAACTTTCCTCGGGTTTATGAGTGACATGGTACTAACTTTGGTTAACCCCATGGTGAAGCTAAACACTTTGTGGCTATGCATATGACCAGAAAGATTTAAAGTTAGAAAGAAAGAAAAAATAGTATAAATATCACAAACCACCTTCAACAATTTGTTGCACATATATCATGCCACTTCTCTCATAGTACCTTATAAATACTCAGAACAAATGGGAAAGAAACCAATGATTTTTAATAAGACTAAAGTGATGAAATGTTCAATTAAAACAATGACTACAAGAATGCACGCTGCACCAACCTAATGGCATACGGCCAGCAATGAAAATCAGAGATATTCAATGATGTTGTAAAAGAAGACAGTAGTAGAAAATACCTTGGACTGACATTATACGTGTTCTCCATGCAAGTGCTTGAGCTTCTAAAAGAGAAAGATGAAGGGAAGAAGTTGTGAGGGATCCAGGAATGGCAAGTTGGACTGAAACAACTGGTGCGATTTCTAGAGATTGGTGTGCAATATCTGAGTTCCTTGCGATCAGGCAATAAGTAAGACCAATCAATCAATATATTATATATTGATTCAAATAAACATAAACATACATTTATGCAAGGCTGTATATGATAATTTAGTTCAGACAGAGTTTAGCTACAAAACCAGTTTTTAACTATCTTGCTACAACCCACTACATGGTGACTCATAAAATCATCCACGTATACTTTTAGTCACATGAACTATTTAATGAGTCATGTGACTAATTTAAATAATACACGTGGATGGTCTTATGAGTTGCCACATTGTGGGTTGTAGTAAGATGCCTACAAACTTTGTTCTTCTCGAATAATATATATATAAGGATCCAACTTACATGGAGAAGATGGAGCGTAAATTGTCGGGGTGGCAGCGTATGTACCTCTCTAAGGGAGGTAGGATTACTTTGATTAAGAGCACTCTCTCTAGTCTCCCGACTTATTTCATGTCTCTATTTCCCATTCCTGGGTCAGTGGCTCTTCGAATTGATAAAATTCAGAGGGATTTTCTTTGGGGAGGAATGGGAGAAGGGAAGAAGTTTCATTTGGTTAACTGGAGCCAGGTGTGTCAACCTCTTAAGATGGGTGGCTTAGGGGTTCGGAATTTACGCTTATTTAACCAGGCATTGTTGGGGAAGTGGCTTTGGCAATTTGGGAATGAGGAGAATGCTTTTTAGAGGCACCTTATTTCCGGTAAGTATGATAACTCTTTTGGTGGATGGACTACTAGAGAGGTTAATGGGCCGTATGGGTGTGGCCTTTGGAAGCATATCAGAAAAGGTTGGAGAATGTTTGCTCGCCATTTACACTTTGAGGTGGGGGATGGTTCTAAGACCAAGTTTTGGGACGATGTTTGGTGTGGGTCTTGTAGTCTAAAGCATGCTTTCCCTTATCTCTATCGTATAGCCAGGAATAAGGATGCGGCTGTAGGGGATCTTCTCCAATTTCAGAATGGGGCTGTAACTTGGTTGATTGACTTTATTCGTCATGTTCAAGATTGGGAGCTTGAATCTGTCAATTCGCTCTTGGAGTTGCTGTATTCGAGTTCTGCCAAAGGATGTGAGGAATATAGGATGTGTTGGAGGGGAGGATGTAAAGATGGGTTTCAAGTGAAGGCTTATTATAGAGATATTCTGCCTCAAAGTGGTTTTACTTTGCCTTGGAAGAGTATTTGGAAGTCTAAAGCTCCTCCTAGAGTGGCCTTCTTTGTTTGGACAGCAGCATTGGGGCGCATTCTAACCACCGATAATTTGCGGCGGCGTCGGATGATTGTGCTGGATTATTGTTGGCTGTGCAAAAGCAATGGTGAATCCATTTCACATCTCCTCTTGCATTGTTCGTATTTGACGGAAATCTAGAATTTTTTCGTCAACATTTTTGGGATTTCTTGGGTTATGCCATTGGGGATTGTGGATCTTCTATCTTGCTGGGGCGGTGGGTGCCGAAATACTAGGATTAGAAAGGTTTGGGATATGGTCCCTCTTTGTATATTCTGGTGTCTTTGGTGGGAGAGAAACACTAGATGTTTTGAGGGGATGGAGAGGAATGTGCTGGAGCTAAAAGGTTTGGTCCTTAGAACTCTTATGGAGTGGTCTAAGGCTTCTGGAGTTCTGGTTTTCTCTTCTGTTTTGGATTTTTTAGAATCCTGTAATGCTTAATGTGTTCCTTCTTGCTTTTGTACACTTCCCGTGTACTGTTTTTAATAAAATTTCTATTTACTGATCAAAAAAAAAAAAAAGGATCCAACTTACATTGCTAGTACTTGAAAACTGTAGTTCATTCTGGCTGATATTTATTTTTGAAGATCTAACATTTTTAATGTATACAGAGACAGACAAACAACACATTATGTTCGCATCCATGCATCATGCATGCATGAATGTATCTATGCTTGCAAATATGTATGCATGTAGGCAACTAGTCAAAACATCAAGAAGTTCATTGTTCAAAGCATATAATCCAGCTGCGGCATGCCCTTAGCCATAAGAACAATAGTTAAATGATCAAATTCACCATTACCTGACAACTTGAGCTTTGGGACAAGTGGTAGTTTACTATGATATCAAAGCAGGTGGTCTGAAGGTCGAACTCTATCTCCATTTTACCTCCCATTTAAAAAGTTAAAAAAAAAAAAAAAAAATCTCATATGTTGGGCCCTACTTAGTAAAGGGGAGTTTTGGCCCATACTTTTTTTTTTTTTTTTGATAAAGTAGAAACCTTTCTAAAGAAAAGCCCTTTGGACTCGGCTCTAGCCAGTAGTAAAACTTACGGACAACTGACCCATACATAAGGGAGAGCGTCTGAATAATGGTTAAATGATTAAATTCATCATTTCATAACAGCTTAAGCTTTTGGGACAAGTGGTAGTTTATCAATTAACTTAGGATCAACTGATTAATGAGCTAGGCACCTTACCAAGAGGTATCCAGATAAGGCATTACTTAATAAAAGCTAGCGAACAGCCATAACCCAGCCACTTCTTCTTCTTCACCCATAGAGGTCAGGATTAATTCAACCGAAAATGATTAAAGTAGAAAAAATGCAACCTTTTTTCTTTTTCTAATTTCTTTAGGATAGCTGTTGACACTTTTTTTTTTTTTTAATAAGTAAAATTTATAAAGGGGTACAGGATAGCTGTTGACATATTATGAATATGATAATTGGCATGCATGATGGGCAAGGATAGGAAACTTGATTTAATTTGTGACTAAGGAAAGCCGGGCTCTATGAAAAATTATTGCAAGGTGTAAGAATAGCAAATGTTACAGCCTGCCTCGTATACATTGGAATGCATGATAATTATATTTTGAGGAGGTACCTTAAAAAAACAGAAGCAGACTGATTTCTGGCTATTGTTAAACTTTGCTTATTGGAGAAGTGACAAAGAAGGTTTAAGCCTAACTGGTTCTCCACCTGTTGTGGTAAAGATACAAACAAAAATGAGGTAAACCAGGTTCAGGATTTATTTTCAAATATCGAAAGAAAACAAATGTACATACGTGAACAGAGGATGAAGTGCTGAAAAATCCAACCTAACTAGATCAGTCAGTGATTGAAATTATATTGAAAAAAAAAAATAGAGAGGGGGAGAGGGGGGAGCAATAGCAATTATAGATAGAAGCTCTCAACCAATACTATCCCATTATTGAAAAACTAATTCAGACATAGAACTAAAGCCACCATTCACACCAATAACTATTGTTCAGATTAAACTTCTCAAAGACATACATAACTATGTTAAGTCAGTGGTTCTGGGCAATACACTAAAGAGTTTAAAGCTCTCGGTCAGATTTGGATTCGTTAAAGGAAAATCATTAAAAGAATCATTTTAAATCTGTCATTTTTTTTCTCTTTCTTCTGATCTTTGAGGACGCTAGTGGCAAGTATATCATTTTGAAATAACATAGGAAAACTTTACTCAAAGAGTTGCACATCACAGAGAATACTATGCAACAATCCTCTCTGCTATCAAACTCCTACTGGCAACTGACCCACCCACTAGAACCAGTTTTCAAGTAATCCAGGGGCATTCACCCCTAGTGGACTAAGCAATCTATCCTCATGCCCAGGAGGCTATCATTTTGAAATCTTTCAAAGTTGCATAATGAACAGTACTGTAATTATCATGGAAATACATAAAAAATACTAGCTCTCCAAAGTCGTGGTAAGTAACATATCATATTTGCCTAAAATTAACAACAGACATTATGAATATATTGATTCTCTAGATTGCAACCAAGGACATACTATTTTATCAGACACAGTCAATTATTTCTTGTCGGATAAATCATCTAACTTCTGCAAAACACACCAGCCTTTTTCTTTCTTTCTTTTTTTTTCCCTACCATCCAAGAACTCCATAAAGAAGGGAAAAAAATTTCAAGGCATTACACATCACGACGTTGATAAACTAGGAATCCACTCCTACAATATAGAATTTTTCCCCGGCTAGGTAATTGATAACTATTATTAGCAAGATACATAAAATGCACAAAAAAATGCATGCCTGTTAATGCAGTGACGCATACATAAATTAAATATATATCAATAACATAACAGAGTAGCAGACCTTGCAGCAATTGTCCAGAATCATGGAGCTTCTCACTGAATAAGGACCAGCCAAATCTAGTTTCCCAATTACAAAGAGAATTATGTCCAGTGAAAGCTCAGTCATGCACATGTTTAACTGCTAAGTGCCACAATACAGATTGTTAAAAATGGTGTAATTAATAAAACGGTCCTAAAACAACAATATCGTTTAAGGCATCATGTTCCTAACCTCTTGAATTCTGCAATAGATATGAACAGGTACTCCATGTGAAACAGTTTTCGAACCCTGAATCTGGAAACTGGAACGGTAGAATACGCATATTTCAACCGGGGAAAGAAATTCTCTCCTACAAATTAGAACCAAAATGAAAGACTTATAAAAAGATAGTTAGATGGGAAATCAATTTCAAAGAAAGGAAAGTGGTAAGAAACTAAAAGCAGCTGAACTAAATACTCACCATTTGTTTCTTTGGGCATCAAAGTAATCTATTGCAGTACTTGATGTGCTGATAACCCGGGTTTTGGTCGATAGAACATGTAGAATAAGTTGAATATTACTGATGCAACCACGAAGTAGAGGAAAGATGTCCTTTGACTCCGAGAGTTCATGAACAATGGTGACAGAAATTTTGTCAATTTTGATATCAATGCAAGGGAGAATTTTACCCTGCAAAGAAGTTCTCTCTTCACCCATGTGTGCATTATGTTGCAGACTTGTTTCAGAAGCTTCCTTGGGGTACCTATCTAGATTTACAACATCACGAGCTCTTGAAAGATCAGTGAACACTTTCAACTTGAATGGATTTCCAGGCTTCCCAACAAACTCTGGAATTCCATTAACAAAAGCAACAGCACAATCATTCTTCTTATTCACAAGGTAAAAGGTCCCTCTAACCAACTGATGATTGTAAGGCTCCCAGTCGACATCACACTCGTAACTTTCAGGCTCACAAGAAAGTGTTCTCCAAAGCACACACCCACTGTCATTTGTGCCAGAGATGTCAACAAAACCTGATCCTGGACTATAGTTCAACCGCAATGGCTCCCCTGAGTCATTCTTTGCATACAATGATATCAAGGAGAACCACAAAACTCGTGACTTCCATCTTTGATTTTGGTACTTGACCTGTACAATAATTTTTAGCAGACATCATGATGGCATCTGAAAGACTACAAAGGACATTCAATAATTCCCACAACAGAAATGAGTGAACGATGAGCTTGTTGGATCACTACTTGTTGCAATAATTTATAGATCAGACTTCTTTATTGATGATTCTATGTAAAATTACTTACTCCAAAAGTAACATTAAAGCAAATGCTATTTGAATACTTCTAAACGAGCAGGAGAAGAAAACCAACTGAGGAGTTAAAAAAAAAAGTAAATGGAAAGACATTCACTATTCAATTCAAATATCTCAAGAGTTCAAAATGCAACATCTCTTACAAACTGATTCTATCACTGCCTGTGGGGGACTTTTTTTTTTTTTTTTAAGTAACTGTAGTTTGTGCCAAGAAATCATCTTTTGGTAGTATATGACACCCCAATACAATGACTCAACCAACTTAAACAGCTCTATATCAGTATATTAAATATTTCATTTTTTTCAGTGGCCAGTAAGGTTTCCCAACAAAACGAGTCTTACTTTCAAATCCCACATAGCAAGATTCACACTTGAACTCCCATGCATCAAGCAAAAGCAAAAAGTGAGCATAAACAGAATACAACTCTAGCTATACAAGTATATACCACATAAATATTTCATTTTTTTCAGTGGCCAGTAAGGTTTCCCAACAAAACGACTCTTACTTTCAAATCCCACATGGCAAGATTCACACTTGAACTCCCATGCATCAAGCAAAAGCAAAAAGTGAGCAGAATACAACTAAGCTATACAACCACATACTTTTGGGAATTGACACCACAATCATTTGCCAGCTAGCCTTGCTACAAGGTGATGATACCACCCAACTTCGCTACAACGCTAGAGCGCCATGTAACTATTCTGACTCAACGAAGCTGACTTATCAGAAAAACAAAATAACCCAAAGAAGCTAAAGTTCAAAATTAATAAATAGATCAAGTCTGCTTCACACGTCTCAAATAGCCAAGTCAACTTTTTCCCAATCAATTATTAAGATTTATAGTACAATCACATCATGATCCTCAGGTGGTCACCAACCTAGCACTTAAGTTTCTCACAGCAACCTATCAGATATACTAGAGCTTTGTAAAGCATCTCACCATTATGCAATTTTAAGATCTGCAGCCCATGCATGCCAAAAAAAAAAACCCATAGCAAATGACAATCCCCAAACCCCAGCACTGTGCGCAGATAGAGCATATGCACAATAATTATTGCATCACCATCTCAACACCACTAATAAACCTAAGAGCATGGCCAAAATCCTATGATCCATCATTAGTTTTGAAAAATATATTTAAAATGGGGAATTTTTTTTTTAGTAAGTATTTAAAATGGGGGTTTTTAAACTTTATACTTTAACAGCAAACCAGAGCATGAATGTGCATATGTATGCTCAGTACCAATATAGTTCGCACACATACACAGTATAAACAGATTATTTTTCAATTTTGGAAACTGGTATTTCTCAAGGCCTCAACATTAAATATAAATGTAAAGTATTAGAGGTTCCATACCCTGAAAAGGGCCCTTTCTCCAACAAGAGAATAATGAACAGAACCAACTAAATTGTACTTAGTATCACCACCTTCAACAGTAAAGTACATGTGTTGGTCAACATCTTGAACTGCAACAATTGCTCCTATAAAGATTATCAGTATAATTAATTGTATTTCTATCCAATTTGCAAGAAACAGAAATAATCTTTCTATCCAATTTGCAAGAAGCAGAATTAAATGTTTAGTTAATCAAAGTACCATTAGGAACCATTGCTTCCATACTATTTTCCGATTCCTGACTACCGGACCACTGCCTTTCATTTGATTTGCTGGTCGCTTCATTGCTAAATAACCCAGAGAAGAATGAGATTGTAGACAAAATCATCTGAAGCAGCAACAGCAGGTAAGAGTCAGTAAGACATGTCTTAATATTTGTAAGAAAGAAGGTTAAGGCAGATCTAAATATTATTGGACAAAGTATCAGAGTGTGAAATAATTATGATGCCTAAAGGGGACTCATAACAACTTTATGAAAAAACAGGAGGAACTAAAGCATTCCTCACCTTTATTTCAGAAAGAGAAATTGTCATATCAAACCCGAAAACTGAACCACTGCCTACACAGACCTGATTTTGTTGCGAAGGACCATTCTCTGGCTTCTCAATTTCCATAAGAGCCCCTAACTGTTTCAAGATACAGTTCTGATGACTTAAACAGATTACCTCAGATGCATGATTTTCTACAGGATCCCTTGAGCAACTTGCTTCATTAACTAGATGAATTGCATTTCTGTCCTGAATTCCTGTA
Source organism: Fagus sylvatica (assembly GCA_907173295.1). NCBI lineage: Eukaryota > Viridiplantae > Streptophyta > Magnoliopsida > Fagales > Fagaceae > Fagus > Fagus sylvatica. The sequence continues at coordinate 5,744,636 of OU015768.1, forward strand.
GCAGGAGCCCCAGGAACATAGCAAGGTGTATAATTTGATGTGACCGAAGAAAAATGAGGAATTTGGGTTTGATTTTCCACACTATCATGAAGGACTTGAGAAAAGATTGATAAGCGGGAAAGATTAAATATAAGCTTTTTTCTCATATTTGCCATCTCAAATTCCAAATGGACATCAACCTCAAGCACAAATTCCCGAACACCACCTGCATAATTGAAATAAATATTTAGATATGTTAGGCATAATTATAACTAATGACCAGAGAAGGGGAGGAGGGGAGCATACTGGATTCATCTTCAATCACGAGAACAAGAGAAAATTGGGACACATCAATCATAAAAGCTTCCAGCAGTTCCTTTTTGCCCTGTCGAGGTGCATAGGGCATCTCTTGGGCATGCTCCTTGACAAAATGATCGTCCAGTCTAGTCACATCCACCTCATGCTCAGCTTTTTTTATGTTTTTATCAGATGATAGAGTGACAGATATAAGATTTCTTGCACAATGAAGATACGAAGCAAACCAACGAATGAACATTGCCAAAACTGTTGTTTCAAGTAAAACAAAACCACCCTGCCCAATAGCATCAAGTTTCACTCCAATCAGAAAATTAATGATTTAGCAAAAAAGAAAACAACATTCATATGCATGAAATTTCAACAATGCAAACTCATCTTTAAGCATAACAAAACATATAGACGGAAAAGTCTCTGAGGATAATCATAAGAGCAAATAAATAAAAATGCAGCAATGAAATTATAAAGAAGCTTATTGCTCTTCTCCAATCCAGTGTCCACCAAATTATCACCTGTATTTTCCAAGAGATTGTTCGAAATTCAGTGCCAACAAAAAGGGATGATTTAAGCTTATTCAACTGATGTGCTCCAACCAGAACATTCTTTACCGAACATCTTGCAATAACAATCTCACTCAGTTCAACATTTGTGAATAACCAATGAGTTGGCTTTTCAGAATCAGCTGCCAAAGTGGAATTTTCAACCACATTGCTCAGACTATCAGAAGATGATGCATATTCAGGGGGAGCCAACCATAAAGTAATCATGCAAGAAGAAAGCGACATTTCATATAAGCAATTGACAGATTGCAGTGGTAGAGACTGCAGTGGTAGATCCTTCAGTACAGACTGATCAGTATTTTTTCCTATTTGATTCTGATATCTAAAAATAACTGACTGAATTCCTGACAATTCGGTAAGAACTTCCATTTGTTCTTTGCAAGACATCTCAAAACTTGTTTGTTGAACAGACACCCAAATTCCAAAATCAGACAAACCACTTTCAACCAAATTTCTGCTAGTTAAAGAAGCAAAGATTTTCATAGAACTCTCCACATGTTCGCTCCTCCTAGAAACATGAAGAACCATATCCACTGATTTAAGTTTGAAGCTTCCATAGGTTTTAAATAGCACGCTAATATAAATTGAGTGAGCTCCTTTCACTGCTATCTCCTCTTTTTCAGGTTCAGCAAGCACAATCTCTTGTGTGGTATATTCTTGAGGTACGGGACCAAAAAGATCAAAGCTACAATACACGTGTGAAACTGCAGAATATAAACTTCCAATCTCCTATCAAAAAGAATATTCTTCAGTCAAAATTGGTAGAAAGAATAAATTAATTAATCATCTTCACTCATGGAATACACACACATGCAAATACTACATAGGAAGATGACAACAACAACAACCACATAATGTAAAAAACTTCTCCAGTTCACCTAATTATTGATCCTTAATTAAAAAGTAGGCTAAACTATTGTTTTCGTCCCTAAACTTTGCATGAAATTCGTTTTTCGTCTCTGAATTTTGAAAAGTTCATTTTTTGTCCTTGAACTTTGAAAAAGTTTGTTTTTACACATGAATTTCGTCCTTAAGTTCAGGGACGAAAACCGAACTTCATGCAAAGTTTAAGGACGAAACCAATAGTTTAACCTAAAAAGTAACAACAAGAATTACAATGATAATTACAGTAACGATAATAACTCCAATGGAAACAAAAGCTCACATTCTTGAAGTCATTACATTAAATATCACAACCCATGGTCATCAAGACAATTACAACTCAACAGAGCATTAAATCCCAACATATTAGGGTCTCAAACCATTTCTCCCCATTCAGTTCTACTATGGACATATCCACCATAAAACTGTAGCCAGCACACCTTTTCTCACAACTCCACCCAGATTCCTTCCAGGTGTCCATCCTCCTGCCTTGTGGCACCTTCAAAACTTCCAGAAAACTGAAAGTGCCAAAAGGCCAGTAAGGCTAAAAATGAAAAAAGGAAAGGTAAAGATGGTGGAAATTTGCCAAATATTTTGTAATGAATATGAGTCCAGATATTAGATACAACTTATGGCAATAAAGGATTTATCGGCTGACTCCAAATATTTGGTATACGGCCTTTGTTGAGATAAAACTAATAAAAAAATTTCCTATAATTGTACGTGCATATTTAATAAATGTTTGAATTTATTCTTTTATTTTAGTTGTAAGCTTAAAAAATTAATTCTAGTACTATGCCCATGCAATGTACGGATTAATAAAAAGTCATATGTAAATCAAAAACATTTCCAATAATATCACTGAAATTGAACGATAAAATAGAGTGAAAATAAATGGGCTGAGTTTCATCAAAACCAAAAATTTTAATAGATGATTGAAGTTATGTAAAATAAATGGTAAAACTTCTTTTAAATTTCTTAAAATTTTTGTTAATAGAGTTTTAATTATAGTAGTAATTTAAATTTTTTGAAACTTTAAGATTAGAGTTTCACCCAAAGTAAATTATCTTAATAATTTTAATGTACTTATAGTGAACCACATGGCGAAAATATGTCGCACGACGTGTAATGCTTACAAGCCACATGGCTTAAGCATAGCATCTAGAACCAAAAATTATAACAGATGATTAAAATACAATACAACAACAATCAAGCCTAAGTCCCAAAAGTTTTTACTTGATTGGATCCATTCATAATAGAGTGATTAAAATTATATAGGTTGTCAACCTACTACAACCCTCCTCTCCTTTTCGGAGCTTGGGACTGGCCATGAACAAAATATGACACTAAGCATAGACACAAGAGAAGTTGATTATAAAATTTTAATCAAGAGTAACTTTTTCAAATTATGGTAATAGAATTTACCCAAAAGCAAACCATCTTAAGACCTTTAATATACTTATAGTGATTCACGTGGCAAAAACAGCGCGTACAACAATGATATCTAGCACTTACATTGAGTCTCATGGCGTGAAGACAGCGTGTATGACCCAATTTTTAGTATATGGCTATCATATGCTATACAACAGTTATCCATTAGAGACTGAAAACTTGTTAATTGATAAATAGCCAATTGTTCCAAAAATTTAAGCTGTTAGGAAATGGTAAACCATTATTCTAACATTAACAAAGAGAGACACATTCACACATTTCAGTCAATGGTCATCAGTCATAAATTACAATTTGGCACTTGTACAACAATGAACCCATCACTGAAAATACATAGTATCTTGAAGATATCATAATTACCAAATTGGAATTAACCAAACATCCAGAGAGTGAAAACAAAGGCCATCAAAGACTACTTTCTTCCACAAATATGTTTATAGGATTGAGGAGTCCTTGCAGCAGAGGACATGCTCAAGATGCACTTAACAAGCAATAGGTGTATAGTGTACCATCAGAAATTACTTTCATCATTAAGAAGAGGTGAGGCCCACAAATAAAGAAATGGAAAGTTGAAGTTCAATTAAAGATATGTTCAATAAAAAGAAGGTACGCATTAGTAAACAAGAACATTAAAACAACTCAATATGCATCAAACTTGATTAGGTAATAGAAAATCACAACACCTGAAAGAGAACATAAAACTCATCCATATATGATAAAATGGTGATTCCCATAGCCGTCCCACAAAAAGCTGCTGAGAAAGCAACAACTGTCGTGCTAAATGAATGAAGATACTTCCTGCAATACAAATGCACAATTCTTTCACAATCAGGACAAGACAGAAGGTTTTGTCAATACATTATTTTCCATTTTTGAGGTAATGGGTGGCCGGGGAAGAGACAGGCATAGAGTTCTTTTACTTCCACCAATTCCACGACTCCCATGATTGTAAATGAGGAAAGGAAACAGAAAGGTAAGATTTTAGAAAGATTTTAACAGACACATCAGTCTACACAGATTGAACAACAAGAAAAGAAAGGAGCAGACATGACAAATGATAATGTTGTCTCATAAAGGGTTCAAATATTACTGTGGTGCATTCAGATTTTTCTCATATTTCTTTGTTGTAATGCTGTTCTCTCGGGTGCACATTTGTGCACTCTGAGTTTCTTTAATACACGTCTTATTACCTATAAAAAAAAAAAAAAAGGGGTTCAAATATTACTTCGTCTAAGTTCAAAAAAAATTGTGCTCTTCTCATTGGAAAATATCCAAATTGAAAAAAGATCAGAAAGACTATTACATCTTGTGAAAACAAGAAAAGTTAATTAATAGAAAAGAAAAGACAAGGTAAAAAAAAAATAGTAGGGAACTCATGAATTATATTGTGGGGCTTCATAAGTTTAACTTAATTGAAAAGGGGTAGTGTTAAGAGAGTTTGACCCAAAACAACACATATAAACACTTAATAAATCCTCACCAAAATCACAAATATGGGCCCCAACTACAGCTCATTCCAGAAAATATGGAACAACAATAATAACAATCAATTTTTGGGGTTGGCTATGTATCCTTAACAGACTAGTCAGGGTCAACCACACGTATTCTTTTTTGCTATTCTATTCTATCTGAAGGCATACTCTCTGTTACTTCCTCAATTGAAATGTCATTTTTTACTACTTCTATTAATGTTATTTTTGGTCTTCCTCTACCTTTTTCATTCCTTGCAACATTTTAATTTACTAAAAACACAAAATAAGATTGTTAAACACAAGTATCTAACTAAAAAACTTCACAACGAACTTTATATCAAATGTAAACCATATCTCTCAATTCTTTTGGTCTCCAAGCTTTTAAGTTGCATAAAATGACTTAAATATTGTCCCCCAAGCAAGTAAACAAAGTATCCCTGCACAGGCCACATGTAAGAGGAAGATCTAACTAACCACTTTATGAATCCACCAAGAATATCAACAAAGTTAAGATCATTTAACACGATATGATTCTAGGCTATCTGGTTTTTCTCACTCTGTAGGCAAAGAAAAATTTTATATGAATGCATTCCAAATTATATTATGACACATAGATAGTTGTTAATGGAATATCCTATACGAAGCCCAGCCCAGCATTGGCATAAACACCATAATTCATGGTTCTATGTATGGTTGGACTCATGCTTTAAAGTTCAGTCAGTCATCTATCTATGCTAGCAATTCAGGCACACAACTAGCGTGCACAACTTCATAATTAAATTAAACTCAAGCAAACCATTGATATATTAAAGAAATGAGTTTGTAAAAAATTATGCTACCTTATATTAGTAGCACCCAAATCTTAATAAAAATATTTTATTATAAAAAAAATTCCACAATTACTTAATGGTTCCACATTCTTTTTTTTTGATAGGTGTAAATTAAATAGTGATAAAAAATATAGTTGCTCCAGTGTTCCACATTCAGAGAATTCAACCTAAAAATAAAAATGGTTGCTAAAAATGTGTTTAGCCATGTCTATAAATGATGAGAGGTAATAGTTGATGTTGTCATAACCTAAGGATCCATTTGTTCGTTACTGTGTAATTGAACAATAATTTTCGGTTATAGATTTTATTTTATTTTCTAAATAATAACCACATATACTAAGGAATATCTGGAATTCACTTTTAGAATTGTTGATAACTATATTTGAAATAAAAATCCAATAAAATAAAAATAATTTTAAAATAAACGTTGTAGCATTAAGGGGGAATTTTTTTTCTCTTGAGATGAGTACCTAGAGCAAGTTTTATCATTGTTAAATGATTAAATTCACAATTTCTTAATAGCATAAGCTTTTGGGACAAGCAGTAGTTTATCATGGTATCAAAGCAAGTGGTCCTAAGTTTGAACCTTATCTCCACTCTACCTTCCAGTTGAAAAGTTAAAAATCTCACGTGTTGGGGACCTCACTTGTTAAAGGAGAGTTTGGGCCCACACATGAGGGGGAGTGTTAGAATAATTGTCAAATAACTAAATTTACCATTTCTTAATGGTATAAACTTCTGGGACAAGCGATAGTTTATCAATTATAACATGAAAAATACCATCACTAATGCAAAATAAAATGATGTAGAGAAGACAATTAACTATAAATAAAAGATAGGGCTTTGCTGAGTTAATCTGAACAACCATCAAATAAAGCAAAATTCAATCCAAAAAATCCTACCTGAAAGATGACAAGTGTACTGTCATGGGTTTTAATGCCAAAACTTGACTTTGTTGTTTCTTTGCTGAGTCCTCCACGTAAGCATCTAAACCATTAACCCGCAGATATAAATTATGTGAAACATACCCTTGAGATACATACTTTTCATTATCTGATTTAGGAATATCAATCATATGAGGCTCTTTCAACAAGAGACATTTATTTTCTGCATCATCAGAACCTTGGGATCCAGTCAATGATACCAGATCAGATCTGGAAGTTGGCCAAACAGCAACTTCAATGTTATGAACATCAAAAGCAAGGTGAAAATCATCCTTATTAATTACATGATTCATGTCATTATTTAAACCATCAAACTCTTTTCCCGGTGATATATGGATGTGAGGACCAGCTATAAATATTCCAAGTTGAATGTGTTTTTCAGGAATTCTAAGCAAGGTTGTCTTCATTCCACTTTCCTTGGTGATTTCTGGTTGAATATTAATGCTTCTTGGTGAATGTGAAAGAACCCTTGCTCTCACATTGTCCTCAGTCCAACTAAGCGTGTCTTGTATCTGCCTATGAAGGAGAGATAATGATAGTATTGATGAAAATCCCAAAGCCAAATTCAACTTTCCTAGTATCAAACTGCATTCCCAAAATCCAGAATCTGGATTCTTGATGCCTGAATATGTCAAGGAGCTTTTGATCTCACAGAGAAGGCATGAATTCTCTGAATACTGAATATCACTTTCTTCAAATTTCAACCACAATTTCCTCAGAAAATTGTCCAGGATCGTTATGCAAGCGTCTTCAGCATCATCATCAGCAACGGTGTTACTAGTTTCTGAAAGGACAAACATTTGTGCAGGCTCACTCCACAAAATAGATTTAAGATCATTAACTCTCTCCTTCCTATGCCCTTCCACAGAATTAGGATAAATTTTTGAACCGCTATCCCTGACAGAAGCTCCCATAGAAGATGATGAGTTAACCTTCAATTGCCCACAAGATAAAAGGACAGACTGTTCACAAGTGTTTTGTACATATACTAATAACAGTTCATCAGTTGAAAGACAAAATGAGAGGAAATCGGAATATTTTCCAATATGTGATTCTAACTTGTCCTTTTCAGAAGGTTGAATTTCATTTAGACAAATAGTAATTGAAATTCTCCCAAGGTTCAAAATGAAGCAACTATGTGCATAGGGATCTTCAAAGACAGTTCCACAATCTCCATCATTTCTTCGATCTTGAGCCAAAACGTTCCTCAAATGTAAGAATATTACAATGGCATGGAACACATTGCATATGAGTTTCAAAATACATGCTAGTAGTTGAACGATCTTGCAAATTAACTTGAAATGACTAGTGACAACAGATTCCTTGTTAGTATCTTTGACACAATGAACATTCAAAGCTGCTCTGAAACGGGCAATTTTCCGTGCCCGTGCAATAGCTTCAACAGGCAGCTCTTTCTCAATATCACAGATTACCTTCCAATGGTATTTGATAGAGCTCAAAAACGTTTTGTCCTTGGACATCTCAGAGCAGTATCTTTCTAAAAAGTGGTCAGCAGGATATCCAACTAGTGACAATAAATGCTCATAAGCATTGACATAACGTAGCCAAAGACAAACAACAACAACAAGTTTATGGAATGATATTCTGGGAGCAGAAGTCACAAGGCCAACTTTTCTTGCAGCTAATTTCCATAGTTGTCTGCCATCTCTAACATGCTTAGATTCTTTAGATGATATTGTTCCCATTGCTGAACACAGAGCAAAATCAGCCGGTGAAAAAAACAAGCTTAATTCTGGAACCCGAAGATTGAAGTCCACAAGCTGAAGATCATCCAATTTGATGTGAGTGAACAGATCTGTTGAAAGCAAAACACGGTTGATCTGATGATTTATTCTCTTGAAGCCAATCTCAAAACCACTGCCATTGACAGTATAAGAAATCCTTTTCAAAGGTACAAAAATTGCAGCACAAAACCCTCTAAAAAGACAACCATGATCACTATACTCAGATTCTACATCAACCTCCTTTATTTCCGAAAAACACGTAAACGAATCATTTAGGATGGGGAACTGCACTTGCAGTTTTATATCACACATCTGAAGCCGACAATGTTCGAGTAAAAGATTCAAAACAGATGTTCGAAATCGATTTCTTGAAGGAGTGGTAAGGAAGATCCTTTCAAGGACACCATGCAAAGCACTACCCTGAAGTCAATTAAAAAGCATCAGCGATATTGATCAATGTGCACGGTTTTCACCTACATAGGTGGGTTAAAGAAAATAATTTCTATAAACTAATTATACTATAAGTATAGATTAATCGTTTTGGTTAAGCTATAGTGGAACAGTGGAATTATGGTCTCTCTAGCCCCACCACCCCAACCCCAAATCTCCCCTCTCCTATCAGCCCCACTGCCACCATTCACACCACAATTCCCGGCCTACCCTTTCCCATTCATCCCATCCCACCCCCAACCTCAACCTTTCCCCCACATCCCCCAATGGCCTAGCACCTGTTATCACCCATTTCATCTCCCTACACAGGCCATGCAACCTTCCTTTACAATACAACCTACAAACACCACCACAACCCCCATAGACAAAACACAAACCAACCTACCTCACAACAGCCCCAGTCCACACAGACCAATCTCATCTAACCAAAATCGGGTTAAAGACATCAAATCGGAAGGAGTGAAACAAACTTTTCGCATTGATGCAAAAACCTTCTCTTTGTTCTTTGACGGTGGCCGGAGAGATCCTTATCATATAATAGAACGACGTGGTAATTTTCGTGGTTCAATATGGATAAGCGCGAAAGGTCTGCAATGGCTTCTAGGAGCATGGGATGAACTGTGCGCAAGCACTGACCATTCTGTTGGTTTTTTCAAATCCCACAGAGATGGTTATAGGACTTTGGAATTAAGCTGCATGAAGAACAAGGGAGGCTGTTATGTGGAGCTTTCTGACTATCATAGTGGCTCTCAACAGGGAAACATTCGGATTCCAGAAGGGAGACGTGGAACAGGGTGGGCATCCTTTGTTAGTGAGATACGACAATTTTTCTTGGGCATTATTCCGAAGCCAATGGAGTCCACCACCAACGGTGGTGCCGGTGATGCTGCTGCAATTAACTGGGGGCAAAAATCTGGGCATCAATCTCGCAATTTTTCAAATGCCGGGCATGATTCGCGGGATTTGGAGAAGGAAGTCAAGAAATCAGCGGGGTCTTCGCATAACCGTAGACGAAATGTTTTTCAGCGTATGACTTTCAACAATCCCATAACCCCACACGTCCTGCTGGATGAGGATGGCCCACGACCCACGCGTAAATTTAAGTTTAAGTGGAAACCTTCCACAAAAACGTTATGCATCACCAAATGGGAAGGGGGTACACGGGCTTCAGAGTGGGTGACACTTAAGCCCAATAAAACCCACTTTGACAAGTTTATTGGGCCAACTAAAAACCAAGCCAATTCGGGGCCCAACCCGATTTTGGGAGAGTCTGTCAACCCGATTCGGAGCACTGTGGAAACAGTGGCGGCAGTGGGTCAACCCTCCTACTTCATGTGCCTCGACTCCGTGTTTGAGAATGGGGAATCATCTCGGGAGGCTTGCGAGGCTCCGGCGAGTCCACTGGCGGCGACATCACATGAAATTTCCGACCTCTTTGACCGGTGGAGAGATATTCCTCGGACCTCATCTCGGGAGGCCTCCGAGGCTCCGGCGAGTCCACTGGCAGCATCATCCCATGGGGTCTCCGACTCTTTTGACCGATGGAAAGGGGATTCTCGGGTCTTGGTCCCGCCGGCGTCGCAGATTGTGGGCAGCGCTGATCTCCATACCACCTCGACACCTGCGCCAACACGCCATAACCTCTCCTTGGTCCCTTTCAGTGAGAACGCAGGCACCGATGTGGTGCCACTTTCCGATGGGCCCATCCAATCCGTGGCGCCAGCACAGGGAGGGTGCTTTGAATCGGAAGCGGAGAGATCCAAATGGTTGGATTGGCACTATCGCCGTTTTAGTAAACAGGTGGGGGTTTCTATCGTGGGTTTTGAAGATGAATGCTATTCACTTCTTCGCCGTATTGATGAGGAAAGGAAGAAAAAGGTCATGGATTCAGGGCCTCGGCAATCATCAATATCAAGGAAAAAATGTCTCAGAGAACTGAAAAGCCTGCCGTCAGCAGTGAATTATGAAGGGAAGCAGCTCTGCTTCTGAGGTAGGTTTTTTTCTGGTCTTTTTTGGGTTGTCGATTTTTTAATGAAGCTACGACTACTTTCATGGAATGTTAGGGGTTTGAACAACCCTCAAAAGCGTGAAGTTGTAAAGAATTTATTACGAGACTGGCGGTGTGATGTGGTGTGCCTCCAGGAAACTAAGTTAGACCATATGGACTTGCTGTTAGTTCGCAGTCTATGGAGCAATCCGTATGTTGGGTGGGAGGTAATTAATGCTGTAAATACTGCCGGGGGTATTCTTCTCATGTGGGATCAACGGGTTGTAGACAAAATTGATTCTTTTCTTGGTACCTTCTCTGTTTCTTGTAAATGGAAAGGGGTGGCTGATGGGTTTGAGTGGTCTTGTACTGGGGTGTATGGACCCATTGGAGAGACTCAACGGGGGGCATTATGGGATGAACTTCTGGGCGTGAGACAGCGGTGGACTGGTCCATGGTGTATAATGGGTGATTTCAATGTGGTTCGTTTTCCTAGTGAACGTTTGGACTGCAGTCGGTTCTCCCCTAGTATGCTGGCTTTTTCAGATTTCATAGGGATCTCTCACCTAGTGGACTTACCATTGGAAGGAGGTACTTATACTTGGAGTAGTGGATCAGAACACCCTTCTATGTCTCGTATTGATCGCGTTCTGGTCTCTACGGATTGGGAAGAGCATTTTCCGGATGTTTTGCAGAAGCTGCTTCCTCGCCCAATTTCCGATCACCATCCTATATTGGTGGAAGCTGGGGGCATGTCTCGAGGTAAGAGCTCCTTTAAATTTGAAAATATGTGGCTTAAGCATGAGGGTTTTGTTGACAAGGTGAAGGAGTGGTGGACTGGTTATAATTTTAATGGCACTCCAAGCTACATTCTTGCTCGCAAGCTTAAAGCTTTGAAATGGGATTTGAAAGCATGGAATAGGCGAGAATTTGGGGATCTAAGTTTTAACAAAAATCGTCTGATGGCTGAGTTATTAGCTTTGGATATCAAAGAGGGGGTTCAAGGCTTATCTCATGTAGAGCAGATCCTTAGGGAATCTCAAAAGGCTGAACTGATTCGGCTTACTCATTTGGCGGAGATCTCATGGCGTCAGAAGTCTCGAGTGCTCTGGTTAAAGGAGGGTGACAACAATACAAAGTTCTTCCATAAAATGGCAAACTCTCATAGACGCTGCAATTATATGGAGAATTTGGAAGTGGATGGTGTCGTGTATGAGGCGATTCAAGACATTCGTGACCAAGCAGTCCACTTTTATGAATTATTGTATCAGGAGAATGAATGTTGGAGACCGAAGTTTGATGAGTTACCTCTTGATTCTATTAGGGAAGTGGACCGGGCTTTGTTAGAACGGAAGTTTGAGAAGGAAGAGATATTACATGTCCTTCAAGAGGCTAATGGAGACAAAGCTCCCGGCCCTGATGGCTTCACTATGGCTTTTTTTCAGCAATGTTGGAGAGTGGTTGAGGCAGATGTGTTGGCTGTTTTTGATGAGTTTCACGAGTTTTGCTCCTTTGAGAAGTCTCTTAATGCCACTTTTCTGGCTTTGATTCCTAAGAAGCAAAATGCTTCTAACATCCGAGATTTTCGTCCCATTAGTTTAATTGGTTGTATGTACAAAATGGTGGCGAAGGTTTTGACTAATAGACTGAAAATTGTTTTGGAGAACTTGGTCTCTGAGACTCAGAATGCATTTGTTGGGGGCCGTCAGATCCTGGATTCGGTCCTAGTTGCAAATGAGAGCCTTGATAGTCGCCTTAAGAGTGGTAATCCGGGAATCATATGTAAGCTGGACATTGAAAAGGCTTATGACCATGTTAATTGGAACTGTTTGTTATATATTCTAGAGAGAATGGGCTTTGGGAGTCGCTGGTGTAGTTGGATCAAAGCTTGCATCTCCTCTGTTCGTTTTTCAGTTCTAGTTAACGGTTCCCCCTCCGGATTTTTTAGTAGTTCTCGGGGATTGAGACAAGGGGACCCCCTTTCCCCTCTTCTCTTTCTTCTTATTATGGAAGTTCTAAGCAGGAATGCTGAGGAAGATGGTGGAAGATGGCTTCTTGACTGGCTTCTCCATTGGGCGAGATGTTAGCATCTCCCACCTTCTTTTTGCAGATGACTCCATCCTTTTTTGTGATGCCAATCCGCAACACTTAATGTATATCCGGTTAGTCCTAACCTTCTTTGAAGCAGTGACCGGTCTCCGAGTCAATCTGAGCAAGAGTGAGATGGTGCCCGTGGGTGATGTGCCCAACCTAAGGGGTTTGGCTGATATTATGGGCTGTCATATTGGTTCTCTTCCTATGTCTTACCTTGGGATGCCTCTGGGGGCTAATTTCAAATCAAAGACCGTTTGGAACTCTATCCTGGAGAAAATGGAATGCAAACTGGCAGGGTGGAAGAGTCTTTACTTATCAAAGGGGGGTAGATTAACGTTGCTGAAGAGTACCCTCGCCAGCTTGCCCACGTACTACCTCTCTCTTTTCACAATTCCCATTAGTGTTGCCAACAGGATAGAGAGGATCCAACGTAATTTTCTATGGGGAAGCTATGGAGATGGTGGTACTCATCATTTGGTGAACTGGGATGTTGTTTGTTCTCCAGTTAATTATGGTGGATTGGGTGTCAGAAAGATTGCTCTCTTTAACAAAGCCTTACTTGGGAAATGGTTGTGGCGGTTTGGCATTGAGGAATCAAAACTTTGGCGTAGGGTGATTGCAACTAAGTATGGGGTCAACTCAGGTGGTTGGTCTACCAAAAGTTATCGTGGCAGCCATGGGTGTGGCCTGTGGAGGAGTATTAACTCTGGATGGGTGGATTTTGTTGCATATGTGGACTTCGAAGTTGGTATTGGGGACCGCATCCGCTTTTGGATTGATAGATGGTGTGGAGAGCGTCCCCTAAAGGATGTGTTTCCGGATTTGTATGCCTGTGCGTCTAATCGTCAGGCCACTATTCATTCAATCCTGATCCGTTCAGCTTCGGGCTCCCGATCTGATTGGAATGTTCATTTTGTTCGTAACTTTAATGATTGGGAGGTGGAGGGGGTAGCTACTTTCTTTGAGCTTTTGCATTCCCATTCTTCTTTCCGAGAAGGGGGTGATGGATTACGGTGGAGATTGAAAGGCAACGGGATTTTTGATATCAGATCATTTTATTCTGCGTTGAGGCATACACAACCAGTGACTTTTCCTTGGAAAGCCATTTGGGGTGTTCATGCCCCGAAGAGGGTCTCTTTCTTTGTTTGGTCAGCAGTATGGGGTAGAATCTTAACTGTAGACAACCTTATGCGGAGAGGGTACCAGCTTGCAGGGTGGTGTTGTATGTGTCAGCGGGATGGGGAAACCATCAATCACCTCCTGATTCATTGTGATAAGGCTGTTGGGCTATGGAGTTTTGTGTTTCAGAAATTTGGCATTACATGGGTGCTGTCAGGTTGTGTTCTCGACCTCTTATTTGGTTGGTATAATGGTTTGGGGAAGGTTCAATCCAAGATTTGGAACATGGTTCCTCTTTGTCTTCTTTGGACCTTATGGTGTGAGCGGAATAATCGTACTTTCGAGAACTCGGAGCGTACGGATTCACAAATGCAAGAACTTTTTTCTAATACGTTATACGATTGGGCCATAGCTTGGGGATATTCTAGATGTGGTTCAGTTATTTCCTTTCTGGACTCTCTACACCCCTCTTACATATCTTCTTCTTTGTAACTTCTCACTACTGTTGTGTCCATACTTTATGTACACAAAGTGGTCTTTTCATCAATAAAATGCACTATTACTTATCAAAAAAAACTATAAGTATACATACACTATGCAAACTCTCTCAACATCCAATAGCTCATTCTCAAGTACATCACACTAGTTATACTTCTCAAGAAGCTTTAATCCCTAATAAACATAGCAATGTAGCACAAATACCTCATGATCAAGCATAGAAAGATCCTTCTTCATATCCTCTAAAAACGTATTTTTCGGTTTCGGCACCCTTGTCGAATACCCCTCTTCCTTCGACTCCCTTCAAGTAAAATCAATCCAAATTCACATACAAACAAAGCACAAATACAATTGAAACACACACACACACACAAAGAGCAATGACTCACCCGGCTGATAGTGTCACTTTGACGCCATGAACTTCGATATCGAAGGCGGAGACGGACCAGGTCGAGAACCGGAGGCTCAAGCGTTCGACGGTGATTTCGCTGAAGGAAAAGCGAGTGGGATCGTCGATAAGCTGGTTGAGAACCGAAGTGTTGAAGCGCAGGTCCTTGGCGACCGCGTGAGAATTTATAAACCCTAATTTGAGTTCCAGTTGCGGCTCTTCTCGCAGCCATGGCTGCAACAGACACGCTAGTCTCCGTTTGATTATGCTGTCAAAAAACATTTTATTGGATAGAGTCCAATTTGAAGCTCAAGAAATCGATAGTTCGTGTACGGTCATGGTTTTTGCTTCAAGCTTTCTTGGGAAACAAACAGAAGAAAGTATTTTACCCTAACTTTCTGGGTGAAAGTTCGTTACCGATTATGTGAGTGAATCGGCGGGAAAATGACTGTGCAGGAAGATATATACAACAGTCACTGAGTATACGAGTCGAACTGTGGCCGGGACAATTGGACAAGTCTTCTTTGATTCTTTCATTCATTCATGTTCAATATCCACTTTTTCATTTTTCAATTTGATCCTTTGAGTTTCAAAAATAGCAATTAAATTCTGAAGGTTGTAAAATAATTCAATTTGGTCCTTCAAATTTGTCTTATTTTCAATTTGGTTTATTGACTTTTAAAAGTTTATAATGAGTATATTCTTCTTCTTTTTCTTTTTCTTTATAGTTTCCATGCATTTTTAACCATGATTCTTCTTTTTTCGTTATCTTTATAGTTTTTATGCATTTTTAACTGTGAAACATTGAATAAAGAATTTGCTCCTAAGCATTAATTGCTTAGCCTGTTTTCTAGAGTTAATGCTCTTGGATTACCCAACAACTTGTTCAAAGGAGTATGATCAGTTGTTCATAAGTCTTAGAGTCTAGAGGCAAGTCCAAAGACTATTCTATAAGATTCCCTACGATATAATATATATATATGTAAAATATTTTTCATTGTATTCTAGGTCAATATATACCAAGTAACAATAATGAGCTACCATTGTGACCTTATGACATTTTTAATTCCATGGAGGGTTGGTGTGTAATTTTCAAGTTTTTTATTTTTTTTATTTTGTACAAATGGAAATTACTAAAAATTGAAATTAAGAGGTACAAAAACACCTCAAATGTCTGTCAATAATTGGCTTACAATACAAGAAGGGGGATCAAAATACAACAAAAAAGGTTCTGTAAACTATTTGCACACCTTTGCCAAAGGTTCGCACAAAAGTTCCCTTCACAATACGTATGCTTCAAGTCAGCCTCCTCGAATGTCATGGGACATTGAGAAGTTTCAAAATAGAAAATGAAATTTCATTTCCATCTCTGGGCTCATTTTAAGCGAAATAATGGCTTGTTGAGATCTCCAATGATTTCAAAAAAATTTCTCAAGTATTGGCTAATTATTGGTGAATTTAGGAAAAAATAAAATTGAAATTACAACAAAATGAGAATTATCTCAAACACAATTGGAATGAGCCCCGTCCCGTAAGAGTTTCCTATATTCATTACTGCCTTCCTTCTCGTCACCCTTTCCTATGTATGTGGGCTGAATCCATTTCTCATACAAGAGACACTCAAATCCAATAACTTATAAATTAATAAGGACTTTATTATATCATAGGAATTTTTTTTTTTTTTTTTTTTTGTATTTTACTAACTCCATACTTAAAAATCATTAACCACATGAAACTCTCACTTATTTTCATTAAATTTGTCAACTTATTATTTAATCAATTCATTTAAATTACATTTTCATATTGATATGTTCCAACATTTATTTTGTGGGCTACTAATTAGTTCAACACGGTAAAGACGTAAAGTCTCTTAATGTCAAACCAATGACTTGATCATATATCAAATCCCACTAACAATTAAAAAAACACATTTGTGTCTTGACTTGAGTAATTATTATATAGTGGACGTCATAAATTCAATCCTAACCTATCTATAAAAGGAATGTTAATCTTATCTTATCACTTAGTTAATGGGATAATATGTGAGCTTAAAATAACAAATTCATTCAAATTAGAAGATTTAATGTATTTGAAAAAACAAAACAAAACAAAACAAAAGCCTTCGTGCTATGATCAACATTGTTTTATTTTTAAAATTTAGTGAAAAGATATATTGAAATAGACATTGGATAAGTGATCTGGCATATTAGTATATTACCCCGAAAAATCCTCTTTACCACATATATGCATGACACTATTGGTTAACAATACTATACATGGACCAAGTCAAACCCCAAATTTTCCTGTTAAAGAAACTTCCTTGGCCATCCAATTCCCCTTGCCTGTAACCTCGCACTTCCACATCCTCCATTTCATCAACAAAATTTGCATGGCTAACCTTTTTTGGAGTAGATCGTCATTTTATTACCCTTTCTTTTCAAAAGCTCACTAGCACGTCAACGTGGCGTGCTGTGATTAGAAAACCTAAAAACCGCAAGTTGTAACCAAGAAAACGACCATAGAAGAAAAAAAAAACCTCCAACTTAGGACCACCAACCGCCCAACAGAAGTTTCCCGGCGAAAACATAACGAAAGTATGTTTGTTGTGAGTTTACCGAAACCGTGGGTCCCAAGTTACTATCAACGTATTAATCTAAACGAAAGGGATTTCCCACCTAGCCCTTTTTAATTTTCCTCACTCTGCCCTATTAAATGTTCTATCAAGCTTTCGGCTTTCCTTAATACCTGGGTTACCTCTTTATTCCTTGATTATAATATTATACAAAACTAGCTAACATTAACAATCCCATCTTCGTTATCAAAAAAAAAAAAACAATCCCATCTTTTTCTTTTGTGTTTCTTTCTTTAATTTGATTATAATTATTGTATAGTATATATATATATACACAAAGATGAATAGAATGAGAAGCACATCAAGAGGACGCCGTATATTCTCAGAAGAGAGCAGCGGCAAAGGTGGACAAAGATTCGACAGGCTAAAGAACTCAGACCCAGAAGAAGAGGTGGATCACCTCATTGGTTATGGATACAGCGATGCTTCACCAGGGCCAGCGAGTCCACGTCGCTACGACACCGATCCTCTAATGGTATTGGACAGTACTGCTATCTACGATTCGTCCAATAATACCTCACCTTTCTCCAAATCTCCATGGTCACATCACATGAATATTCCTCCTCCTCCTCCTCCTCCTTCTCAACATGATGCTCATTCTGGCGATGGTGATAATGTCTATCCGAATGCATTGATCGGCTCGTTGATCCGTGAGGAAGGTCATATTTACTCGTTGGCGGCGTCGAGGGATTTATTATATACGGGGTCGGATAGCAAGAACATTCGGGTTTGGAAGAATCAGCAAGAGTTCACGGCGTTCAAATCGAATAGTGGGTTGGTTAAAGCGATAGTGATTGCAGGGCAGAAGATCTTTACGGGTCATCAAGATGGGAAGATCCGAGTTTGGAAAGTTTCTTCGAAGAATGGATGCATTCACAAGCGTGTTGGGACTTTACCAACTTTGAGGGATTATATCAAAGGCTCAATGAAACCCAAGAATTACGTGGAAGTGAGACGCAATCGAAGCGTGCTGTGGATGAGACACTACGATGCAATCTCGTGTCTTAGCTTGAGCGAAGATGGAGCATTTCTTTACTCAGCTTCTTGGGACAAAACATTTAAAGTTTGGCGTGTCTCGGATTCCAAGTGTTTGGAATCAATCATCGCTCATGATGATGCTGTTAATTCATTGGTTACTGGTATCGACGGCTTAGTATTCACTGGCTCGGCTGATGGTTCTGTCAAAGTTTGGCGAAGAGAGTTACAAGGGAAAGGAACAAAGCATTTTTTTTCACAAACGTTGTTGAAGCAAGAGTGTGCGGTAACAGCATTGGTTATGAGCCCTGAGAACACAATTGTTTACTGTGGCTCATCGGATGGGCTTGTTAACTTTTGGGAGTGTGAGAACTCTCTCTCACACGGTGGCGTTTTGAAAGGTCATAAACTGGCAGTGTTGTGCTTAGCCACAGCTGGGAAATTAGTATTCAGTGGCTCAGCTGACACGGGAATAAGCGTGTGGAAGAGATCGGAGGAAGGGGAACACACATTATTGTCAATGTTGACGGGTCACACTGGACCTGTTAAGTGCTTGGCTGTGGAGAATGATCTTGAATCCACGTCCACAGAGGAGCGGTACATTGTGTATAGTGGCAGTTTGGACAAGTCTGTGAAGATGTGGAAGGTTTCGGAGCAAGTGCCGAACGTGGCACATAATTATAACAATCAACAGCAAAATGGTATGCCCGATTTGAACTCAGCTCCAAGGTCCTCTTCTCGTACAAGAATGGACTCGAGAAGATATAATAATTAGGTGAAACTGAAACATATATTGTTATTCGTACTATATTGTGTGCATTTGCTTCATGTTCATGACTCTATCACTTGTGCTGTCGCATAAAGTTAACGTAAAACTTGATTTTGTTCATGGTCTTCAATTTGATTGTATAACCTTGGGTGAGCTTTAATTTTTTTTTTTTCTTTCCTTTTTATAATTTATTTTGGTGTTGTTGTTGTTCATCATATGGGTTGTAATATCAAACATGAGATAGGGGTGTCGTTTGCCTATATTATTTTTCTATTGATTAATTAATTTCTTACTTAAAGTGGTCCTTGACTAAAGTGGGGTTTGCATGCAGTGAGGGTCAAACCTATGTTAAAATTACTATAAATTAACTGTTTGTACAACTGGCTAAATATTTGCTGTTACGTTTAAGGTTTCACAGACTCCCATATTGTTTGTTTATTCAATTTTGTTTTAGGCTTTTCCCTTGCGTGTTTCTCTTTCTCTGGTCGAAAGTGGAGGTGGGTGGGGAATAGTCGAATAGACAACTTGCATGTTATATGAGACTTGGAAAAAAAAATTTTGGTTAACTTGGAACATTGGTCTTTGAAAGCTATCTCTGAGAATTTGAGAGACTGTTAGTTTAGTTTACCTTATCTTTATTGCTAAAGTGCTGTTCTATACCTAATTAGACGATGACTTTCTGATTGGCTGGTGTGAAACGAACAAAGTTATTAGATTCTTTATCACCGAAAGTGTTCTAAACCTTGAACTTGGGGGAGTATTATTCTTCTGTAATATGTAATTGGGGGGCGAAAGATTTCTCCTTCACCTGCATATGCAAAGTTTTCTGCTTTGAAATGTTGCCGCGGTTTGAACTATAAAATATTTCGGAGAGTTTACTATGATTATAAGGGTAATATTGTTCCAATGTGTACACGCCATTCAATATGAAGATATATCTATAAATAATAAGTATTAACATTAACAAATTAATGAATGTAATCTCATTTCAAATAGCGAGAAAGTAATATTTTTCGTAAAAATTAAGATATTCAATTATATTTAAAACAAATTAATGCAATACATATTCGACTCCAAAAAGTTGCATAAGAGGCAAGGAAACAAATCCCAAACCTAATTTTAGAGTGTGTAGGATAACTCTTTTTTTTTTTTTTTTTTAATACAGGAAAACTTAATAGTAAACATGTCATTTTTATGAACTATTAATCAAAAAATATATATTTTTATCTTAATCAAAATATTTATAGGGTACGTGCAGCAGTGCTTTTTCTAAGATGGCTGAATGCATATATGGACAATAGTAGTTATTTTAGACTGTATAGATTTTTTTTTTTTAAATAATATACGGTATAGAATTTGAATAAACAGGATAATGGTTATTTTAGTTACTCCAAAGTTTCAAACCAAAGAAGATAGCTAGGTACGTTGTACGTACGTGATAGTGATAGCATTAGCACCTCCACTATACCTCTAGTCAATTATATTTGCCGACAATTACGAAAATGACGAATTTAATTATAGCAAAACTACCATACGCTATTGTCAACGTTTATGAATTTATTTGTCTATACATCTCAATTGAGGAACCTATATTTAAACTATACAATGATTCTAATAAGGAAAGAAAATAATTGACAAATAACAATAAGTCAACATATCCCTATAATTATGCCTAAATATCCGCCCCACCACATGCACATGTAATCTATTCTGTTTTCAAACTCAAATCCCTATAATTATGCCTAAATATCTTCCAACACTCCCCCTCAAGCGGGAGCATAGATGTCTCGGATGCCCAGCTTGTCAAGAGCCGAATTAAAAATCTTATTCGATACTCCCTTTGTCAGGATATCTGCAAGTTGATTCTCAGTCCTCACAAATGGAGTGCAAATTAATCCCTCTGTCAACTTCTCCTTGATGAAGTGCCTATCTACTTCAACATGTTTAGTACGATCATGCTGAACCGGATTGTGAGCAATACTAATGGCAGCTTTGTTGTCACAGTAAAGCTTCATTGGATCTTTAGAATGGACTCCTAACTCTTTCAACATAGCCTTCAGCCACAGCATCTCGCATATCCCATGAGCCATGGCTCTGAATTCTGCTTCTGCACTAGATCTAGCCACAACAGATTGTTTTTTGCTACGCCATGTGACTAGATTCCCTCCCACAAACGTGCAATACCCAGAAGTCGATCTTCTATCTGTTATAGATCCTGCCCAGTCAGCATCAGTATATCCTTCCACTTCCAAATGACCATTTTTGTAGAGCATCAGACCTTTCCCTGGTGCAGATTTTAAGTACCTAAGAATTCTATACACAGCCTCCATATGTTTTTCACAGGGTGCATGCATGAACTGACTTACTACACTCACAGCAAAAGCTATGTCAGGGCGAGTATGAGATAAGTAAATAAGCTTTCCAACCAATTTCTGGTATCTCTCCCTGTCTACTGGAGTATCATCAACATCTTCACCTAACCTGTGATTCTGTTCAATCGGTGTATCAATAGGTTTGCAAGCTAACATCCCCGTCTCAACCAATAAGTCCAGGACATATTTCCTCTGAGAAACAAATATTCCCTCCTTTGATCTAGCAACTTCAATGCCAAGAAAATATCGTAGAGTGCCAAGGTCTTTGATCTCAAACTCCTTAGCCAAATATGTCTTCAACTTTCCCATCTCCATAATGTCATTTCCAGTCACCACAATATCATCTACATACACAATCAAGGCTGTAACCTTACCCTCATTTGAATGTTTCAAGAAAAGAGTGTGATCAGACTGGCTCTGGTGATATCCGTACTTCCTCATAGAGTGAGTGAATCTGCCAAACCAAGCTCTCGGAGATTGTTTCAGCCCATACAAGGATTTCCTCAATCTACATACTTTTCCGCTTTCTGAGGAGGTAGAGAAACCAGGAGGAAAGTCCATGTATACCTCCTCCTCTAGATCCCCATGAAGGAAAGCATTCTTCACATCAAACTGCTGAAGGGGCCATTCCAAGTTTGCAGCTAAAGATAATAAGACCCGAATAGTATTGATTTTTGCCACTGGTGCAAATGTCTCCTGATAGTCTATACCATAGGTCTGTGTGTAACCTTTGGCCACTAATCTCGCTTTGAACCTTTCTATTGAACCATCTGCCTTGTGCTTCACGGTGAATACCCACTTACAACCAACTGTCTTCTTATCTTTTGGTAGCTCAACTAATTTCCAGGTAGAGTTTTTTTGAAGCGCTTCCATTTCCTCAACCATGGCAGCTTTCCACCTTGGATTGTTAAGAGCCTCCTGTAAATTTTTTGGAATAGACACAGAGGACAACTGGTTTGCAAAAGCTTTACATGATGGAGATAAGCGGTGAGAAGACACATAGTTAGAGATAGGGTATCTATATATAGAAGGACATGTACGAGTAGATTTTCTCAAAGCAATAGGCATATTAGAATCATCAACATGAGAATCAACAGGAGTAGTAGGTTCAAGGGACGAGACTATCTCAGGATTACCTGTCACAGGAACAACTAATTGATCATTGGATTGGTCAAGAGATGCTTGCTCCCTTGAATCTAAAGCAGGTCCTGAAGATGGCACTGAAGATGGTACGCTATTTAGCTCCAAAGTGGGTAACACATTCCAGGACTTCTCTTCACTCTGTAAGTTCTCCCCCTGAAGAGAATGTTCTAAATCTCCCCCTGAGAAGTAAGCCTGGTCTTCAAGAAAAGTAACATCCATAGAAACCAGTATTTTTGTTGAAGGGGGGTGATAGCACTTATATCCCTTTTGTGTGGTAGAGTACCCTAAGAAAATGCACTTTTGTGCTCGTGGGTCCAGTTTACTACGATGTTGTTTGTGGATATGGACATAACAGACACAACCAAACACTTTAGGTGGGATTTGAAGCAGAGTAGGAAGAGAATGTGTCTTGGACAAGGATTGAAGTGGGGTTTGGAACTGGAGGACTTTAGAAGGCATTCGATTAATGAGATATGCTGCTGTAAGAACAGCGTCTCCCCAAAAAGGATTTAGGAACATTCATAGCAAACATTAAGGACCTAGCAACCTCTAAGAGGTGGCGATTCTTACGCTCAGCCACACCATTCTGTTGGGGTGTATCAACACATGAAGTTTGGTGGATTATACCATAGGCATGAAAATAGGCACTAAGTTCCTTCTTAAAGTATTCCCCTCCATTATCGGATCGAAGAACCTGGACTCTAGTGTTAAACTGGGTTAGAATCATTTGGTGAAAGGATTGAAATATGGAAATCACTTCACTCTTTTCCTTTAACAAGTAAACCCAAGAAACACGAGTACAATCATCGATAAAAGAAACAAACCATTTAGTATTGGAACGATTAGTAACACGGGATGGTCCCCACACATCACTATGAATAATAGAAAATGGCACAGAACTTTTATTAAAACTGGGATGAAATGAAGTACGGTGGTGTTTGGCTAACAAACAACTGTCACAATGAAAACTGGAAACATTATTTTTCAAAAATAAGGAAGGAAACAATTTAAGCAAGTAACGAAATGAGGGATGACCAAGTCTTCTGTGCCACAACCAAATTTGTGCCTCTGATGTTGAACTACCAACAACTTGATGGACTTGTCCTGTATCCTCCTTAGCGTGCCAATTCAGATCCAAGTAGTACAAGCCATCTCGTTCCCTACCAAGACCAATCATCGTCCCCGTGAGGAGGTCCTGAAAAACACAATGAGTATCAAAGAATGTTACGGAACATTTCAATTCTTTAGTAATTTGACTAATGGACAATAATTTTCCAGATAAGTGGGGAACATGTAAAACAGTAGAGAGAGACATGGAAGAGGTAAGAGGGAGTGAACCTACTCCAGACACAGCAGAAGATGACCCATTAGCAGTTTTAACACAACGCTTACTAGGATGAGTATACTATAAGAAGAGAAATATACTATGAGAAGAGAATCATTACACAGTTGGATGAGTATTATAAGAAGAGAAATTACATTCATGTGTCATATGATCTGTAGAACCTGAGTCTATAATCCAAGAAGACTCACAACAATCACGATTGGGAGTATTTAGGGCAAATCCGAAGGTTACCTGTATTGGCTAAGGAACATGAGGCATCCTTTTGGGATAACCGCTGAGCATACTCCTTTAGTATGTGATCTACCTGGGCCTGTGAGTACTGTGGTTGTGGAGTATGAACGGTTGTGGTATGTGCTCTAGACTCTGTTTTACCACCCTTGTGTCGACTTGAGCCTTCTCCCTTCTTACGGAACCAGTCTGGGTAACCATTCAGCTTGAGCAACATTGAGTCTCAAGTCTCTCGAGTGTGCTTAGTCCCCTTGCAATGAGTACAAAATAGAGATTCCTTGTCTTTCAGGTTTCCAAGATCCAGAGGAAACTAATGCAGATGGGGAGTCCTGAGTAGCTGGACAGTATCAAAGCTGAACTCTCATGTGGAGGACTTGCGAGCATAGCAGCTTGGCGAAGCTCCTCTCGCCGAACAAAAGCATATGTTGGCGAAGCTCCTCTCGCCGAACAAAAGCATATGTGCTTCGCAAATTAGGAGTAGGATCCTGTGCCAAGACCTGTACCCTGATTTGGTCAAACCCTGGGTCTAGACCTGCTAGAAAATCATAAACCCGCTCATTCTCAATTCTTGTCTTCAACGTAGCTGTATCTTTAGCACTCTCCATATCATACGGATTGAGAAAATCAAGCTCCTGCCAAATAGTTTGAAGAGCAGAAAAATAACTAGCCAATGACTTTCCTTGTTGACGAGTTTCATGTGCTTTACGCCTTAATTCGTAAATCTGGGAAGCATCATTACCAGTGAAATAGGTTTGGGCTACAGCATCCCAAATATCATGAGCAGTGGGTAGTCTTAGAAAGCTAGCATTGATATCTGGAGTCATCGAGTTGAGGAGCCACGACATCAACATGGCGCGTTTTTCCTCCACCCATGTAGAGAATGAAGGATCACTAATAGCTGGTTTTATTTTTTCTCCTGTCAAGTACCCCAACTTCCCTTTCCCAGTAACATACAATTCTACAAACTGGGACCAAGCAGAATAATTTGTCCCATCAAGTTTGTTAGATGTCATCTGCATGCTCATATTATCATATTATCAACAATTGAGTCATCACAGTTGAAGACACTGGTGGTGCTGCACTAGACTTTGGACTTTGGAACTTCAGACATTTTTTTTTTTTTTTTTTTTTTTTTTTTTTTTTTTTTTCTTCAGGATACTCTCCTCTAGTTTAAAAAAAACAACAACCAACATATGGCTCCCTCAACTGCAAACCCTTCTTCTCTCCGCCACCGCTTCCTCTCCGTCTCAGCCACCATGGCCTCCGCTGCTAAAAAGGTTTTGGTCCCAATTGCGAATGGCACCGAACCAATAGAGGCGGTGATTACGATCGACGTTCTACGACGATCTGGAGCTGATGTATCGGTGGCTTCCGTGGAGAATCAACACCGTGTCGATGCTGGCCACGCTGTCAAGATCGTCGCCGATGCTTTGATTAACACCGTCTTCGACGGCCGACGGAACGGTCCTCGATCGACGTTCTACGACGATC
Organism: Fagus sylvatica; assembly: GCA_907173295.1. Classification (NCBI taxonomy): domain Eukaryota; kingdom Viridiplantae; phylum Streptophyta; class Magnoliopsida; order Fagales; family Fagaceae; genus Fagus; species Fagus sylvatica. Next base: position 5,770,303 of record OU015768.1, read on the forward strand.
TGGAGCTGATGTATCGGTGGCTTCCGTGGAGAATCAACACCGTGTCGATGCTGGCCACGCTGTCAAGATCGTCGCCGATGCTTTGATTTCCGATTGCGCTAACACCGTCTTCGACGGCTGCACAATGGAGGATTCCGGCGACGCTGGTTTGATCGAGGAACGCCGATCAAGAAGCACTGTCCTCCAGACCAAGCCGCTGGTTGCTCCTATGACTGAGAGAAAAACCGCGCCGGTGTTGAATCGGAAATAAAGAACAAGGACAGCGGTCGGCGATTTGGGTTTTTGTTTTTTTTTTTTGATACTCTGATACCACGTTTATGAATTTATTTGTCTATACATCTCAATTGAGGAACCTATATTTAAACTATACAATGATTCTAATAAGGAAAGAAAATAATTGACAAATAACAATAAGTCAACATATCCCTATAATTATGCCTAAATATCCGCCCCACCACATGTAATCTATTCTGTTTTCAAACTCAAAACCCCAAATATCTTCCAACAGCTATGTGCTCGCAAGCTTGGTCTTCGTTAGACAAAGGCATTTACTTATCCTGTTATCCTGTTATCCTGTTATCCTGTTATCCATACTCATACACCGCATTCTGTCTGGTCTTTATCATATTAGGATATTTGCACTCGGATCTTGATGTATATTTTGCCATTGTTAATTGAAAAATACACATTAATTAAGCATTAGTTTGGCATGGATTTTTTATGCCGGTTGACGTATCAAGTATCAACATCAAATGATAGACAAAAAGCATGCAATTAAGTAGACAAAGCATATTCTCAAAAAAAGTAGACAAAGCATATATATAGCATATACTTCGCTAAAAAAAAATGGGCACAACCGCACAAGCAATTAAGTTGTGGGTTTGCTTGTCTATTGGCTATTGAGTGTACGAGGAAACAAACGGAGCCTGCATAGAAAACCCACTTTGACAATGCTTGCCTAGTGGCTATTGAGTGTACATATGGATTAAGGTAGTGTGAGGGCTCTTTGTTGGTTTGCCACGCGTTAAGAGGATGGCAGGTGATTGTTGGGCCTGAGTTCTTAATAGGAGTTAGGCCTGAAACTCTCATCAAACGGGTTACTCTTTGACTGTTAACAGGGCATCCAAACGGCCCGTGGAATCAGTGCTGGCGTTACCAAAGCTAAAACTTGTGAGAATCACATATATGCTGAATTAGTTAACAAAATGGTAGTTAAACCTGTAGGAGAAAACATTCAACTTAAATGTAATAGAATCTAGCAAAACAAATTACTAATTGGTAAAAAAAAGGAAGAATGCGAGTTGGGGAGGAGGAGGACAAACTTAGAGTGATGTGTGCTCGTGTGAATGCTCCCTTCCCTTGCTGAAAGGGATCCAAATCTTAAATTGGTAATGATTTTGGGGAAAATGGCTTTATGATTATTGGCATCAGTGTGAGATTATGGCTTAATTGATGATCCATTAGCTTTGGGCGCTTCTCCTATTTATATTGGAGGATAATTGACCATGTTGAAAAGTGTTTAGCTGGCCAGCTGATGGTGTTTACACAACTTTCTTCACTTGGGGTAATAAGTTTGTATGGATGAAAGAGTTGCTCTTAGTCATTACCTGATTTAGGATATTGGGTTGCGAGGCTTAGTCTAATTTTATCCAAATAGGGAAGGAGCCAAGGAGGTGTTGATGGATAGGGCAACTTAAGATTGCTAAGCATTTAATGTTCGACACATCTGAGGCACTTCGAGAGATAAGTATAGAGGAGAATTAATGGAAGCTCACATCACGACTAAGTGGTGGGTCTTACATGACCTTTAAAACATTCCCCCAAGCAAATGAATGTGAGGCAGCATGATTGCCACATACATGACCACTCTCAAAATTACATCCTACAGACTCATGCCAAACCGCATCTTCCTTTACCTGCCTCGATCTATGACATGTGTGCTTGGATTCAAAAGGTAAGGAGTGATTCATATCGAAGTTGCTAAACGAGAATCTCATATGCAATACGACTATACGAGGCACCTGCCGCCAATGTTGAAAACTTTCTTCTAGCAAAGTTGAAGTGATAAGTCAAATAATTAAAGGAAATAGTTTACCTCCAACCCAGTTTGGAGGAACTACGTGACAAGTAAATAAATTATTTATATGTACTTTTAGTCACATGACATTTTTAATGAGTCATGTAATTTTTTAAAATACACATGTGGGTGGTCTATTTGCTTATCATGTAATGGGTTGAATGAGTATTCCTCTAAACTGGGTTTAAGGAAAACTTTGTCCATAATTAAAAGAATACAAGCATTTTCGAGAGTTTTATAAAAGGAATATGAATATGACTCTTTCCAACTTAAGTCATATAGTGAGAAAGGAGGAGAAGAATTACCTATACAATAATCACAATATTGACCAAAAAATAATAATAACAACAACAGTAATAAATTTCAGAAGACTTATGACGAATCGTGTAATAAATGGGTTGTCAAAAGTATTGTAAATGTAATTTAGTTAATATTAACTGGTCTTCTTTATGAGTAGAACTAAGATTTAAATTTTTTTCACTCCTCAACTATCAAAATATATATATATATTTTTAAAATAAATAAACGGGTTGATTTAGGCTAGAAGAATTAGAGCCTAAACAATTTTTAACAATAGTATAAATTTTAATCAAGATGAGTTTTCCATCAAGAAGTTAAGACTCTTAAGTCTTTGACTATATTCCCAATCAGATCAACCAAATTGTTAATGTGTAAAATTTTATTGGAAAATTTCAGATATTTTCTGCAAGTATTTTTCATTTGGTTTTATATAAACATCTTTTGAAGCCCAAAAAAAAAACTAATCGGTGATGCCTTATTAAAACATAAAGAGATTATAGACTTCATATAAATCTTTATAATTTCAGATTCAATCCGTAACATGAAATTTGTACTCTCTGTCACAGAAAAGAAACGAACAAAAACAAAAGGCATCACTCTTTTTAACCATTCACATAACAAAACTCGTGATTAAGGCCTTTAACTTTCTGATTATTTATAAACAGCAGGATTCGGGCGCAACGTCCATTTCAATTGCAAATTGCAAAGCGACTAGTCAATTGTGAAATCTTTTATTCAAGTATTCAACAAGTACAGTATGATCCTAATTCCTGACCCATTACACAAAGCTACTTATACCATCATGAACACAGATTAGCAGTCAGCAAGAACCACGTGGTCCTTAGTCCTCAACCCACAAAACCGTGACACCAATAAAAACGATATTAAAAAAAAAAAAACTGTCCCATCAATTGGACCCCCCACTAATAGGACAACCACACCCCTGGTTTCAATTTCACCACACAAAAAGAAAATTAACAAACATAAAAAAAAGCATGAGATTCCCACTCCAAAAACGCAGTCACTGTTTTCCTTTGCTGTCTTTTTCCTTCTCCAACCCACACTCAAACTTTCCCAACACACATACACGAATTTTCAGCCTTCTCGAACTAAAAACACAGCACAAGGATTTGTCTTTGTTTCTCTTTTCGATTCCTTGCTCTCTTCCCTCCTTCATTCCCTTTGGTGTGCAAAATTTAAACCCTTCCCCCAAAATTCTTCTCTATTTAGTCTTTACTTCCAAGCAAACGCTAATTCCACTTTCCCATTTTTCTAACAAACCTGTTTTTTGTTTTTTTCCTTTATATCTTTTTAATAAAATGACCAAAAAAAATGAGGCATTAGGGCTAGTTTCTCAAACCTTGCTTTGCTTTAATTTTGATAAGATAAAATTTTAGAGCTTAGCTTTAGATGATTTATTTGAAATTATTAGATTGACTAAGTTTGAGTTTGAAGCTAGATAATTCTCGCTTGAAACATCGGAGGCCGGTGAGGTGTTCATTCTTTGCCGTGGAATATAACGGTCCGCCGGTGAGCTGATTTCCTCGGGCTGTTCCGATCAACGTTGAGCGGATTCCGGTGGCTGCGGTGGTGGGTCAGGTTTCCTTGCCGGATAAACTCTCTTTGCCGGTTGTGCAACCGCTATTAGCTCCCGATCCCGAGCAAGAAGTTCTCGAAGGAGCTTAAATCGTTGGGTTCTGAATCGACGGTTTCGCCGACGTCGGTGATTGCGTTCGATAGGAACAATGAGAGCGGTCGTCGGGATAGTAAAGAGGTGGGTTCTGAAGAAACTGTGTCTCCGACTTCTGTGATTGGGTTTGAGGAGGAGGAGGATGAGGAGGAGAGAGATAAGTTGAGTTGCTCCGGCGGGTTAGCTATGTTATATATTGCTTTTCATTTGTCTAGGCTTTTTGATGTGTTTAATTTTTGTTTCAATGCAGTTTACTACGGCAAACTGCTCCACTGGAGAGCTTAATCAGGGATAAATTATCAGCGAAGCAAACTGAAGCTTATGAATGGTTTTTTTCTGAGCAAGTTCCAGTTTTGGTGACATCCTTTGTCAATTATCTTGAAGGGGATGCACGCTTTACTGCTGCCACTGCTGTGTATGTTGTTATCTTCAAGTTACTGCATGTTGAGAGTTTGTATGATAATTTTGAAGGTAGTGTAGAAATGATTTTACTTTTAATTTGCTTCCAGGGGTGGAAAGGGCATGTTGTTGGGATCAGGGAATGCAAGTGACATATCCTTCCTCATGCTTGCACTTACTTGCATTGCTGCAATTACAAAACTTGGTCCGGCAAAAGTTTCTTGTCCGCAATTCTTTTCCATGATTCCAGAAACAACTGGTAGATTGATGAACATGCTGGTTGCTTTTATTCCTATACGCCAGGCTTATCATTCTATGAAGGGTATTGGTCTACGCAGAGAATTTCTTCTCCATTTCGGCCCTCGAGCTGCAGCATGTAGAGTGAATAATGATTGGGGTTCAGAAGAGGTCGTTTTCTGGGTAAATCTTGTACAGAAGCAGCTGCAGCGAGCTATAGATAGGGAGAAAATATGGTCAAGACTGACAACATCTGAAAGTATTGAGGTTAGTGCTAAGGTGTTTAGAGACAACATGCTGCCTTTCAGCCCTCCAAAGGGTGGCTTATTGATTAAAAAAGTTTGGATTTAAGATAGATTTGAAGCAATGAACTTATTATTGGCTAAAGATCATTTTGATGTAAGACTCAAGTGTAAGTACCAATCTGACATTCCTCAATCCTCATCCTATAATAGCTTCAAAGTAAAAGTCAATATTATTGGTCTGGTAGAAAACATATATAGGTTTAGGATGTGTAGAAGCAGAAGAAGAATAGCAAAGAAATGAGGGAGTTCGAGTTTCCACTTGCCTTCTATTTTTGCCCTAACAATTTGGTTTGGAGCAGAATTAGAAATACTACATAACAATTTAAATTTGTGTGTGTGTGTGTGAGTTGCTATATTTTGGTAGGTCTGTCATAAGAAAATCATTTTAGGAACGTTCTACAAATATTAAGGAATTAGCCAAAGTTTGAAATCGCATGGTTTTACCTGAAAGTTTGAAGTAAACGAATTTGTAATATAAAATAAACTTAAGAAAGGGCTTTTCAAAAAAGAAAAGAAAAGAAAAACCTCTCCATCCGTCATTAGTAGGTAGCAAAAGGAAAAAATTAACTTTGACAAAGGCTATGCCCTTTGTTATTTTCTTTAAAAAAAATTAATAATAAATGACTACTTAAGTATTCTAGAGGCCTATTCACTTTTTGTGTACATGTAACTGCATTGTTCTAATCATGTGGAAGCTGTTATTGAAAGTCAAGATTAATCTATTACAGGTCTTGGAGAAGGATTTGGCTATATTTGGATTCTTTATTGCCTTAGGCAGAAGTACAAAGTCCTTTCTGTCTGCTAATGGTTTTGATGTTATAGATGATCCTATTGAAGGCTTCGTTAGGTATAGTTATTGATCTCTGACATTTTTTTTCCCTCTTCCCGTGAGTTTGATATTGCTTCTATGGTTTGGTTGGCTATCTAATTGTCCTGTTCTTTCTTGCAGTTATCTTATTGGGGGCAGTGTTTTATATTATCCTCAACTTTCATCAATAAGTTCTTATCAATTGTATGTTGAGGTTAGCATGTATGGTTATTATGATCTTATTAATATGTTTCGTGGTTCAGTTATGGAATATAATACTTTTGCATTCCATAGGTAGTCTGCGAAGAGTTGGATTGGCTTCCTTTTTATCCAGGCAATGTTGGCACCCAAAAACAGTTACATGGCCATAAAAGTAAAAGAGACGGTCCTCCCAACGCTGAAGCTATCCCCCAAGTAATAGATGTTTGCTCTCATTGGATGCAGAGCTTTATTAAATACAGTAAATGGCTGGAGAACCCTTCTAATGTTAAGGCAGCAAAATTCCTGTCTAGAGGGTAATTTAACTCATGGTTGATTAATAGTTGAACAATAAAGTGCTGCATCTGATTTATGCAATTATGATAACATGTTTTCTATCTTTTTAGGCACAACAAGTTAATGGTGTGCATGGAAGAATTGCAAATATTGAAGTAAGCAAATGGATGCTGAGCTCTCTCTTTCTCTCTCTCTCTCTCTCAGACACACACACACAAGTGCATGTGTATACTCCTCTTTATTTCAAGGATTAAAAAAAAACTTGTAAAACATGGTATGGTGTGTGCATGTGGACCATGAAACTTTCTTAAAAATCAACAAGTAGTTGTGATTGCGCTTCTTCAAAATATGTGTGATGCAGGAATGATATAGTGGATAGTAACAGTAAGAATTCTGTTGAGAGGATTGGATCTCAGACATATTCACCAACCGAGAAAGAGTTGGATTCTTTTGACAAGGTTGGCTCTTTTCTGATTTAAATCTAGTGTGTTTCATTGTTCTCTTACTTATTGGGTAAATGATGAACACCTTAGTCACATGGATCCGGTACTTAATTATTGTGTGCTTTAGCTAGATTCTTAAAGTCACTGTCTCGTTTGTCATCTAAACAATAGCCAGGATTGTCACATTCCAGTTCCGCCGCCGCGGGGGGGGGTGGGGGGGGGGGGGGGGGGGGGAGTATCAAGATAAAGTTAAATTGATGATATACCCACTTTTAGAAGTAGAAGACTAAAAGTATTTTGAATAAGAAATGTGGTGACAATGGCTTTGATGGTTCTACCTGAAATCCAGTAAAGTAAAATGAATCGTGAGAAGACACCTATGGGATGGGGTGCATGCAAGTTGATCACAACATTTCTTGCAACAATTAATATTGGTGGGTATGAATAAGTATTCAATAAACATAATTTACCAATGGTTCACTGGGAACTTCATTGCTTAATTTGCATTTAGTGTCTTGCCTTTTCATTTTGCTAGTGTTGTTGCTTTGATTGAGATTTTCCAACAGTAATCTTTTCTATAAATATGTGAAGTTAAGTGTGCTCCAGCTTTCATGGTCTTGATATAGGTTTTAGTTATGACGTTTTTGGACCTCGTTTAACTCAGTATTGGCATCTTGACTTTGTTATAGCTAATATTCTTGTTGGAATTTCGGGCTAGTGGAAGCGGATTCACATAAACAAGAACTAAAAACATACACATAAAACACAAAGTTTTCACATGGTTTAGCCAACTCCATGCCTACATCCACGGGCAACGCCAACCAAAATCCACCTCAAAGATATGGATTACAACCACTCACCAAACCTCACAAACAAACTAACACACTCTCACAAACAACACTCACAGATCTCACAAACACTAACACAAGAAAAACCTCTCACAAACACAACATCCCATTACACCCAAAACAAACCCTCAATACTAATTTTTTTTTTTGATAAATAATGCATTTTATTGAGAAGCCCAAAAAGGGACAAAAGAATCAAAATTTACAAAGGTCTATCAGCTCCAAAATGGAGTGAATAGAGACAACACCAGACCCCACCACCCAATCCAACAAAGTATGAAAGAAAAATAATTTAAGCTCAGGGAGGTGACGTTCCGAATCATCAAAAAGCCGAGCATTTCGCTCCCGCCACAAACACCAAAGCACACAATGGGGAATCATCTTCCAAACCAAAGCATGATCATGATGACCCAACTGCCCCAACCAGCAAGAGAAAAGATCCAGCACTGATCTGGGCATTACCCATTGAACCCCAAACAAGCCAAAAACCAAGGACCAAAGATCTGCAGCCATAGAACAGTGAAGAAAAAGATGATCTACACTCTCCCCATCCCTAAGACACATACAACACCAGTTTGGGATGATGAAACCACGATTCCGCAGATTATCAAATGTGAGAGCTTTCCCAAGAGAAGAAAGCGATGCGGGGAGGGACCTTAGCCTTCCAAACAATCTTCCAAGGAAACATTACTGAATTATGAGGGGTTAAAGATCGATAATACCTCTTTACCGCAAACTTAACATTTGAATAGCTCGCCCGGCAGCAGCGATCCTCCCCCTCCCCTGTCAATGGTTTTGCATAAATACATTCCATGAAGGAAGTGAGAGATTCCAACTCCCAATCTTGCACACACCGAATAAAGGATAAGTTCCAATGAAGCATCCCGGACTCAAAAGACATAAGATCCGCTATAGAAGCATCCTTGTCCTGGGCAATAGAGAACAATTCCGGGTAAGACAACCTCAAAGGCTCCTCACCACACCACCAGTCATGCCAAAAACGAGTCCTCACCCCATCTCCAACCTGCATATATAACTGATTCGAAAAAGACTCCCACTCTTTGCGAATATATTTCCACAAACTCAATCCATAAGAACCCCTAACTTCTTTAGAGCACCAACCGCCCCTTAGGCTCCCATATTTCGCCTCCACCACCCTACACCACAAAGCATCTCTTTCTAACCCATAACGCCAACCCTCAATACTAATTAACAAACTAAAAAATGAGACATTCATAATCCCAGAGCCCGATACACCTAATGTTGCTCTCTCACTCAAACAATAACAAATTCTCAACTCACAAACATAGGTACCTCTCAACTCACAAACATAGTTACCTTTCAACTTCAAAAGAACTACCAAACTACTCTTAAAGAAATCCTCTCTATGTTCTTCTAAGTGTGATTTGCTTGTTTGTTGAAAGTTGGCAAAAGTATACTTGTACCTAGAGAAAGTGAGGTTTTGTAAAGTTGTATAATCAAATAAACTAATAAGCTAATGAAAAAAAAAAAAAAAAAAACACACACTTAGAGTCTTCTTCTCTTCCTATATGGGAGGACCCCTTGAGCCAAAGCCACCAAACCTTTGCATTCATCTAACACACAATGGCATCAAAATTTGATGTTGAATATTTAATGCAATCTTTGCCACTGAGCTTTGGCTCAAATGACACTTCTTCTGGGTGGAGGGTGAGGTCCTAGGTTCAAAACCTATTAAGTGTGTGTGTAATTTAGCAATAAAAAAAAAGGGCAATCCTTAAAGCCGCTATATGTGTAAGAATGTGCATATGTTCTCAAATAAGTATTTCATTTTTGTCATAAATTCAATTTATTTCTAGGATGATGGTGTCTTTAGTCTTGCTTACGGTAAAATTAAAAATTACACTTGGTTTATCTGACCCTTAGTGTCTCACCTTTCTCTTGATGAGCCCAACGAGTGGCTTTTCAAATTTCATTGTTGTCCCAATTTGAAAAGCCCTATGCTATGTACTTTTATTTGGAATTTTGTGAAGGCTTCTTTGATGTGGTAAAACTGACATCTGGTGTCAGGCATTGGAGAGTGTAGAAGAAGCTCTTATAAGGCTAGAAAAATTGCTTCAAGAGTTGCATGCATCAAGTTCTGGTTCTGGAAAAGAGCATCTAAAAGCCGCTTGCTCTGACCTTGAGAATTTAAGGAAGCTGAAAAAAGAGGCTGAATTTTTGGAGGCATCTTTCAGAGCAAAAGCAGCTTCCCTTCGGCAGGTATTTCTTCATGTTGATCTAATATTTTATTTAAGAATAACTTAGACCTCATAACATGTTGACTAGCAATGACTACACTCTCTACTTGATTTTATCACTATCTTGAAGAACTTGAAAGTGTTATGGGCATTGCCTTTTCTCTTTTTAAGACTATTAATTTTTTTAGGCAACCGTGTTGTGATCATTTGGTACATTTTGGATTTTGTGTGCGTGTGTGTTTTACTATTACTTACTACTAAGAGATCTGTTGACATGTAAATTTTAGTCATAAAATATGTGAATTATGCATTGAAAACCACCAATTCTAAATGAGTCTTTCTTTACGTGTTCATAGTCTGATGCTTACTTTGCTGTTGAGTTTACATGGTTGTTGCTTTCTTAAACCAAAAAGAATGCAGTACCCTTTTTTTTTTTATCTCTTCAGTTTCATTCTCCATCAGTTAGGGTCACATCTGCACAGCTTTTATATGACATCTCTAATCCTTGTTGAAATTTGTATATTTTCTCATTTATCTTGCTGCTACTTCTGTACTGATTATCCAGGGAGATGGTAACCATTCCCAGTCGAGTATCAGTGGGCAGCAACAGTACTTGAAAGGGAAAAACAGGAAGGGTGTTAATGAAGTGCTGGATAGGAGCAACAGGTATGGAACTTATACAGTAGGTTTAGCTCTTCCACACGCTGGAAGCTTAATATCTACTGGCCATCTTTGATATTTTTACACTGACATGCTATTTATCAGTTTAATTGGGTTTATCTTATTTGGAAAAATTTATCTCCAGAGTTCTCAATAAATCTGTGTGGAGCTTCTTTATGCGCCCTCCAGCCAGGAAGCCTGGCCCAGATTCAATTATTGATGGATCTGTATGTCCTGCTTTTACCATGAGTGTACAATTTTACTTGCACATTAATTACTTAATACTGCGTTGAGTTATAGCCAAATGCATTATTTATATTTTAGGATTCTTGTATATGTAAGCCTACCTTTGTTCATCTTTCAAATTGGAGTGTGCCTTGTTTTGCAGAAAACTTGGGCCTCTTTCTGGAAAAACACCCTCTTTAGGTTTTTTCTGAAGTACTTTTAGCTGCCCTTGGAATGTATTGTTATAATGGCTCCTTTGTTTTTGTGGTTTGTGTGATATTCATCTGCCGGTAGATTCTCAGATGTTACAAGGTTTTATAAGTTGGGTCAGAACATTTGGAAGGGAAGCTACCAGGCTCTGGCTATGTGGCGAGATTGGAGTTAATATTTTGTTGATGTATTTAAAAATCTTTGGCTTGTTTTGAAAACAAAGTTTATGTTTCTGGATTGGTTCATTGTTTTAGGCTATCAATGGGATCTAGCAATATTTTTTCTTAGGTTGTAGGTTATAAAACTAATTGCAATATAGGTTTGAGTGGGAAAATAGGTCACTGGTTAATCAGACCTCACTTCTCTAGGAAGCTGAAGGCTCCATTTTGTTCCAAGGATGTCCACTCTTGGGAATTAGAGTGCCAATTCCCCCAACTTTGGGTCAAGAGGAGTTTCTATGAGCATTGAGCAATGCTATAATAAATTAAAAGTAACTAAATGAGGTGGATAGAAAATTTTACAAGCTCGATGGAGGCAGTACAGGAGTATTTCTTTTGCTGGTCTGTAATCACAATTTAGTAAAGCCATATTGATAAAGAATTCCTTGCTCTAAAGAGCAAACTTCAATGATACTTCCCATTGATTTGAAAGAAAAAGACAAGATCACATAGATAAAATTCACCAAGTGTAAACTGTACCTGTCCCTGAGATTCTCCATATTAATCTTCTCCTGTTGGAGAGACTGACATTGTCAATTAATGACGTGTCCAAATAATTAACCAAAAATGACATGTCACAGCGCTTAATAGTTTGG
>OU015768.1:5782132-5820398 GCA_907173295.1 Fagus sylvatica
AGTGGTAGATCCTTCAGTACAGACTGATCAGTATTTTTTCCTATTTGATTCTGATATCTAAAAATAACTGACTGAATTCCTGACAATTCGGTAAGAACTTCCATTTGTTCTTTGCAAGACATCTCAAAACTTGTTTGTTGAACAGACACCCAAATTCCAAAATCAGACAAACCACTTTCAACCAAATTTCTGCTAGTTAAAGAAGCAAAGATTTTCATAGAACTCTCCACATGTTCGCTCCTCCTAGAAACATGAAGAACCATATCCACTGATTTAAGTTTGAAGCTTCCATAGGTTTTAAATAGCACGCTAATATAAATTGAGTGAGCTCCTTTCACTGCTATCTCCTCTTTTTCAGGTTCAGCAAGCACAATCTCTTGTGTGGTATATTCTTGAGGTACGGGACCAAAAAGATCAAAGCTACAATACACGTGTGAAACTGCAGAATATAAACTTCCAATCTCCTATCAAAAAGAATATTCTTCAGTCAAAATTGGTAGAAAGAATAAATTAATTAATCATCTTCACTCATGGAATACACACACATGCAAATACTACATAGGAAGATGACAACAACAACAACCACATAATGTAAAAAACTTCTCCAGTTCACCTAATTATTGATCCTTAATTAAAAAGTAGGCTAAACTATTGTTTTCGTCCCTAAACTTTGCATGAAATTCGTTTTTCGTCTCTGAATTTTGAAAAGTTCATTTTTTGTCCTTGAACTTTGAAAAAGTTTGTTTTTACACATGAATTTCGTCCTTAAGTTCAGGGACGAAAACCGAACTTCATGCAAAGTTTAAGGACGAAACCAATAGTTTAACCTAAAAAGTAACAACAAGAATTACAATGATAATTACAGTAACGATAATAACTCCAATGGAAACAAAAGCTCACATTCTTGAAGTCATTACATTAAATATCACAACCCATGGTCATCAAGACAATTACAACTCAACAGAGCATTAAATCCCAACATATTAGGGTCTCAAACCATTTCTCCCCATTCAGTTCTACTATGGACATATCCACCATAAAACTGTAGCCAGCACACCTTTTCTCACAACTCCACCCAGATTCCTTCCAGGTGTCCATCCTCCTGCCTTGTGGCACCTTCAAAACTTCCAGAAAACTGAAAGTGCCAAAAGGCCAGTAAGGCTAAAAATGAAAAAAGGAAAGGTAAAGATGGTGGAAATTTGCCAAATATTTTGTAATGAATATGAGTCCAGATATTAGATACAACTTATGGCAATAAAGGATTTATCGGCTGACTCCAAATATTTGGTATACGGCCTTTGTTGAGATAAAACTAATAAAAAAATTTCCTATAATTGTACGTGCATATTTAATAAATGTTTGAATTTATTCTTTTATTTTAGTTGTAAGCTTAAAAAATTAATTCTAGTACTATGCCCATGCAATGTACGGATTAATAAAAAGTCATATGTAAATCAAAAACATTTCCAATAATATCACTGAAATTGAACGATAAAATAGAGTGAAAATAAATGGGCTGAGTTTCATCAAAACCAAAAATTTTAATAGATGATTGAAGTTATGTAAAATAAATGGTAAAACTTCTTTTAAATTTCTTAAAATTTTTGTTAATAGAGTTTTAATTATAGTAGTAATTTAAATTTTTTGAAACTTTAAGATTAGAGTTTCACCCAAAGTAAATTATCTTAATAATTTTAATGTACTTATAGTGAACCACATGGCGAAAATATGTCGCACGACGTGTAATGCTTACAAGCCACATGGCTTAAGCATAGCATCTAGAACCAAAAATTATAACAGATGATTAAAATACAATACAACAACAATCAAGCCTAAGTCCCAAAAGTTTTTACTTGATTGGATCCATTCATAATAGAGTGATTAAAATTATATAGGTTGTCAACCTACTACAACCCTCCTCTCCTTTTCGGAGCTTGGGACTGGCCATGAACAAAATATGACACTAAGCATAGACACAAGAGAAGTTGATTATAAAATTTTAATCAAGAGTAACTTTTTCAAATTATGGTAATAGAATTTACCCAAAAGCAAACCATCTTAAGACCTTTAATATACTTATAGTGATTCACGTGGCAAAAACAGCGCGTACAACAATGATATCTAGCACTTACATTGAGTCTCATGGCGTGAAGACAGCGTGTATGACCCAATTTTTAGTATATGGCTATCATATGCTATACAACAGTTATCCATTAGAGACTGAAAACTTGTTAATTGATAAATAGCCAATTGTTCCAAAAATTTAAGCTGTTAGGAAATGGTAAACCATTATTCTAACATTAACAAAGAGAGACACATTCACACATTTCAGTCAATGGTCATCAGTCATAAATTACAATTTGGCACTTGTACAACAATGAACCCATCACTGAAAATACATAGTATCTTGAAGATATCATAATTACCAAATTGGAATTAACCAAACATCCAGAGAGTGAAAACAAAGGCCATCAAAGACTACTTTCTTCCACAAATATGTTTATAGGATTGAGGAGTCCTTGCAGCAGAGGACATGCTCAAGATGCACTTAACAAGCAATAGGTGTATAGTGTACCATCAGAAATTACTTTCATCATTAAGAAGAGGTGAGGCCCACAAATAAAGAAATGGAAAGTTGAAGTTCAATTAAAGATATGTTCAATAAAAAGAAGGTACGCATTAGTAAACAAGAACATTAAAACAACTCAATATGCATCAAACTTGATTAGGTAATAGAAAATCACAACACCTGAAAGAGAACATAAAACTCATCCATATATGATAAAATGGTGATTCCCATAGCCGTCCCACAAAAAGCTGCTGAGAAAGCAACAACTGTCGTGCTAAATGAATGAAGATACTTCCTGCAATACAAATGCAATTCTTTCACAATCAGGACAAGACAGAAGGTTTTGTCAATACATTATTTTCCATTTTTGAGGTAATGGGTGGCCGGGGAAGAGACAGGCATAGAGTTCTTTTACTTCCACCAATTCCACGACTCCCATGATTGTAAATGAGGAAAGGAAACAGAAAGGTAAGATTTTAGAAAGATTTTAACAGACACATCAGTCTACACAGATTGAACAACAAGAAAAGAAAGGAGCAGACATGACAAATGATAATGTTGTCTCATAAAGGGTTCAAATATTACTGTGGTGCATTCAGATTTTTCTCATATTTCTTTGTTGTAATGCTGTTCTCTCGGGTGCACATTTGTGCACTCTGAGTTTCTTTAATACACGTCTTATTACCTATAAAAAAAAAAAAAAAAAGGGGTTCAAATATTACTTCGTCTAAGTTCAAAAAAAATTGTGCTCTTCTCATTGGAAAATATCCAAATTGAAAAAAGATCAGAAAGACTATTACATCTTGTGAAAACAAGAAAAGTTAATTAATAGAAAAGAAAAGACAAGGTAAAAAAAAAATAGTAGGGAACTCATGAATTATATTGTGGGGCTTCATAAGTTTAACTTAATTGAAAAGGGGTAGTGTTAAGAGAGTTTGACCCAAAACAACACATATAAACACTTAATAAATCCTCACCAAAATCACAAATATGGGCCCCAACTACAGCTCATTCCAGAAAATATGGAACAACAATAATAACAATCAATTTTTGGGGTTGGCTATGTATCCTTAACAGACTAGTCAGGGTCAACCACACGTATTCTTTTTTGCTATTCTATTCTATCTGAAGGCATACTCTCTGTTACTTCCTCAATTGAAATGTCATTTTTTACTACTTCTATTAATGTTATTTTTGGTCTTCCTCTACCTTTTTCATTCCTTGCAACATTTTAATTTACTAAAAACACAAAATAAGATTGTTAAACACAAGTATCTAACTAAAAAACTTCACAACGAACTTTATATCAAATGTAAACCATATCTCTCAATTCTTTTGGTCTCCAAGCTTTTAAGTTGCATAAAATGACTTAAATATTGTCCCCCAAGCAAGTAAACAAAGTATCCCTGCACAGGCCACATGTAAGAGGAAGATCTAACTAACCACTTTATGAATCCACCAAGAATATCAACAAAGTTAAGATCATTTAACACGATATGATTCTAGGCTATCTGGTTTTTCTCACTCTGTAGGCAAAGAAAAATTTTATATGAATGCATTCCAAATTATATTATGACACATAGATAGTTGTTAATGGAATATCCTATACGAAGCCCAGCCCAGCATTGGCATAAACACCATAATTCATGGTTCTATGTATGGTTGGACTCATGCTTTAAAGTTCAGTCAGTCATCTATCTATGCTAGCAATTCAGGCACACACCTAGCGTGCACAACTTCATAATTAAATTAAACTCAAGCAAACCATTGATATATTAAAGAAATGAGTTTGTAAAAAATTATGCTACCTTATATTAGTAGCACCCAAATCTTAATAAAAATATTTTATTATAAAAAAAATTCCACAATTACTTAATGGTTCCACATTCTTTTTTTTTTGATAGGTGTAAATTAAATAGTGATAAAAAATATAGTTGCTCCAGTGTTCCACATTCAGAGAATTCAACCTAAAAATAAAAATGGTTGCTAAAAATGTGTTTAGCCATGTCTATAAATGATGAGAGGTAATAGTTGATGTTGTCATAACCTAAGGATCCATTTGTTCGTTACTGTGTAATTGAACAATAATTTTCGGTTATAGATTTTATTTTATTTTCTAAATAATAACCACATATACTAAGGAATATCTGGAATTCACTTTTAGAATTGTTGATAACTATATTTGAAATAAAAATCCAATAAAATAAAAATAATTTTAACAATAAACGTTGTAGCATTAAGGGGGAATTTTTTTTCTCTTGAGATGAGTACCTAGAGCAAGTTTTATCATTGTTAAATGATTAAATTCACAATTTCTTAATAGCATAAGCTTTTGGGACAAGCAGTAGTTTATCATGGTATCAAAGCAAGTGGTCCTAAGTTTGAACCTTATCTCCACTCTACCTTCCAGTTGAAAAGTTAAAAATCTCACGTGTTGGGGACCTCACTTGTTAAAGGAGAGTTTGGGCCCACACATGAGGGGGAGTGTTAGAATAATTGTCAAATAACTAAATTTACCATTTCTTAATGGTATAAACTTCTGGGACAAGCGATAGTTTATCAATTATAACATGAAAAATACCATCACTAATGCAAAATAAAATGATGTAGAGAAGACAATTAACTATAAATAAAAGATAGGGCTTTGCTGAGTTAATCTGAACAACCATCAAATAAAGCAAAATTCAATCCAAAAAATCCTACCTGAAAGATGACAAGTGTACTGTCATGGGTTTTAATGCCAAAACTTGACTTTGTTGTTTCTTTGCTGAGTCCTCCACGTAAGCATCTAAACCATTAACCCGCAGATATAAATTATGTGAAACATACCCTTGAGATACATACTTTTCATTATCTGATTTAGGAATATCAATCATATGAGGCTCTTTCAACAAGAGACATTTATTTTCTGCATCATCAGAACCTTGGGATCCAGTCAATGATACCAGATCAGATCTGGAAGTTGGCCAAACAGCAACTTCAATGTTATGAACATCAAAAGCAAGGTGAAAATCATCCTTATTAATTACATGATTCATGTCATTATTTAAACCATCAAACTCTTTTCCCGGTGATATATGGATGTGAGGACCAGCTATAAATATTCCAAGTTGAATGTGTTTTTCAGGAATTCTAAGCAAGGTTGTCTTCATTCCACTTTCCTTGGTGATTTCTGGTTGAATATTAATGCTTCTTGGTGAATGTGAAAGAACCCTTGCTCTCACATTGTCCTCAGTCCAACTAAGCGTGTCTTGTATCTGCCTATGAAGGAGAGATAATGATAGTATTGATGAAAATCCCAAAGCCAAATTCAACTTTCCTAGTATCAAACTGCATTCCCAAAATCCAGAATCTGGATTCTTGATGCCTGAATATGTCAAGGAGCTTTTGATCTCACAGAGAAGGCATGAATTCTCTGAATACTGAATATCACTTTCTTCAAATTTCAACCACAATTTCCTCAGAAAATTGTCCAGGATCGTTATGCAAGCGTCTTCAGCATCATCATCAGCAACGGTGTTACTAGTTTCTGAAAGGACAAACATTTGTGCAGGCTCACTCCACAAAATAGATTTAAGATCATTAACTCTCTCCTTCCTATGCCCTTCCACAGAATTAGGATAAATTTTTGAACCGCTATCCCTGACAGAAGCTCCCATAGAAGATGATGAGTTAACCTTCAATTGCCCACAAGATAAAAGGACAGACTGTTCACAAGTGTTTTGTACATATACTAATAACAGTTCATCAGTTGAAAGACAAAATGAGAGGAAATCGGAATATTTTCCAATATGTGATTCTAACTTGTCCTTTTCAGAAGGTTGAATTTCATTTAGACAAATAGTAATTGAAATTCTCCCAAGGTTCAAAATGAAGCAACTATGTGCATAGGGATCTTCAAAGACAGTTCCACAATCTCCATCATTTCTTCGATCTTGAGCCAAAACGTTCCTCAAATGTAAGAATATTACAATGGCATGGAACACATTGCATATGAGTTTCAAAATACATGCTAGTAGTTGAACGATCTTGCAAATTAACTTGAAATGACTAGTGACAACAGATTCCTTGTTAGTATCTTTGACACAATGAACATTCAAAGCTGCTCTGAAACGGGCAATTTTCCGTGCCCGTGCAATAGCTTCAACAGGCAGCTCTTTCTCAATATCACAGATTACCTTCCAATGGTATTTGATAGAGCTCAAAAACGTTTTGTCCTTGGACATCTCAGAGCAGTATCTTTCTAAAAAGTGGTCAGCAGGATATCCAACTAGTGACAATAAATGCTCATAAGCATTGACATAACGTAGCCAAAGACAAACAACAACAACAAGTTTATGGAATGATATTCTGGGAGCAGAAGTCACAAGGCCAACTTTTCTTGCAGCTAATTTCCATAGTTGTCTGCCATCTCTAACATGCTTAGATTCTTTAGATGATATTGTTCCCATTGCTGAACACAGAGCAAAATCAGCCGGTGAAAAAAACAAGTTTAATTCTGGAACCCGAAGATTGAAGTCCACAAGCTGAAGATCATCCAATTTGATGTGAGTGAACAGATCTGTTGAAAGCAAAACACGGTTGATCCGATGATTTATTCTCTTGAAGCCAATCTCAAAACCACTGCCATTGATAGTATAAGAAATCCTTTTCAAAGGTACAAAAATTGCAGCACAAAACCCTCTAAAAAGACAACCATGATCACCATACTCAGATTCTACATCAACCTCCTTTATTTCCGAAAAACACGTAAACGAATCATTTAGGATGGGGAACTGCACTTGCAGTTTTATATCACACATCTGAAGCCGACAATGTTCGAGTAAAAGATTCAAAACAGATGTTCGAAATCGATTTCTTGAAGGAGTGGTAAGGAAGATCCTTTCAAGGACACCATGCAAAGCACTACCCTGAAGTCAATTAAAAAGCATCAGCGATATTGATCAATGCGCACGGTTTTCACCTACATAGGTGGGTTAAAGAAAATAATTTCTATAAACTAATTATACTATAAGTATACATACACTATGCAAACTCTCTCAACATCCAATAGCTCATTCTCAAGTACATCACACTAGTTATACTTCTCAAGAAGCTTTAATCCCTAATAAACATAGCAATGTAGCACAAATACCTCATGATCAAGCATAGAAAGATCTTTCTTCATATCCTCTAAAAACGTATTTTTTGGTTTCGGCACCCTTGTCGAATACCCCTCTTCCTTCGACTCCCTTCAAGTAAAATCAATCCAAATTCACATACAAACAAAGCACAAATACAATTGAAAAACTCACACACACAAAGAGCAATGACTCACCCGGCTGATAGTGTCACTTTGACGCCATGAACTTCGATATCGAAGGCGGAGACGGACCAGGTCGAGAACCGGAGGCTCAAGCGTTCGACGGTGATTTCGCTGAAGGAAAAGCGAGTGGGATCGTCGATAAGCTGGTTGAGAACGAAGTGTTGAAGCGCAGGTCCTTGGCGACCGCGTGAGAATTTATAAACCCTAATTTGAGTTCCAGTTGCGGCTCTTCTCGCAGCCATGGCTGCAACAGACACGCTAGTCTCCGTTTGATTATGCTGTCAAAGAAACATTTTATTGGATAGAGTCCGAATTTGAAGCTCAAGAAATCGATAGTTCGTGTACGGTCATGGTTTTTGCTTCAAGCTTTCTTGGGAAACAAACAGAAGAAAGTATTTTACCCTAACTTTCTGGGTGAAAGTTCGTTACCGATTATGTGAGTGAATCGGCGGGAAAATGACTGTGCAGGAAGATATATACAACAGTCACTGAGTATACGAGTCGAACTGTGGCCGGGACAATTGGACAAGTCTTCTTTGATTCTTTCATTCATTCATGTTCAATATCCACTTTTTCATTTTTCAATTTGATCCTTTGAGTTTCAAAAATAGCAATTAAATTCTGAAGGTTGTAAAATAATTCAATTTGGTCCTTCAAATTTGTCTTATTTTCAATTTGGTTTATTGACTTTTAAAAGTTTATAACGAGTATATTCTTCTTCTTTTTCTTTTTCTTTATAGTTTCCATGCATTTTTAACCATGATTCTTCTTTTTTCTTTATCTTTATAGTTTCTATGCATTTTTAACCGTGAAACATTGAATAAAGAATTTGCTCCTTAGCATTAATTGCTTAGCCTGTTTTCTAGAGTTAATGCTCTTAGATTACCCGACAATTAGTTCAGAGGAGTATGGTCAGTTGTTCATAAGTCTTAGAGTCTAGAGGCAAGTCCAAAGACTATTCTATAAGATTCCCTATGATATAATATATATATATATATATATATATATATATATATATATATATATATATATATATATATATATAATAATGTAAAATATTTTTCATTGTATTCTAGGTCAATCTATACCAAGTAACAAAAATGAGCTACCATTGTGACCTTATGACATTTTTAATTCCATGGAGGGTTGGTGTGTAATTTTCAAGTTTTTTATTTTTTTTATTTTGTACAAATGGAAATTACTAAAAATTGAAATTAAGAGGTACAAAAACACCTCAAATGTCTGTCAATAATTGGCTTACAATACAAGAAGGGGGATCAAAATACAACAAAAAAGGTTCTGTAAACTATTTGCACACCTTTGCCAAAGGTTCGCACAAAAGTTCCCTTCACAATACGTATGCTTCAAGTCAGCCTCCTCGAATGTCATGGGACATTGAGAAGTTTCAAAATAGAAAATGAAATTTCATTTCCATCTCTGGGCTCATTTTAAGCGAAATAATGGCTTGTTGAGATCTCCAATGATTTCAAAAAAATTTCTCAAGTATTGGCTAATTATTGGTGAATTTAGGAAAAAATAAAATTGAAATTACAACAAAATGAGAATTATCTCAAACACAATTGGAATGAGCCCCGTCCCGTAAGAGTTTCCTATATTCATTACTGCCTCCTTCTCGTCACCTTTCGTATGTATGTGGGCTGAATCCATTTCTCATACAAGAGACACTCAAATCCAATAACTTATAAATTAATAAGGACTTTATTATATCATAGGAATTTTTTTTTTTTTTTTTGTATTTTACTAACTCCATACTTAAAAATCATTAACCACATGAAACTCTCACTTATTTTCATTAAATTTGTCAACTTATTATTTAATCAATTCATTTAAATTACATTTTCATATTGATATGTTCCAACATTTATTTTGTGGGCTACTAATTAGTTCAACACGGTAAAGACGTAAAGTCTCTTAATGTCAAACCAATGACTTGATCATATATCAAATCCCACTAACAATTAAAAAAACACATTTGTGTCTTGACTTGAGTAATTATTATATAGTGGACGTCATAAATTCAATCCTAACCTATCTATAAAAGGAATGTTAATCTTATCTTATCACTTAGTTAATGGGATAATATGTGAGCTTAAAATAACAAATTCATTCAAATTAGAAGATTTAATGTATTTGAAAAAACAAAACAAAACAAAACAAAAGCCTTCGTGCTATGATCAACATTGTTTTATTTTTAAAATTTAGTGAAAAGATATATTGAAATAGACATTGGATAAGTGATCTGGCATATTAGTATATTACCCCGAAAAATCCTCTTTACCACATATATGCATGACACTATTGGTTAACAATACTATACATGGACCAAGTCAAACCCCAAATTTTCCTGTTAAAGAAACTTCCTTGGCCATCCAATTCCCCTTGCCTGTAACCTCGCACTTCCACATCCTCCATTTCATCAACAAAATTTGCATGGCTAACCTTTTTTGGAGTAGATCGTCATTTTATTACCCTTTCTTTTCAAAAGCTCACTAGCACGTCAACGTGGCGTGCTGTGATTAGAAAACCTAAAAACCGCAAGTTGTAACCAAGAAAACGACCATAGAAGAAAAAAAAAACCTCCAACTTAGGACCACCAACCGCCCAACAGAAGTTTCCCGGCGAAAACATAACGAAAGTATGTTTGTTGTGAGTTTACCGAAACCATGGGTCCCAAGTTACTATCAACGTATTAATCTAAACGAAAGGGATTTCCCACCTAGCCCTTTTTAATTTTCCTCACTCTGCCCTATTAAATGTTCTATCAAGCTTTCGGCTTTCCTTAATACCTGGGTTACCTCTTTATTCCTTGATTATAATATTATACAAAACTAGCTAACATTAACAATCCCATCTTTTTCAAAAAAAAAAAAACAATCCCATTTTTTCTTTTGTGTTTCTTTCTTTAATTTGATTATAATTATTGTATAGTATATATATATATACACAAAGATGAATAGAATGAGAAGCACATCAAGAGGACGCCGTATATTCTCAGAAGAGAGCAGCGGCAAAGGTGGACAAAGATTCGACAGGCTAAAGAACTCAGACCCAGAAGAAGAGGTGGATCACCTCATTGGTTATGGATACAGCGATGCTTCACCAGGGCCAGCGAGTCCACGTCGCTACGACACCGATCCTCTAATGGTATTGGACAGTACTGCTATCTACGATTCGTCCAATAATACCTCACCTTTCTCCAAATCTCCATGGTCACATCACATGAATATTCCTCCTCCTCCTCCTCCTCCTTCTCAACATGATGCTCATTCTGGCGATGGTGATAATGTCTATCCGAATGCATTGATCGGCTCGTTGATCCGTGAGGAAGGTCATATTTACTCGTTGGCGGCGTCGAGGGATTTATTATATACGGGGTCGGATAGCAAGAACATTCGGGTTTGGAAGAATCAGCAAGAGTTCACGGCGTTCAAATCGAATAGTGGGTTGGTTAAAGCGATAGTGATTGCAGGGCAGAAGATCTTTACGGGTCATCAAGATGGGAAGATCCGAGTTTGGAAAGTTTCTTCGAAGAATGGATGCATTCACAAGCGTGTTGGGACTTTACCAACTTTGAGGGATTATATCAAAGGCTCAATGAAACCCAAGAATTACGTGGAAGTGAGACGCAATCGAAGCGTGCTGTGGATGAGACACTACGATGCAATCTCGTGTCTTAGCTTGAGCGAAGATGGAGCATTTCTTTACTCAGCTTCTTGGGACAAAACATTTAAAGTTTGGCGTGTCTCGGATTCCAAGTGTTTGGAATCAATCATCGCTCATGATGATGCTGTTAATTCATTGGTTACTGGTATCGACGGCTTAGTATTCACTGGCTCGGCTGATGGTTCTGTCAAAGTTTGGCGAAGAGAGTTACAAGGGAAAGGAACAAAGCATTTTTTTTCACAAACGTTGTTGAAGCAAGAGTGTGCTGGTAACAGCATTGGTTATGAGCCCTGAGAACACAATTGTTTACTGTGGCTCATCGGATGGGCTTGTTAACTTTTGGGAGTGTGAGAACTCTCTCTCACACGGTGGCGTTTTGAAAGGTCATAAACTGGCAGTGTTGTGCTTAGCCACAGCTGGGAAATTAGTATTCAGTGGCTCAGCTGACACGGGAATAAGCGTGTGGAAGAGATCGGAGGAAGGGGAACACACATTATTGTCAATGTTGACGGGTCACACTGGACCTGTTAAGTGCTTGGCTGTGGAGAATGATCTTGAATCCACGTCCACAGAGGAGCGGTACATTGTGTATAGTGGCAGTTTGGACAAGTCTGTGAAGATGTGGAAGGTTTCGGAGCAAGTGCCGAACGTGGCACATAATTATAACAATCAACAGCAAAATGGTATGCCCGATTTGAACTCAGCTCCAAGGTCCTCTTCTCGTACAAGAATGGACTCGAGAAGATATAATAATTAGGTGAAACTGAAACATATATTGTTATTCGTACTATATTGTGTGCATTTGCTTCATGTTCATGACTCTATCACTTGTGCTGTCGCATAAAGTTAACGTAAAACTTGATTTTGTTCATGGTCTTCAATTTGATTGTATAACCTTGGGTGAGCTTTAATTTTTTTTTTTTTTCTTTCCTTTTTATAATTTATTTTGGTGTTGTTGTTGTTCATCATATGGGTTGTAATATCAAACATGAGATAGGGGTGTCGTTTGCCTATATTATTTTTCTATTGATTAATTAATTTCTTACTTAAAGTGGTCCTTGACTAAAGTGGGGTTTGCATGCAGTGAGGGTCAAACCTATGTTAAAATTACTATAAATTAACTGTTTGTACAACTGGCTAAATATTTGCTGTTACGTTTAAGGTTTCACAGACTCCCATATTGTTTGTTTATTCAATTTTGTTTTAGGCTTTTCCCTTGCGTGTTTCTCTTTCTCTGGTCGAAAGTGGAGGTGGGTGGGGAATAGTCGAATAGACAACTTGCATGTTATATGAGACTTGGAAAAAAAAATTTTGGTTAACTTGGAACATTGGTCTTTGAAAGCTATCTCTGAGAATTTGAGAGACTGTTAGTTTAGTTTACCTTATCTTTATTGCTAAAGTGCTGTTCTATACCTAATTAGACGATGACTTTCTGATTGGCTGGTGTGAAACGAACAAAGTTATTAGATTCTTTATCACCGAAAGTGTTCTAAACCTTGAACTTGGGGGAGTATTATTCTTCTGTAATATGTAATTGGGGGGCGAAAGATTTCTCCTTCACCTGCATATGCAAAGTTTTCTGCTTTGAAATGTTGCCGCGGTTTGAACTATAAAATATTTCGGAGAGTTTACTATGATTATAAGGGTAATATTGTTCCAATGTGTACACGCCATTCAATATGAAGATATATCTATAAATAATAAGTATTAACATTAACAAATTAATGAATGTAATCTCATTTCAAATAGCGAGAAATTAATATTTTTCGTAAAAATTAAGATATTCAATTATATTTAAAACAAATTAATGCAATACATATTCGACTCCAAAAAGTTGCATAAGAGGCAAGGAAACAAATCCCAAACCTAATTTTAGAGTGTGTAGGATAACTCTCTTTTTTTTTTTTTTTTTTTTTAATACAGGAAAACTTAATAGTAAACATGTCATTTTTATGAACTATTAATCAAAAAATATATATTTTTATCTTAATCAAAATATTTATAGGGTACGTGCAGCAGTGCTTTTTCTAAGATGGCTGAATGCATATATGGACAATAGTAGTTATTTTAGACTGTATAGATTTTTTTTTTTTTTTAAATAATATACGGTATAGAATTTGAATAAACAGGATAATGGTTATTTTAGTTACTCCAAAGTTTCAAACGAAAGAAGATAGCTAGGTACGTTGTACGTACGTGATAGTGATAGCATTAGCACCTCCACTATACCTCTAGTCAATTATATTTGCCGACAATTACGAAAATGACGAATTTAATTATAGCAAAACTACCATACGCGATGTGCTCGCAAGCTTGGTCTTCGTTAGACAAAGGCATTTACTTATCCTGTTATCCTGTTATCCATACTCATACACCGCATTCTGTCTGGTCTTTATCATATTAGGATATTTGCACTCGGATCTTGATGTATATTTTGCCATCGTTAATTGAAAAATACACATTAATTAAGCATTAGTTTGGCATGGATTTTTTATGCCGGTTGACGTATCAAGTATCAACATCAAATGATAGACAAAAAGCATGCAATTAAGTAGACAAAGCATATTCTCAAAAAAAGTAGACAAAGCATATATATAGCATATACTTCGCTAAAAAAAAATGGGCACAACCGCACAAGCAATTAAGTTGTGGGTTTGCTTGTCTATTGGCTATTGAGTGTACGAGGAAACAAACGGAGCCTGCATAGAAAACCCACTTTGACAATGCTTGCCTAGTGGCTATTGAGTGTACATATGGATTAAGGTAGTGTGAGGGCTCTTTGTTGGTTTGCCACGCGTTAAGAGGATGGCAGGTGATTGTTGGGCCTGAGTTCTTAATAGGAGTTAGGCCTGAAACTCTCATCAAACGGGTTACTCTTTGACTGTTAACAGGGCATCCAAACGGCCCGTGGAATCAGTGCTGGCGTTACCAAAGCTAAAACTTGTGAGAATCACATATATGCTGAATTAGTTAACAAAATGGTAGTTAAACCTGTAGGAGAAAACATTCAACTTAAATGTAATAGAATCTAGCAAAAAAAATTACTAATTGGTAAAAAAAAGGAAGAATGCGAGTTGGGGAGGAGGAGGACAAACTTAGAGTGATGTGTGCTCGTGTGAATGCTCCCTTCCCTTGCTGAAAGGGATCCAAATCTTAAATTGGTAATGATTTTGGGGAAAATGGCTTTATGATTATTGGCATCAGTGTGAGATTATGGCTTAATTGATGATCCATTAGCTTTGGGCGCTTCTCCTATTTATATTGGAGGATAATTGACCATGTTGAAAAGTGTTTATCTGGCCAGCTGATGGTGTTTACACAACTTTCTTCACTTGGGGTAATAAGTTTGTATGGATGAAAGAGTTGCTCTTAGTCATTACCTGATTTAGGATATTGGGTTGCGAGGCTTAGTCTAATTTTATCCAAATAGGGAAGGAGCCAAGGAGGTGTTGATGGATAGGGCAACTTAAGATTGCTAAGCATTTAATGTTCGACACATCTGAGGCACTTCGAGAGATAAGTATAGAGGAGAATTAATGGAAGCTCACATCACGACTAAGTGGTGGGTCTTACATGACCTTTAAAACATTCCCCCAAGCAAATGAATGTGAGGCAGCATGATTGCCACATACATGACCACTCTCAAAATTACATCCTACAGACTCATGCCAAACCGCATCTTCCTTTACCTGCCTCGATCTATGACATGTGTGCTTGGATTCAAAAGGTAAGGAGTGATTCATATCGAAGTTGCTAAACGAGAATCTCATATGCAATACGACTATACGAGGCACCTGCCGCCAATGTTGAAAACTTTCTTCTAGCAAAGTTGAAGTGATAAGTCAAATAATTAAAGGAAATAGTTTACCTCCAACCCAGTTTGGAGGAACTACGTGACAAATAAATAAATTATTTATATATACTTTTAGTCACATGACATTTTTAATGAGTCATGTAATTTTTTAAAATACACATATGGGTGGTCTATTTGCTTATCATGTAGTGGGTTGAATGAGTATTCCTCTAAACTGGGTTTGAGGAAAACTTTGTCCATAATTAAAAGAATACAAGCATTTTCGAGAGTTTTATAAAAGGAATATGAATATGACTCTTTCCAACTTAAGTCATATAGTGAGAAAGGAGGAGAAGAATTACCTATACAATAATCACAATATTGACCAAAAAATAATAATAACAACAACAGTAATAAATTTCAGAAGACTTATGACGAATCGTGTAATAAATGGGTTGTCAAAAGTATTGTAAATGTAATTTAGTTAATATTAACTGGTCTTCTTTATGAGTAGAACTAAGATTTAAATTTTTTTCACTCCTCAACTATCAAAATATATATATATATTTTTAAAATAAATAAACGGGTTGATTTAGGCTAGAAGAATTAGAGCCTAAACAATTTTTAACAATAGTATAAATTTTAATCAAGATGAGTTTTCCATCAAGAAGTTAAGACTCTTAAGTCTTTGACTATATTCCCAATCAGATCAACCAAATTGTTAATGTGTAAAATTTTATTGGAAAATTTCAGATATTTTCTGCAAGTATTTTTCATTTGGTTTTATATAAACATCTTTTGAAGCCCAAAAAAAAAACTAATCGGTGATGCCTTATTAAAACATAAAAGAGATTATAGACTTCATATAAATCTTTATAATTTCAGATTCAATCCGTAACATGAAATTTGTACTCTCTGTCACAGAAAAGAAACGAACAAAAACAAAAGGCATCACTCTTTTTAATCCATTCACATAACAAAACTCGTGATTAAGAGCCTTTAACTTTCTGATTATTTATAAACAGCAGGATTCGGGCGCAACGTCCATTTCAATTGCAAATTGCAAAGCGACTAGTCAATTGTGAAATCTTTTATTCAAGTATTCAACAAGTACAGTATGATCCTAATTCCTGACCCATTACACAAAGCTACTTATACCATCATGAACACAGCATTAGCAGTCAGCAAGAACCACGTGGTCCTTTAGTCCTCAACCCACAAAACCGTGACACCAATAAAAACGATATTAAAAAACACAAAAAACTGTCCCCATCAATTGGACCCCCCACCTAATAGGACCCACCACACCCCCCCCTTATCAACTTTCAACCAACGAACAAAAAGTGAAAATTAACAAACATAAAAAAAAGCATGAGATTCCCACTCCAAAAACGCAGTCACTGTTTTCCTTTGCTGTCTTTTTCCTTCTCCAACCCACACTCAAACTTTCCCAACACACATACACGAATTTTCAGCCTTCTCGAACTTAAAACACAGCACAAGGATTTGTCTTTGTTTCTCTTTTCGATTCCTTGCTCTCTTCCCTCCTTCCATTCCACTTTGGTGTGCAAAATTTAAACCCTTCCCCAAAATTCTTCTCTATTTAGTCTTTACTTCCAAGCAAACGCTAATTCCACTTTCCCATTTTTCTAACAAACCTGTTTTTTGTTTTTTTCCTTTATATCTTTTTAACCTACACAATGACCAAAACGAAATGAGGCATTAGGGCTAGTTTCTCAAACTCTTGCTTTGCTTTCAAATTTTAGATAAAGATAAATAGTTTATAGAGCTTAGCTTTAGATGATTCTATTTGAAATTAGGGTTAGATTGGACTAAGTTTGAGCTTTAGAAGCTAGAATAATGTCTCCGCTTGAAACATCGGAGGCCGGTGATGGTGTTCAATACTCTTTCGCCGTGGAATATAACGGTCCGCCGGTGAGCTATGATCTTCCTCGGGCTGTTCCGATCAACGTTGAGCGGATTCCGGTGGCTGCGGTGGTGGGTCAGGTTTCCTTGCCGGATAAACTCTCTTTGCCGGTTGTGCAACCGCTATTAGCTCCCGATCCTCGGAGCAAGAAGTTCTCGAAGGAGCTTAAATCGTTGGGTTCTGAATCGACGGTTTCGCCGACGTCGGTGATTGCGTTCGATAGGAACAATGAGAGCGGTCGTCGGGATAGTAAAGAGGTGGGTTCTGAAGAAACTGTGTCTCCGACTTCTGTGATTGGGTTTGAGGAGGATGAGGATGAGGAGGAGAGAGATAAGTTGAGTTGCTCCGGCGGGTTAGAGTTAGAGTTAGAGTTTTCGAATGGGTCGGGTGAATTGTCCGACGTAGCTAATAGTTCGAGGATGTTGGGTTCGTCGTGTATTAGTCACGAGGATTCCCATGAGTTATTAGGTGGAGCTGGGAGCTCAAGTACTATAGAGTTTTCGGATAGTTTCGATAATAAGTCGATGGGGAGCTCGAGTGTTTTGAGGGTTTCAAATGATTTGAATCAAGTGGATCAAGTGGATTGGGTGTCGAATGAGTCGGAGTTAATGAGTTTGGAGTATCCGTCGTCTCGGGTTTCTTCGATTAAGGCTGTGGATTGCAATATTAATGAATCGAATTGTGATGTTAAACGACCCCATGTTGTGACTTTTCGTGATGTTGGGTCTGATGATGACGATGGTGATGGTTTTGATGAGGAATGTAGTCGGGATGAATACGAGGCTGATGAGATTAAGCCTGCCAAGCGTGGCGTGACTCAAAAACCCAAAGGGAAGAAAGGGTCTTGCTATCGATGTGGTAAGGGGAGCCGGTTCACTGAAAAGGAGGTTTGCATTGTTTGTGATGCAAAGTATTGTAGTAATTGTGTGCTTAGAGCAATGGGGTCGATGCCAGAAGGTAGGAAATGTGTTACTTGCATTGGATGGGCGATTGACGAATCGAAACGAGAGAATTTGGGGAAGTGCTCTCGGATGCTTAAGCGTCTGCTTAATGACTTGGAGGTTCGACAGATAATGAGGACTGAGAAGTTGTGTGAAGCAAATCAACTACCGCCGCAGTACATTTGTGTGAATGGACAGCCTCTTTCTCATGAGGAGCTGGTTTTATTGCAGACCTGCCCCAACCCACCAAAGAAGCTCAAACCGGGGAACTATTGGTATGATAAAGTATCTGGTCTTTGGGGAAAGGTGAATATGGTTTCCTTTACACATTTTTCTGTGTTACTACAGTTTGTCGAATTGTTATTGAATGTGATCTTTCTATTGAATTTAACAGGAAGGACAAAAGCCTTCCAAGATTATTAGTCCCCATATGAATGTCGGGGGTCCTATATTGCAAAATGCTAGCAATGGAAACACACAAGTTTTTATAAATGGTCGGGAGATTACTAAAGTAGAGCTTCGGATGTTACAGGTTAAAGTTCTAGACATTCAAAACTCTTGTTGGAACTGATTGATGTGCAGGGATATTTAAGATCATTCTGTTGAATATTGCAGTTGGCAGGAGTTCAATGTGCTGGTAACCCACACTTTTGGGTGAACGATGATGGGTCATACCAAGAAGAGGGACAAAAGAATACAAGAGGGTTTATATGGGGCAAGGTACAGTTCGTGTGTGAATATGTATTTCTGCCTGTGTTCTTGATCCAATTTAAGTTGCCTTGAATTAAACAATCTTATATGTTACCTTTCAGGCTGGAACGAAGCTCGTTTGTGCTTTCCTGTCACTGCCCATTCCTTCTAAATTTTCAAATTCTTGTGGAGAACAACTAAGCAATTCGATTAGCAGAAATGTCCCTGACTACCTTGAGCAGAGAACACTTCAGAAGATTCTCTTAGTTGGCTGTAATGGATCTGGGACGAGTACAATATTTAAACAGGTGATATTCTTAGTGGTGTAATCAAGTCCCTAAACCTTTGATTGCCGCTATTTATCCATGTGGAGATTAACAAATCTGACTATAAATGCCATATAGCTCAGGCATTTGTATCTCCTTCTACTGGAAGACATCCGATATTCGTTTGAGAAATAGATCTAAGTGTATCGAAGTAATCCACTTTTATCACATAAAAGTGATATGAAAGAGAGTTTTGGGGAGGGGCCTCAAACATTTGAGAGTGATTCCAATATAACATATTGTTTTTCCTTTTTCTCTAGATGTTATATTATAATTGGGTATAGTTTCCTGTACCTAGAAAAATAAAGCTTTAAAAGTTGTACATAAGCCAAATAAGGTGAATAAGCTCAATAAACTGTTAGGCAAACAGGCTCAGCATTTAATTCTTTCAAGAAACTAATGGTGACATAAGTAGCCAATGAGCTGCAGCTCAAAAGACACCTCCTTCCCCAGAATAGTGGAGGGTGAGGTTGTGGGCTAAAGACCATTGGATGTGTGTGTAACTTATCAATTAAAAAAAAATGCTGGCAAAAGTCATACTGTAAGTTATACATGCCTTTTCAAATAGCTTAGTTTAGTTTTTAATGCATGTTTCAGGCCAATATTCTTTACAAAACTGTCCCTTTTTCTGAGGAAGAGCAAGAAACTATTAAGTTGAAGATCCAGAGTAATGTATATGGCTATCTTGGTATACTTCTTGAGGGTCGCGAGCGTTTTGAAGAAGAAATTCTCATTGAGTTGAAGAAAAAGCATACTTGCAGTGTAATTGATCCCTCAGGTATGAGTTAAATCAATACTCTCATTTTCCCTTCTTGTCTTTATCTTGTGTATATACCCACAAAAAAAAAAAAAAAGCTCTTTGGCTTGTGTGTGCATATTACACAGTTTGCTGTTTGTATTGTGCGGTAAAGGACTAATAATAATGTTTAGTAATTCTACTCCAAGTATGATTCCTCCTCCTTGTTTTCCCTTTCTTAAAGATTTATCTTTAAATGGAACAAGTTCTTCAAAATCCAAATCAATCTGCCACATGTTGATCAATATTTAAAATATAAAGACGGGATAGCTGATTTCAATATAAGGATTGAATTTGTTTCCTTCCTTTTAGTCAAGTTAGGTTTGTGAGGTATATTAACTGGATGATGGCCACTGATCTGTAAACATGCCAGAAAATTAGATTCGGCAGGACTATTTAGATGTTGATACATTTCTTGTACGATGTAAGTGTCTGAAACTAGTTTCTGGTTGACAACAGGGAAGACTGATAACAGTGATGAGAAAACTATTTATTCCATTGGCCCAAGGCAGAAAGCTTTCTCCGATTGGCTTCTTAAAACTATGGTGTCAGGCAATTTGGAAGCTATCTTTCCAGCTGCTACTCGTGAATATGCACCATTGGTTGAGGAGTTATGGAATGATTCAGCCATTCAGGCCACATACAATCGCAGAAGTGAATTAGAAATGCTACCAACTGTTGCTAGTTATTTCTTAGAGCGGGTAAGATCATGCTACATGTTCCTCTGCTGGTTAAATTTGTTAAATCATGAAAACTTTAGCAATTATGGTTCTCAGTCATAACTCATAAGTTACTCCACAATTTAATACAGGGAAGGTTTTTGGGTGACTTTTGCTGCTAGCAAAAAAAGATATTCCATAGTAGAGAGAGTGTACTTGACACTTAAGATATTCCATTGAAAATTGGGTAATTGAGGGATCACAAAATGTGTTTTCTAGAGTATACAGCTGTTTCTGAGCCTAACTGAGCTGAGCCAGGTGTTGCTTAACTCAGCTCATTTAGCAATATGGACCTTCAGCTTCTTTGTGCTTTGTAATGAGTCTGGTTGAGCTTTTGATGAGTGAAGCTTAAAATGATATTAGTTACCGACTTTTTTCCAGTCTTTTACCAAGCTGTCCAGTGATCTCAATGGGGATCATACTTGTACAGATGTGTCATTCTTCAAGCAAATTGTTGTGTTCCATTTTTCTTGTCAACTATGAAAAGCTATTGCAATTCATTGTTAATGATTCTGATATTATTTTTCTATCTATTTAGGCGGTTAATATATTGAGAACAGACTATGAACCTTCAAATTTGGATATCCTCTATGCTGAGGGTGTTACTTCATCAAATGGGCTCGCTTGTGTAGACTTCTCCTTTTCCCAGTCAGCACCTGAAGATAATGTAGACGTTGCTGATCAGCATGATTCTTTTCTCAGGTAGGTGCCATTGTTCATTGCACATTGGTGCATGTTTGTGGGAGAAATGCCTTACTTCTTAGGTGCCTCAAATTTGGGAAACTTTGATAATTATTGTTCCCCCATCAACTTTAGTGCATATCAACTATATTATTGGATGTCATATACCTATGCAGTGCAAACACGATATTGATCCTTTCAAACCCAATATGTTGTGTGCAGTATAAGGAAAGTTTGGCCTTTTACTGCCCTAATCAATGATAACATTAGCCGGTGTATCTTAATATTTAATATCAAGTAGTCTTGGTTCTATTAGAGTATTTACTCATCAAACCATCCTAGTCTGGGTTCTGTAATTGGACACATTGACTCCACATCTGTTTTCAATTAGTTCTATCGACAAGATATACATGCGTGAGTTGATATATTATCAACTACATGGTTCCTCAAGTATGGTGTATCATGGTTTAAACTTCTAAATAGAACGCTGGCACACAATTATTGCCTCACATTCAATTTGTTCCATGCATGAATATTAGGTTCCCCCCTCCTCCCAAAAAAAGGGGTAGTTCTGCAAAAATTTGACTGCGTTGATATTTGAACGCTTTGATGAAATTAAATTTGAAAGTTTATTCTTGTTGCATCATCACTAAATCGTGAGAACCCTGTTATCCAGGCCGTGTTGCTTTGACACATTATTAATTCTGGAATATTAGAGAAAATAAATTCCATGTCTATTGACGATCCCAAATTCTGTGTATTGCTTGCACTTGACTTTCAACTGAAATTGAATTAGTGACTACTTTATTATATTCTTCTTCTCATTCCTTACTTACACTGTGAAAATGAGTGTTTTTCTTTGTGGTCGGTTCTCAGGTATCAGCTAATTAGAGTACATGCGAGAGGCTTAGGAGAAAACTGCAAGTGGTTAGAGATGTTTGAAGATGTTGGAATGGTCATTTTCTGTGTTTCCCTGAGTGACTATGACCAGTTTTCTGTTGATGGGAATGGTTCTATCACTAACAAGATGATGCAGAGCAAAAAATTCTTTGAAAGTATTGTCACTCATCCAACCTTTGATCAGATGGATTTCCTTTTGATACTAAATAAATTTGATCTATTTGAGGAAAAGATAGAACGAGTACCGTTAGGTCAGTGTGACTGGTTTGATGATTTTCATCCGGTGTTCAGCCGTCCTTACTCCAACAGCAACAGCAACAGCAACAACATCAATAATAGCCCCTCGCTGGGTCATCTGGCATTCTACTACATTGCAGTTAAGTTCAAGAGACTCTTATGCTTCTCTCACTGGGCGAAAGTTGTATGTTTCTCAGGTGAAGGGTTTGGAGCCTGATAGTGTTGATGCATCTCTTAAATATGCAAGGGAGATTCTGAAGTGGGATGAAGAGAGAGCCAACTTTAGCTTGAGTGAGTATTCACTTTATAGCACTGAGGCGAGTTCCTTCTCACCTAGTCATTAATGTCCAGATTAGAGAAGGCTTGTAAATGGATCAACTTTCGGTATAACATTTTCCTTGTCAGTGTACATATAATGGCAAGTTGATGGACAAGAGGAGATTATTTTTCTTGCACGGGCATTTGCTGCTTCTTGAGATTGACATGACCATTTCAGTAGTGTTAGTCTGAATGTCTTGCAGCAATAGTGCACATATTGACGTGCTTGCTCATTGGCACACAAGTTGCGTGAAAACGTTGGATTTCCATGTCAATATATAGTAAAGCAATCATTTGATGTTGTGTTTTGTACCACGGTTATGTAGCAGTGTCGTGTCATCTTTGAACAAGATTCACTATATTCATTTGTAATGGAGAAGATGAAATGCATCTGGTGCATGTAGGCATGGTAGCCAACCCTGTGATCTCTTCTACTACAATGTTTTGCTTGTATAAAAAACACAATTTCTGGCTTAAGCTTAATTGAAAGGTGACCACTGATTAGAACAACCACTCCCACAAAAAAGAAAAAATTAAGGCTCTCCCAACTCCCAATATTAAGTCTTGAACTTTTTCAAAAATAAAAAATAAAAAAGTCTGAATTAAGGCAGGAGACCCTTTGAAAAGTTCTTTACAATTTACAGCTGTAATTTTCTTATTTTTGACGAATCAGCCAAAACATTTTTTCATTGGAACCTGTAGCTACTTGGCCAGGTGTTATTTATGTATTCATTCATTTTATTTTATTTTCAGAGATCATGGAATAGAATCTGAATGGCACGGAGATAAAATTCCTCTAGTCTCATGAGTGAAGACCATATGTGCACTTGTTTTTTGTTTTAAAGTATTGCGAGGTAGCATTTCCAGAACAGAAACAGAAAAAAGTACTAGAAAAGGTGGACTCAGATTATTTAAGAGAGAGATCTATTTTTATTCTTCAATTTAAAGACCATTTGGCTTTATCAATCTTTTTTTTTATTAATTATGAATATTTATTTGGAACATAAAGGGAATCTGCTACATACATATATAGGTTGATCTGCTACAAATCATAGTGATTAACAGTGGTAGCGACACACACAAGTGTCATTTCCTTTTTCGACGGTGTAGCAAAATCCAATAGTACTAAATCCATATTGCCACTTACAGTCTCTGTCACAATGTTTGGTCTTGCATTTTTTGGACGTGGTCGATAATACCCTGTCGCAGTTCCCTTTTGCTTGTGCCATCATAATCAAGTCATTGCCTGCACTCAAGATTACATGTATTACTAAGAATTTGTATAAATCTATCTCACAAGATGTATCTTTTGTATAACTTTTTAAAATGAAACCCAAACTTCTTATTTACTTTACATAAAAATAACTGCATACAACTACAAAAAGTAAAATGGTTTTCAAATTTTCTTGGAGGAAAAATACACAAAACCTCATATGGTTTCTACTTAAAACACGAAAACTCCTTTGAGATTTTGAGTAATAATACTTAACCTCATGTGAAAGTTTTATCTATAAGCTATTAATTGTGAAATACTTAACTTTTATGAGGTTTTTAAGTGTCACATCAAACTTTAATATGATAGTATTTTATATGAAAATGTATATCAAAATATTAACACAAGTCATTACATGAGCAACTTATCATTTGTTTTTATGGATGTTTAACAATTTACATATAAAATCATATTAAAAGAGATTATGTATTACCTTCAAAACATCAGAAGTTCTGTGTTTTACTAAAAAACTACATGGGCGGTTTTGTGTATTTTTCATTTTTTTCTTTTCTTAGCTTGGTTTGATTTGTTTTGTAGATCTCAAAATGGAATGTAACTTTAAAAATTAAGTTAAGCAAATATCTAGGCAAAAAAAAAAAATAGAAGTCAAATTATTCAATTAGAAAATGATGAAATATTTACCATAAAGGATCAAGAGAACGGCTAAAAATACGGCAGAAATTGAGAAGCTCCTCATGATTTCTTTCTTTTGATCTGATATAAGCAAATAAGGTGGAGGGAGATGATGCCTATGGGCTATGGCCTTGTTGATATTTATAAGTGTTACAGTATATAAATTTATTTTCTTTCTTCACTAAATATCATATTAGATTCAGGTTTCATTGCTTTAAACGTTTCGGATTTAATATCAAATATATGGTCCTTAATTGTCGTGATACTTAATTTGTGGTTACACAAATTTATTCTTTGAAATAAGTAGCAAAAAGATATCAATGGCGTGAGGCTCTACCATTTGTCATGATTTCGAGCTTTCATTGCTTGACATGTGACGGTTTTCTTTGAATAATATGGAATAACAAAGCCACATTGCAAGTCACTAAATGGGAGTATATCACCTTCAATTAGTGAATATGCAATCTCTCAAATGCAAAAGAGGTGGTCTAATAAAAATAAGACACGTTAATTAAAAATGTAAATTACATAATTTAGAGCCAACTCAACAATTACAACCATGTCAAAACCAAACTCATTTAATCTTATATCTATATCCAAACAATCCCATTCTCCTACACACATCAGGTCCGGTCACCGTCGGCATCCATGGCTTCCTAATCTCCATTACCAATCACCTTCAAGGCTTGAAGGTCTTATTGATATAAAGGTGAGATGCGTTTGGTTTTAGTGTGAATGTAACATGTCAAATTTATTGATTCTATACGTGCCATGTGTTAAGAAGCTTAGATGTGAAAAGCAATAAATGCATTTATTTAGCATTATATATATATTGATGTTCAAATTAAATTCATATATTTATTTTGGTCAAGGTTTATTTTTTGTCACCCTAAAAAAATGCATTTATTTCATTCCACGCTTAAACTCCTAGCTTCATTGTGATTCTTTTCAATTTATTGATAAAACATTTTTAATAATAAATGTGGAAAGATGTTATTTTTTTATTTATCAAACCTAATATATATTTATTAATTCGGTGTACAAATCCTGTATAAATGTGTTTATCTTTTGGCAATTATTTCCAATAGTTGTTTAAAACGTTATTTACTTGAGAATGCATAGAATTCTTCTTTTGTGTGGTGTCCAAAACGACGTCGTTTCGATTAATGCTTTTGTTTTACATAATCGGAATCAAAACAACGCCGTATTTATTTTCTCCAACTTTTCACTTTACTCTTCACCTCTTCTCTTGCATCCCAGATCTACATCTAGTAGCAGAAATAGAATTACAAAATTGTCCACACATTCTATTCTATTTTTTATCTCCCATATAATCATGTTGCTTATATATTGTCTGTGCATCAAATGGTAAGCGAAAATAACAGTCTTAACAATGAATACGATATAGTGATATGATTGTATGAATGTGTATATTAATATTCCGGTTTATTAGTACAAAAACTGAGTTTTTTTTTTCTTTTTTTCTTAGCAACGAAACCAACAGTTAACAAATACAACGGGTCAAACTTTTCTTATACTTTGCTCGTTTACAACATGACTACAACAGATAATAGCTGCTTATATAAACAAAATGTTACAGATGGTTTACACACAAATTGTCAGCTTTAAATTAAGCTTCATCCCCAAAACTCTCCTATAGTATAAAGGAGTCGCCGCCGATCTAGAAGAAGAAAAAAAAATTAAAATTTTCAGTCATCTACAAAACTATATCGAGCCTGCTCCTCTGTGCTTAACAAAATGTTTTGAGCAGCCCAACCGAGTCCCAACATTTGTTCATTCAACAGAGACAAATCCCTTTGGGCACATCTCTTGCTATCCTCTATCACTTTAAACCATTCGTTGAGAACAGAATCCAATGAGTCACCAACTCCGAGAATGTTTTCCCACCAACTCTTGCTCACAAGGAGGGCCTTATGGATGTAGCATGCCTAAACAACATATGTAGTAAATATTACACCAAATGTAAGATAAATGAAAGTACATGAAAGGGAAATTATTCATAGACAAGGTCTCCATTCATCCAGCAATAGCAAATAAATTGATGAAATGGTAATGGTGTGTTTTCTTACACTATCAAATATCAAAGCTTTTAACAAGAGGTTCCCTTACCTGTAACAAACCCATGATTATATCTGCAGTATTGGCCCCTTCCCGTAGACAAAGAAGTATACCTTGCTAGAATTTCATAAATGAGGGAAAAAAGAAAAACCGAAATTGTGAGAACATCTCTATAGGAATGGTGCTCCATGGTTACTATGTCCCAGGTCATAAGTTTCCTAATGTACTCACCTGCTTAGTTCTTTTCACTCCTCTGCAGAAGATCTCCATGCATATAAAGTAATAGTCCTCAGCACTTGAATATTGCATTGCCATCATCGACAACTTGGGTATCTGATCCTTTGGATTTAAGCACCCTATTCTGATGGGCCATATTTTTTTGTCTGATTCAAACCTCAATAATTGGGTATAAGCTTCACTATTGATGTGCACTAAATTCTATAACAGCATATATTAAAGTATTATGCACAGCTATGAGAAACACAGTGGTGAGACCTCACCTTTGCTCCACAGAAAATCAATTCCTTCCTCTTTACTCACTTCTGCAGGTGAAGGCACATATCCTGACTCAATCCAAATATTTAGAATGATCTCCAGTCTATCCTGAACATAAAAGCAAGGGAACAGTCAGATCATGAGCTTCATAATTTTATGAAAACAAAAAAGTATCAATGATGCACATATATTGTAAATTTTGTGACAGCAAATTGTCCATGGAAGGATCATAGCCTTTCTCCCTGTTCTTCTTCCTACTACTTGAGCCCATGTGTCTGAGTGCATATTATAATTTGTTACAAAGAACCAAAGCATATGGTTGGTTAAATTCTATTAATAAGAATAGTAATTCACTATTCTTTTTTTTTTTGATAGGTGGTAATTCACTATTCTTAACAATACGGTCTGGAGACTATGGTTCATCATGCTATTGCTCTAGGTTTTTATTCTGGGCCTTGGTAAGCAAAATATAAGTGGACCCAGGAGCAGTGACTGAAGAAACCTTTCAACCCAAAACCAGGGATGTAGCAGTTAAACATTTATCTTATGGGTTAAGCAAAAAGAAAAGCCAAGGAAAAAGGCAAAGGCATTTGAATTTGAAATGATAATTAGCTATTAAATATCTTTAATCCAATGCAAATGGAAAATTCTGCTAATAAGATTCCAGTTGTCTAAGACTGGCCCACTGAGCGAAAAGTCCAGATAAATAATGGTTGGGTAAGGCATATGGCACAGATGGAGGACAGAATCCTGTGTTCCTCCAAAGTTAGCCAAAAACATCATTAATGTAAGCAACCAGTCAATACCTTCGTTAGGGTCTGCAGATGGACATGCTTAAGCCCCTGGTATATTCCGAAAAGGTCAACTGCTGAGAAAATGGGGTATATAACAAAAGGTAAACCTGCTTGCAAGCTTCAACATAAATGAAAAGTTAGGACACCATGGAGGCACAACTTTCTTGAACATGTCAAGCACAGGTCCAAATAACGGGTAACATTGTTTCCTATAAAAAACTAAACAGGTACCATGCATGGTTACAATTTTTTTCAATTAAATTCACTAGAATT
This sequence comes from Fagus sylvatica, assembly GCA_907173295.1. Classification (NCBI taxonomy): domain Eukaryota; kingdom Viridiplantae; phylum Streptophyta; class Magnoliopsida; order Fagales; family Fagaceae; genus Fagus; species Fagus sylvatica. The sequence continues at coordinate 5,810,566 of OU015768.1, forward strand.
AAGATAGCAATTTTTACTACCAAAATTTTATATTCAAAGTATGAATGAGAACCTTTGGTGACAAACTAATGGAAGTCAATATAATCTTATCTGCACCTAACTGATAACATACCAATGGGGCAGGAGGTTATAAGATATTTTAGCAGATAGTTACACTTACACCTCTCTGTAGGTTTTAATATTAATTGCATTCTTGGGCTGGAGATTTTAGTATCATTTGATGGATAATAAGATTTACAATTTAACAATATAGCCAGTTCACAATAACAAGTGGGATGAAAGGTCACGCAAATTTTATTTAGTAAACTCAAAGGTTCACCTCAGAACTAAAGTAGATTATCAGAATGGGAGGGGAAGAAAAACCTTTGATTGTTCTTCAACAACAGATTCAGAACTGCAGCAAGCAAAAGGCCAAGGGTATCAAAGCACACTGTTTGAAGCTGAAACCAATACCAAAAGTTAGAATATAATTTCTTGTATATCAAAGAAAAAAAAACATGCTAGGAAAAATAATAACAGACCTGTGCCTTTGCAGAAACTTCACCAAGGTTATCTGCAATTGCAAAGCTTCGGCGAATAGCTGTCTGCATAAACAGAGTAACAACATTAAAACTACGCATGAAAAGCTGGAATATTCAGCAACATCTGTCATCAAGCTTGTAGCATTTAGACTATTCTTTGACTCCAAACTAGTACAAAAAAGAACAAAAAGCAGTAGCAAATATAGAGAGAAACAGCATTGGTCATCTAACAAGACATTAAACTGAGAAAATTTTAGTAAAGAAAAAGGGTTTATAAAAAAAGTTATGTGACGGTGTAACATCAACAGCGTTCCAACAAGTAATACTAATAGCAAGATATGACAATTCTTGTTACAGAAAAACAACTTGAAGTCTGAATACTTACATTAGTCACTAAGTATGACGCAAGGCTTATTTGTTTGGCAATGTTAGCAACAGATGCAAGAAGCAAGAAGTATTGAGGAAATGTAGGAGTCAGCAACTCCACTCCAATGCTCAAACTGAACATGACAGATGTTGAGAACCTAACTCTCTTCAAACAGGATAACAAAAAATTAATGATTTGTCAAAGCTCAAGATTTCAAGTTCTAAAGAATATAATCAGTGATTTCTCATCTTGCAGTTCAACAATAACTGGTCACAGCACTCCACGTCACTGTACTTCGAGACTTTAAGTTTGTTCAAATGCCAAAATACAGTGCTGGTAACCGCAAGAACTGCCAATAAAGACCCTTAACTGAATTCTAATGGAATGAAAGCCACACCTTCAAATTGGTATCAAAAGCAGATGCTAGGCCAGCAGTGTAGATGCACCTACTAAGCCGTCCAAGTCCATCCTTCAAGACCCAGTTAAGGGCAGCAGCAGATGGAAGTGAACGAGAGTACCCAATTCCAATAGCCCGTAACATTGCCTGATATCATTACATTCCCAAAATAGTTAGAAACCATACATACCAAGTCTTCAACTCAAGATTAACCCTTTTGGGTATTTTTCCCTTAAAAGAATAAAATGGTAGTTTCAATAAAAGTATAAAACATTTTATTACTATCTACATTGAGTATTCTCAAACTCACAAAACCTCAAAAACACAACATGTGAATCTTCATTTGTTCCTTTTATCATTTAATTCAAATATCCATCAAAGCTTTTAAGTTCAGATAATCAGCTCAAACACATAACTAACAATTACCCCCAAAAGTTAAAACTTTATCCACACAATGACCTTTAAATTCCAATAAAATTATTCAAACCCAAATTTTTATTTTATCTAAAAAAGATTGTAATGAAAAATTTGATTACCTGAGTGGCAAGCACCTGGAGCGCCGAGCTGAAAACTCGATGCAAAAACTTCCACTTCACATAGTCCATGTAATTCCCACTAACTTGCTTTGGAATGAAGAAATCCCTGAAAGCCGAACCACAAAGTCTGAACATTTTCCGAAACCCATCATCGAAATCGAACGAAAACGACGACGCACCACCATCCACACGAACCAATTGCAAACGATTCCCATCCCAGTAGTACCTAGAAACCCTACCGGGTTTCCGAATCACCACCGGTAGACGACCCGGGGATGCGGGTTCGGGTCTGGGCCCGGATACTTGTTCAACGCCTTCCTCGGGTTCGTACCCGAGTAGGATTCTCAGGGAATTGGTGAAAGTTAGGATTTTGAAGCGGTTTTGTGGTTTATAATGAATTGATTTCCGGACTGTGAAATTGGGTTCCGGAGATTTCCATGGAGATGGAAAATAGTGGGAATTGGAGGCTGTGTAGAAAGTGGATTGCATGAGAGAATGGGTGATATTTTTCCCGCCAAAATTCGGGGTTTTTCTGTGAGGGTTTAGGGTTTAAGAGGTTATCTTATCGTGTATTTTATGGTACACACGTAGCGTATTACGCAGCTCGTATACGATAGAGGAAATAGCTGAATTGCTGAAAAGGTCAAAGATTAGAGTGAGGTATCCAAAAGTTAATTGAGTGGCTGCTTTTATAAATTACTCCAATTATTCCACTATTTGAGATCCCAAAGGGAATCTATCTCGTGGATTTCAAATATAACGCTCTATTTGCCTCGTATCGAAAAAAAAATTGGGTCAATTTTATTATATACTTATGCTTTATGGGTATAAGTGTAACAAATGAAATCGTATAGTTTTGAAAATAATAATTTAACTTTTTAAGTTTTAAAAAATTAATTTTTTTTGTGATTGGAGAAAGGATTCCATCTAGAGGACTCAATAATTTCTCAAATAACACATACTAGAATGCTTTAAAACAAAAACAATATTACAGACATAACATTTTCATAATAATTTCACAACAATATTGAATTAGCAAGATTTTATTAGTTCTCATATGGACCTACTACTTACTGTATTTTATTATTTACTATTTATAGCTTGAGACCTCAATATTATTGTGAAAATATTGTATTCATAGTTTTATTATTAAAACAAAATTGTGGACTTTTTGAGGAGAGGAACCGAATGCCCAAGTGGCTATGTTTCTAAGACTTTGGAAGATTTTTCTTGGGTTTACAAATTCAAATATACGGATCAAATATTTTGTTCCTAAATGGACATGGTCCAGGGCATGTGTAATATTGAAAAAATAGTTTTGAGCACTTCGTTCGGGGTTTTATTAGTTAGTAATCCATGGTAGTAGCCGTATATATGTTGAAAGATTAAAATTGGTGCATTTTTTTGGATGAATGGGTGTTATTTAATTTTTTTTTTTTTGGTATCGTGAATGGGTATTATTTAATTCAAACAACAAAATCACAACAGATTCATTACGCTTCAAACAACAAAGTGACACCATAACATATGAGGAAAATAGCAGTATGCGTACAAACACCAAGCAGGTCAGACAAGCTGCAAGCTCTAATTCTATAAAGGTATTGAAAAGATCGAAAACGAAATATTCCATCTCTTACAGAGGACCCTGTTAAGGAGGCAATATTTCACTTTCTTGCAAGAAACTTGGTGCATGAAATCTATGCATTGTGGTTATGCATATGCTTGAGAGGATGAAACTTTCAGCTGTGTCATAAACGATGGATTTGCCACACAAACACATGTAGCAATGACTGAATTCAACTCTAAAGCTGGTTTTACTGATAGAGTTCAGAATTAAGACGTGGAGTAAGGAGAACATCAAGTGGGGTTGCCTTCAAGTTTGTCAAGCCAGTGCTCTCAGTCATATCCACATCTTCATTTGATGGCTTAGCAATCTCAAAACTATGTAACAAGCTAGCTAGTGTCAAATGCACCACTTGAAGAGCTAGTGAGATCGCAGGGCAAGATCGCCTTCCTGAGCCAAAAGGAATGAGCTCAAAATTCTGACCCCTCACGTCTATATCCTTATGGCTAGTCAAAAATCTCTCAGGCTGGAACTTGTGAGGATTTGGCCACAAGTGCTCGTCTCGGTGAATTTTCCAGACATTCACCATTAACCGTGTATCAGCCGGAATATGATAGCCAGCTGAGAGGGTGCAATCTTCCATTGCAGCACGAAGAATGATTGGACTAGGCGGGTATAGGCGCAGTGTTTCCTTGACAATGGCTTGGAGATAGACTAAATTTGTTATATCAGATTCATCCACGTTTCTATCCTTGCTAATGTGAATGTCCAGCTCATCGTAGGCCTTTTGTAGCACGTGGCTATTGTTGAGTAGTAAAGATAGGGTCCATGTGAGAGTGACCATGGTAGTGTCACTTCCTGCTAAAATTAGATTCTGCCAAAAGGAGGGAGTATCTCCTATGACGGTCATATGACCTCCCCCTCACAGCAGGTGGTTCCCACTGTGGGATCAATCTGCTGTGAGGGGAAGGTCATATATGACCATCAAAGGAGATCATTTTTCCAAAAAGAAGAGATCATCAGTAAATAAAAGAGCCCCTCTATATATGTTGATTTTTTTGTCAATAAGTCATATATCTTGAATGGCACTAAAGTATAATGCTTCCTTGCTTTGGGGCTTTGAAAATGACAATTTTGATGACACAAGAAATAGACCATTTTGAACACTTGAATATGCAATTGCAGGCCTACTCTTTTCATGATATCTACCTTAGTTTTTCTCCATAGTCTGTTTGTTTCATTTAAGTAGCTACAGTATCAAGCAGATCGTTTTTATCTTAGGACTCAAATTGAAAGACATGACTGAGAAGGTATTAAGGTTTTGTCAAAAGCAGATGAATAACTTACCAGGCAAGTAGCCTTGTTGATGGTGTCAGCATCAAAACCTGAAATCTTGGCATCTTCCAGGGTATTCAGCATCACATCCATAAAATCCTGCTCTTCTTTTCTTTTCCCATCTAACAACCTCTTCTGTTTATGCTCCTCTAGCCACCCTCCAATCAGAGCATCCAATTCTTTTGCAGTTCTCTTCATCCTTGACTCATATCCATTCATATCTAACCACCCAAGATATGGTATTGCATCTGACAACACAAACACCCCAAAGAGATAAAAAAATTCCCTCATCACTTTTTGACAGCGACGTGCCTCATCTTCATCAAAATCAGCATTAGCTCCAAAGTATCGCTTCCCACTCACCATTCTTGATGCAATATTATGTGTCAACTCCCCAAACCATTGCTTCATATCCACAAGCACTCTACTTTCTGCACTACCTTTGCTAACACATAATTTGTACAATTCTTTGATCACAGTTTTAACCTCTGAAGCTCGAATATGCTTGAGCATATCAAGCCGATGATTTGACAACAGCTCAATTGTTGCTATCTTGCGCATCTCACGCCAGTATGGCCCGTAAGGAGCAAACCCAAACATAGCAAAGTCATAGCCCAACAACTTCGTGGCAGTTATGCTTGGTCTACTTGAGAAAACCTTGTCATGGACTGTGAAACACTCTTTGGCCATTTCCCAACTACTCAAGACCAAAACTCTATATGAACCCAGCCTTAGAGTAAAAACCGGTCCATACTTGTCGGCCAAGGCACCGAATGTTTTGTGGGTCAGTTGTCGGCCACCTAGGAGGTGCATATGGCCGATAATAGGCCAAGAGACACCCGCTTCAGGCGCAGTGCAGGTCTTTTTCTTATTAGTAGTTGGTCTCTTTAACTGATAAAAAAAGATACAGACTAGAATGGCAAAGAGGCTAGAGAAGAGAGCTAATAGGAATTGGAGAGTGTCCATTAGAGCTCTTAGAGGTAGTAGCAGGACAGGTTTGAAATGATCAAGTTAATGTAGACATCCTCTATGACTTGTTTATAATTCTTCTCATGGCTGTTTTCTTCTTTGGAAGATAAGAATTGCCGACTTCTGAGACCAGCCCCATATTATAAATCCAAATAAGTACCGACCCTCGCCATATTCATTGTACAATTAATATGGTCTACATAATTTTTTTTTTAAAGTTAGCTAGAAAATTAACTTTAGTGGGCTTGACCAGCCTATTGCTTAAGGGCCCAGCTCACCTCCAATTAAGTTTCCTCCAATTATCTCCAATTTTTAACCGGATTGAAGACACATGGCAACCAACACATCTAAAGGTCTTTAATTTTGTGATTTTGTGAGAAGTCACTGTCATTCGTTCTAATTCCAAAGAATATGTCATTCAATCATTCATATATATATATATAAAATTGTGATTACACTTGAGACTTTTTCACATAAGAAGATTGAGTGGTGGGAACCAGCAGCAAGTCCATTCTCTTTGTTGGCCCTTAGGTGCTATATGCAAACTGTACATCATTACTTGCCTAAAAAATTGAAGTAAATAAGGAAGAGATAGAGAGGGGGGGGGGGGGGTGGTGTAATTAGTCCAAGCAGGATTGCTTAATATTTTATTAGCTACTTAAACGATTTTTGTTGTTGCTAACTATCTATATTACAACATAATCTAGTTGGCCAGTTCCGGTGCAATTTCGGCAGGTATGGTTTAGAGGTGTTAAGTATCACTATTCATTACCAAAAAAATTGAAGAAGGAAGATGGATTTTGACCAATATCATCATATTCAAAATTTATCAAAGGACTCTGGTGCATAAAAATGCACACATCAACATAACAGTACTAAATTCAACTGAAGAATGCTTTAATGCCAAATCCTTAGCATACATATATAAACTCTAGTCTTCTTAATGCAACTCCTTAGACACTTAATGCTTATAACACACTAATTTACTCCCCATATAGTTCAGACTTAAGACGTGGAGTAAGAATAACTTCCAGGGGGGTTGCTTTCAGATTTGCCAAGCCAGGACTCAGCCATATCCACATCATCATTTGATGGCTTAGAAACTTCAAAACCATGTAACAAGCTAGCCAATGTCAAATGCACCAGCTGAAGTGCTAGTGAGATCCCAGGACATGATTGCCTTCTTGAGCCAAAAGGAATGAGCTCAAAGTTATGACCCCTTACATCTATGTCCTTATGGCCAGTTAAAAATCTTTCGGGCTGGAACTTGTGAGGGTCGGACCATATGCTCTTATCCCGGTGGATTTTCCAGGCATTCACCATTAAACGCATACCAGCAGGAATCTGATATCCAGTTGAGAGCGTGCAGTCTTCCATTGCAGCACGAAGGCTAATAATTGGGGCTGGTGGGTATAGGCGCAATGTTTCCTTGACAATGGCTTGGAGATAGACGAGGTTTTTTACATCAGATTCATCCACGTCTGTCCTTGTCAACATGAATGTTTAGCTCCTCTTGGGCCTTTCTCAACACATGTTCATTGTTGAGTAATAAAGATACGGTCCATGTTAGAAGAATCATGGTAGCATCACTTCCTGCTATGATAAGATTCTGACAAAATAGGCCTTATCAGTATTCCAATCCTCCAAATCCCTGTTTTAGTTTGTTCAAGCAGTAGCTGCAGCTTATATACAGTACAAAGTTTTCCACAGTACCAAAAAAGGAAGAAGTTTTCATTGCTACCTTTCATCAAAAGATGGGAGATAGATGGATGATAGTTTCTAATCAATAAAGCTGACTGTCAAGCACTATGTTTAGGAAAATAATTTTCTTTTTCCACAAGAGAAACAAAAGCAGACCAACCAAATTCAAAAAGTGACATATTTAAAATAAATTTTATTCAATGAACCCATGAGATAAAGGTAATGTTTAGCATTTTAAATATTGTTAGGTGGAATCTTTAGTCTGATTTAAGTGGTCCTTTGAACTCCTCAAAGGCCAAAAGTCTTTCCAAATCTTTTTCCAAGTCAGGTTCTATGAAATGCTGGAATCAGTCTCAATTTCAATAATGCTATTTGAACAAGTTTACTGCATAAATCTCATCCATCCTTAATTCTGAAAATGAAAGTACAGATATGACACTGGTGTTTTACTCGAAGGGTGGAGATAAATTAGAGTAATCATGAAACTAAATAGTATCTTTAGTAGTTTAGTAGCCAAAATACTTACCAGGCAAGTAGACTTGTTAATCGTATCTGCATCAAAACTAGCAATCCCAGCATCTTCTACGATGGTCAGCATCACATCCATGAAATCCTGCTCTCCATTTTCCTCCCCACCCAACAATTTCTTCTGTTTATGCTCCTCCAGCAACCTTCCCATCATAGTGTCCAATTCCTTTGCAGTTTTCTTCATTGCTTTTCCATATCCATTAGCATCCAACCACCTGAGAAATGGTATTGTATCAGACAGCACAAATACCCCAAACAGATAAGAAAAATCCCTCATCAATTTCTCAAAGCTCTGTACCTCACCTTCCCCACAAACAGCACCAGCTCCAAAGAATCGTTTTCCTGCCACCATCCTCAAAATAACATTATGCATTGAATCCCAAAACCATTGTTTCATATCCACCAAAACTCCAGTTTCACCACAACCTTTCCTAACCCATAACTTGAATAATTCTCTAATTGCAGCCTTAACCTCCAAAGTACGTATGTGCTTGAGCATATCAAGCCGATGGTTCGACAGAAGCTCAATTGTAACTATCTTGCACATCTCACGCCAGTATGGCCCGTAAGGTGCAAACCCAAACATAGCGTTATTGTATCCTAGTAGTCTTGAAGCAAGTGTGCTTGGTCTGGTGGAGAAAACTTTGTCATGGACAGTAAAACACTCTTTGGCCATTTCCCAACAACTCAAAACTAGAACTCTATGTGAACCCAGCATTATAGTAAAAATTGGTCCATACTTATCAGCCATGGTACCGAGTGTTCTATGAGTTAGTTGTTGGCCACCTAAGAGGTGCAGATGGCCAATAATAGGCCAGGCTCCTCCTGCTTGAGGGACACTACAGGTCTTTATCTTATAAGTAGTTGGTCTCTTTAAGTGATAAAGAAAGACATATAAGATTAAGCAGGGGAAAAAGGCCAGCGATCAGCACAAAGAAGAATTGGAGGATAGGGTCCATCCAATCTGATAGAGGTAGTGAGAGAGGTTTTGTGTGATTAAGTAGTTTCTATTGGTGTAAAATCTTGGCAGCCTGGGAAAAGAAGAAGAAGATATAAAAGGAAAATGATATAGATGTCTAGGACTGCTTCAGGGCATGTTACTTCAAATGCTTTCTTTCAAGATAATATTAACTGTTATGGTTTCCTTCGTACTGAAGTTCCAATCCTACTAATTTGTATGCACCAGCTTACAAGAAAAAATTCTTCCAAGATAAAATAAAGCCCAATCTTAAGGTTGTTGTTTGCCTGAGTTGTACATTGACAAAAGCAAACCTCAAATGCCTTTGGAAACAATTTTTTTAGCCCAAGTAGTAATATGCTGTTCTGCAGATAAAAGTATGAAAAAGAGTTCGTAGAAGAGGAGAAGAGTTTGAGAGGAGAGGCAAGTAAAGAGAGAAAGGCTTTAGAGTGTTTGAAAAGGTAATAGCTAATTAGAGTTTCCATGTTCTGAGTGACTAAGTTTGGTGTCTATTTACGGGTTTGTAGATGCCTCTTTATGTCTTGTAAATGTAAACTATGTAGAACTGAATTGACTGAATTATCTTCTTTACATCTCTTGGGAATCTCTAGGTGTTGAGATTATGAATAGCTTTTTTGCTTTTGTACTGAAGAGAATCTTGGCTAACTTGTCATTTTGAAAATTCTTGGGAGTCTCTGGTCTTGCATAAAATTTTTGCTTGTTGGTTTGTATTATTGATGACCATGAGAGTTTGTGTTGTAGCAAAAGGAATATTGTCTGAAGTTGAATTCAAATGGCTATAATGTACGTGAGTGTTGCATGTTTGATGAATAGTGTTTTTGTCTTTCTCTTTAGTGTTTAGAATGGTAGGTATGCTTATCATGACCTTTAAATTCCAATAAAATAATGCAAACCCAAATTTTTATTTATCTAAAAAAGATTGTAATGAAAAATTTG
>OU015768.1:5820498-5962318 GCA_907173295.1 Fagus sylvatica
AAGGAGCAAACCCAAACATAGCAAAGTCATAGCCCAACAACTTCGTGGCAGTTATGCTTGGTCTACTTGAGAAAACCTTGTCATGGACTGTGAAACACTCTTTGGCCATTTCCCAACTACTCAAGACCAAAACTCTATATGAACCCAGCCTTAGAGTAAAAACCGGTCCATACTTGTCGGCCAAGGCACCGAATGTTTTGTGGGTCAGTTGTCGGCCACCTAGGAGGTGCATATGGCCGATAATAGGCCAAGAGACACCCGCTTCAGGCGCAGTGCAGGTCTTTTTCTTATTAGTAGTTGGTCTCTTTAACTGATAAAAAAAGATACAGACTAGAATGGCAAAGAGGCTAGAGAAGAGAGCTAATAGGAATTGGAGAGTGTCCATTAGAGCTCTTAGTGGTAGTAGCAGGACAGGTTTGAAATGATCAAGTTAATGTAGACATCCTCTATGACTTGTTTATAATTCTTCTCATGGCTGTTTTCTTCTTTGGAAGATAAGAATTGCCGACTTCTGAGACCAGCCCCATATATAAATCCAAATAAGTAAGAACCTCGCCATATTGATTGTACAATTAATATAGTCTACATAATTTTTTTTTTAAAGTTAGCTAGAAAATTAACTTTAGTGGGCTTGACCAGCCTATTGCTTAAGGGCCCAGCTCACCTCCAATTAAGTTTCCTCCAATTATCTCCAATTTTTAACCGGATTGAAGACACATGGCAACCAACACATCTAAAGGTCTTTAATTTTGTGATTTTGTGAGAAGTCACTGTCATTCGTTCTAATTCCAAAGAATATGTCATTCAATCATTCATATATATATATATAAAATTGTGATTACACTTGAGACTTTTTCACATAAGAAGATTGAGTGGTGGGAACCAGCAGCAAGTCCATTCTCTTTGTTGGCCCTTAGGTGCTATATGCAAACTGTACATCATTACTTGCCTAAAAAATTGAAGTAAATAAGGAAGAGATAGAGAGGGGGGGGGGGGGGTGGTGTAATTAGTCCAAGCAGGATTGCTTAATATTTTATTAGCTACTTAAACGATTTTTGTTGTTGCTAACTATCTATATTACAACATAATCTAGTTGGCCAGTTCCGGTGCAATTTCGGCAGGTATGGTTTAGAGGTGTTAAGTATCACTATTCATTACCAAAAAAATTGAAGAAGGAAGATGGATTTTGACCAATATCATCATATTCAAAATTTATCAAAGGACTCTGGTGCATAAAAATGCACACATCAACATAACAGTACTAAATTCAACTGAAGAATGCTTTAATGCCAAATCCTTAGCATACATATATAAACTCTAGTCTTCTTAATGCAACTCCTTAGACACTTAATGCTTATAACACACTAATTTACTCCCCATATAGTTCAGACTTAAGACGTGGAGTAAGAATAACTTCCAGGGGGGTTGCTTTCAGATTTGCCAAGCCAGGACTCAGCCATATCCACATCATCATTTGATGGCTTAGAAACTTCAAAACCATGTAACAAGCTAGCCAATGTCAAATGCACCAGCTGAAGTGCTAGTGAGATCCCAGGACATGATTGCCTTCTTGAGCCAAAAGGAATGAGCTCAAAGTTATGACCCCTTACATCTATGTCCTTATGGCCAGTTAAAAATCTTTCGGGCTGGAACTTGTGAGGGTCGGACCATATGCTCTTATCCCGGTGGATTTTCCAGGCATTCACCATTAAACGCATACCAGCAGGAATCTGATATCCAGTTGAGAGCGTGCAGTCTTCCATTGCAGCACGAAGGCTAATAATTGGGGCTGGTGGGTATAGGCGCAATGTTTCCTTGACAATGGCTTGGAGATAGACGAGGTTTTTTACATCAGATTCATCCACGTCTGTCCTTGTCAACATGAATGTTTAGCTCCTCTTGGGCCTTTCTCAACACATGTTCATTGTTGAGTAATAAAGATACGGTCCATGTTAGAAGAATCATGGTAGCATCACTTCCTGCTATGATAAGATTCTGACAAAATAGGCCTTATCAGTATTCCAATCCTCCAAATCCCTGTTTTAGTTTGTTCAAGCAGTAGCTGCAGCTTATATACAGTACAAAGTTTTCCACAGTACCAAAAAAGGAAGAAGTTTTCATTGCTACCTTTCATCAAAAGATGGGAGATAGATGGATGATAGTTTCTAATCAATAAAGCTGACTGTCAAGCACTATGTTTAGGAAAATAATTTTCTTTTTCCACAAGAGAAACAAAAGCAGACCAACCAAATTCAAAAAGTGACATATTTAAAATAAATTTTATTCAATGAACCCATGAGATAAAGGTAATGTTTAGCATTTTAAATATTGTTAGGTGGAATCTTTAGTCTGATTTAAGTGGTCCTTTGAACTCCTCAAAGGCCAAAAGTCTTTCCAAATCTTTTTCCAAGTCAGGTTCTATGAAATGCTGGAATCAGTCTCAATTTCAATAATGCTATTTGAACAAGTTTACTGCATAAATCTCATCCATCCTTAATTCTGAAAATGAAAGTACAGATATGACACTGGTGTTTTACTCGAAGGGTGGAGATAAATTAGAGTAATCATGAAACTAAATAGTATCTTTAGTAGTTTAGTAGCCAAAATACTTACCAGGCAAGTAGACTTGTTAATCGTATCTGCATCAAAACTAGCAATCCCAGCATCTTCTACGATGGTCAGCATCACATCCATGAAATCCTGCTCTCCATTTTCCTCCCCACCCAACAATTTCTTCTGTTTATGCTCCTCCAGCAACCTTCCCATCATAGTGTCCAATTCCTTTGCAGTTTTCTTCATTGCTTTTCCATATCCATTAGCATCCAACCACCTGAGAAATGGTATTGTATCAGACAGCACAAATACCCCAAACAGATAAGAAAAATCCCTCATCAATTTCTCAAAGCTCTGTACCTCACCTTCCCCACAAACAGCACCAGCTCCAAAGAATCGTTTTCCTGCCACCATCCTCAAAATAACATTATGCATTGAATCCCAAAACCATTGTTTCATATCCACCAAAACTCCAGTTTCACCACAACCTTTCCTAACCCATAACTTGAATAATTCTCTAATTGCAGCCTTAACCTCCAAAGTACGTATGTGCTTGAGCATATCAAGCCGATGGTTCGACAGAAGCTCAATTGTAACTATCTTGCACATCTCACGCCAGTATGGCCCGTAAGGTGCAAACCCAAACATAGCGTTATTGTATCCTAGTAGTCTTGAAGCAAGTGTGCTTGGTCTGGTGGAGAAAACTTTGTCATGGACAGTAAAACACTCTTTGGCCATTTCCCAACAACTCAAAACTAGAACTCTATGTGAACCCAGCATTATAGTAAAAATTGGTCCATACTTATCAGCCATGGTACCGAGTGTTCTATGAGTTAGTTGTTGGCCACCTAAGAGGTGCAGATGGCCAATAATAGGCCAGGCTCCTCCTGCTTGAGGGACACTACAGGTCTTTATCTTATAAGTAGTTGGTCTCTTTAAGTGATAAAGAAAGACATATAAGATTAAGCAGGGGAAAAAGGCCAGCGATCAGCACAAAGAAGAATTGGAGGATAGGGTCCATCCAATCTGATAGAGGTAGTGAGAGAGGTTTTGTGTGATTAAGTAGTTTCTATTGGTGTAAAATCTTGGCAGCCTGGGAAAAGAAGAAGAAGATATAAAAGGAAAATGATATAGATGTCTAGGACTGCTTCAGGGCATGTTACTTCAAATGCTTTCTTTCAAGATAATATTAACTGTTATGGTTTCCTTCGTACTGAAGTTCCAATCCTACTAATTTGTATGCACCAGCTTACAAGAAAAAATTCTTCCAAGATAAAATAAAGCCCAATCTTAAGGTTGTTGTTTGCCTGAGTTGTACATTGACAAAAGCAAACCTCAAATGCCTTTGGAAACAATTTTTTTAGCCCAAGTAGTAATATGCTGTTCTGCAGATAAAAGTATGAAAAAGAGTTCGTAGAAGAGGAGAAGAGTTTGAGAGGAGAGGCAAGTAAAGAGAGAAAGGCTTTAGAGTGTTTGAAAAGGTAATAGCTAATTAGAGTTTCCATGTTCTGAGTGACTAAGTTTGGTGTCTATTTACGGGTTTGTAGATGCCTCTTTATGTCTTGTAAATGTAAACTATGTAGAACTGAATTGACTGAATTATCTTCTTTACATCTCTTGGGAATCTCTAGGTGTTGAGATTATGAATAGCTTTTTTGCTTTTGTACTGAAGAGAATCTTGGCTAACTTGTCATTTTGAAAATTCTTGGGAGTCTCTGGTCTTGCATAAAATTTTTGCTTGTTGGTTTGTATTATTGATGACCATGAGAGTTTGTGTTGTAGCAAAAGGAATATTGTCTGAAGTTGAATTCAAATGGCTATAATGTACGTGAGTGTTGCATGTTTGATGAATAGTGTTTTTGTCTTTCTCTTTAGTGTTTAGAATGGTAGGTATGCTTATCATGACCTTTAAATTCCAATAAAATAATGCAAACCCAAATTTTTATTTATCTAAAAAAGATTGTAATGAAAAATTTGATTACCTGAGTGGCAAGCACTTGGAGCGCCGAGCTGAAAACTCGATGCAAAAACTTCCACTTCACATAGTCCATGTAATTCCCACTAACTTGCTTTGGAATGAAGAAATCCCTGAAAGCCGAACCACAAAGTCTGAACATTTTCTGAAACCCATCATCGAAATCGAACGAAAACGACGACGCACCACCATCCACACGAACCAATTGCAAACGATTCCCATCCCAGTAGTACCTAGAAACCCTACCGGGTTTCCGAATCACCACCGGTAGACGACCCGGGGATGCGGGTTCGGGTCTGGGCCCGGATACTTGTTCAACGCCTTCCTCGGGTTCGTACCCGAGTGGGATTCTCAGGGAATTGGTGAAAGTTAGGATTTTGAAGCGGTTTTGTGGTTTATAATGAATTGATTTCCGGACTGTGAAATTGGGTTCCGGAGATTTCCATGGAGATGGAAAATAGTGGGAATTGGAGGCTGTGTAGAAAGTGGATTGCATGAGAGAATGGGTGATATTTTTCCCGCCAAAATTCGGGGTTTCTCTGTGAGGGTTTAGGGTTTAAGAGGTAATCTTATCGTGTATTTTATGGTACACACGTAGCGTATTACGCAGCTCGTATACGATTGAGGAATGAGCTGAATTGATGAAAAGGTTATAAAGATTAAAGTGTGGTATCTGCTTGTATAAATTACTTCAATTATTCGAATATTTGAGATTCCAAAGGGAATATATCTCGTGGATTACAAATATAATGCTCTATCTGCCTCATATTGAAAAAAAAAAGGGTCAATTTTATTATATTCCCTATGGTTTATGGGTGTAAGTGTAACAAATTAAATGTATAGTTTTGAAAATAATAATTTAATTTTTTTAAGTTTTAAAGAATTAACACATATCAGAATGCTTTAAAACAAGTCATCGGTTACCGTTATAACGTTTTTAAGACTTTTTTTATTTTATTTTATAGAAATCATAATCTAAACTTATACATACATATATTTCGTGGATATAAGGGATCGAACTCGTGCAGTAACAAAATGGTAGACTTTTTGAGAAGACGAACCAAATGCCCAAGTGGCTACATTTTTAAGACTTTGGAGGATCTTTCTTGGGTTTACAAATTCAAATATACTGATCAAATATTTTGTTCCTAAATGGACATGGTCCAGGCCCCAGGGCATGTGTAATATTGAAAAAATAGTTTTGAGCACTTCGTTCAGGGTTTTATTAGTTAGTAATCCATGGTAGTAGCTGTATATATGTTGAAAGATTAAAATTGGTGCATGTTTTTGGATGAATGGGTGTTATTTAATTTTTTATTTTTTGTATCGTGAATGGGTATTATTTAATTCAAACAACAGAATCACAACAGATTCATTACGCTTCAAACAACAAAGTGACACCATAACATATGAGGAAAATAGCAGTATGGTAACAAACACCAAGCAGGTCAGACAAGCTGCAAGCTCTAATTCTATAAAGGTATTGAAAAGATCGAAAACGAAATATTCCATCTCTTACAGAGGACCCTGTTAAGGAGGCAATATTTCACTTTCTTGCAAGAAACTTGGTGCGTGAAATCCATGCATTGTGGTTATGCTTGAGAGGATGAAACTTTCAATTGTGTCATAAACGATGGATTTGCCACACAAACACATGTAGCAATGACTGAATTCAACTCTTAAGCTTGTCTTACTAATAGAGTTCAAAATTAAGACGTGGAGTAAGGAGAACTTCAAGTGGGGTTGCCTTCAAGTTTGTCAAGCCAGTGCTCTCAGTCATATCCACATCTTCATTTGATGGCTTAGCAATCTCAAAACTATGCAACAAGCTGGCTAGTGTCAAATGCACCACTTGAAGAGCTAGTGAGATCCCAGGGCAAGATCGCCTTCCTGAGCCAAAAGGAATGAGCTCAAAATTCTGACCCCTCACGTCTATATCCTTATGGCTGGTCAAAAATCTCTCAGGCTGGAACTTGTGAGGATTTGGCCACAAGTGCTCGTCTCGGTGAATTTTCCAGACATTCACCATTAACCGTGTATCAGCCGGAATATGATAGCCAGCTGAGAGGGTGCAATCTTCCATTGCAGCACGAGGAATGACTGGACCAGGCGGGTATAGGCGCAGTGTTTCCTTGACAATGGCTTGGAGATAGACTAAATTTGTTATATCAGATTCGTCCACGTGTCTATCCTTGCTAATGTGAATGTCCAGCTCATCATAGGCCTTTTGTAGCACGTGGCTATTGTTGAGTAGTAAAGATAGGGTCCGTGTGAGAGTGACCATGGTGCTGTCACTTCCTGATAAAATTAGATTCTTCCAAAAGAAGAGATCATCATTAAACAAAAGAGCCCCGCTTTGTTGAATTTTTGTCAATAAGTCATACATCTTGAATGGCACTAAAGTACTTATCAAAAAAAAAAGAATGGCACTAAAGTATAATGCTTCCTTGCTTTGGGGGCTTTGAAAATCACAATTTTGACTTTTGATGACACAAGAAATAGAGCATTTTGAACACTTGAATATGCAATTGCAGGCCTACTCTTTTCATGATATCTACCTTAGTTTTTCTCCATAGTCTGTTTGTTTCATTTAAGTAGCTACAGTATCAAGCAGATCGTTTTTATCTTAGGACTCAAATTGAAAGACATGACTGAGAAGGTATTAAGGTTTTGTCAAAAGCAGATGAATAACTTACCAGGCAAGTAGCCTTGTTGATGGTGTCAGCATCAAAACCTGAAATCTTGGCATCTTCCAGGGTATTCAGCATCACATCCATAAAATCCTGCTCTTCTTTTCTTTTCCCATCTAACAACCTCTTCTGTTTATGCTCCTCTAGCCACCCTCCAATCAGAGCATCCAATTCTTTTGCAGTTCTCTTCATCCTTGACTCATATCCATTCATATCTAACCACCCAAGATATGGTATTGCATCTGACAACACAAACACCCCAAAGAGATAAAAAAATTCCCTCATCACTTTTTGACAGCGACGTGCCTCATCTTCATCAAAATCAGCATTAGCTCCAAAGTATCGCTTCCCACTCACCATTCTTGATGCAATATTATGTGTCAACTCCCCAAACCATTGCTTCATATCCACAAGCACTCTACTTTCTGCACTACCTTTGCTAACACATAATTTGTACAATTCTTTGATCACAGTTTTAACCTCTGAAGCTCGAATATGCTTGAGCATATCAAGCCGATGATTTGACAACAGCTCAATTGTTGCTATCTTGCGCATCTCACGCCAGTATGGCCCGTAAGGAGCAAACCCAAACATAGCAAAGTCATAGCCCAACAACTTCGTGGCAGCTATGCTTGGTCTAGTTGAGAAAACCTTGTCATGGACAGTGAAACACTCTTTGGCCATTTCCCAACTACTCAAGACCAAAACTCTATATGAACCCAGCCTTAGAGTAAAAGCCGGTCCATACTTGTCAGCCAAGGCACCTAATGTTTTGTGGGTCAGTTGTCGGCCACCTAGGAGGTGCATATGGCCGATAATAGGCCAAGAGCCACCCGCTTCAGGCGCAGTGCAGGTCTTTTTCTTATTAGTAGTTGGTCTCTTTAACTGATAAAAAAAGATACAGACTAGAAAGGCAAAGAGGCTAGAGAAGAGAGCTAATAGGAATTGGAGAGTGTCCATTAGAGCTCTTAGAGGTAGTAGCAGGACAGGTTTGAAGTGATCAAGTTAATGTAGACATCCTCTATGACTTGTTTATAATTCCTCTCATGGCTCTTAGAGGTAGTAGCAGGACAGGTTTGAAGTGATCAAGTTAATGTAGACATCCTCTATGACTTGTTTATAATTCTTCTCATGGCTCTTAGAGGTAGTAGCAGGACAGGTTTGAAGTGATCAAGTTAATGTAGACATCCTCTATGACTTGTTTATAATTCTTCTCATGGCTGTTTTCTGCTTTGGAAGATAAGAATTGCCGACTTCTGGGACCAGCCCCATTTATAAATCCAAATAAGACCGACCCTCGCCATATTCATTGTACAATTAATATGGTCTACATAATTTTTTTTTTAAAGTTAGCTAGAAAATTAACTTTAGTGGGCTTGACTACACCCACTAATTGTAGTTGGCTTAGGTTAAACTTGTCACAATCAATATTGCAATTCCACGTCAAAAATAGCCAAACGAATATCGCTACAATTGTATGGTTGTTCACAAAAAATCCAAGGCATGTAAAATAAAATATTGCTACAATTTGAAAGTCCTTAACTTTTCGATCTAGAGGTGTTTCGGCTTCTAAAAAGTAGAAAATTATATGCATCTCGTTTGCTAAACGAACTGAATTTTAGCTTGTTACTAATTTTGTGAGAAGTTTGTAGATTTTTGAGAAGCAATCCAATGGTTACTACATATGATGCTAAGCTTTTCATATGTTTTAAAAAAACTGCCGCCCTCCCAAATTAAACTACCTTAAAAATCTGGTAATTTTGTGAGAAGTCACTGTCATTTGTTCTAATTCCAAAGAATATGTTATTCAAGTGGTAAGAAGCGGTGCCTTCTAGAAATCAGAAGAATAGTTTATATAGAGCTTGAAACAGTAAAATAAACAGTAATTTGAACAATAATTTGAACAGTGATTAGGGTAGTTTGAGCAATAGTCTTGGTAACTTGGAAAAGTAAAATCTAAAATTAAAATTTGTCCAGATCTTCTTTTTGTGCCGAAAGTAGTCTACTTTGCATCTTGTCAGGAATCTTATCAATAATTTGCTTTAAAACTTGTCAATTTGAAATCTTGTCAATAATTTAAAAATTGTTTGGAGCTTGCCGAAAGTAATTTGGTTTGCATCTTGTTAGGAATCTAATAGTGGAATCTTGTCAATAATTTCAAACTTGTCGAAAATTATTTGCTTTATATCTTATCTTGTCATTAAAACTTGCCGAAAGTAATTTGCTTTATATCTTATCTTGTAATTCTGAAAATTATTTGAAACTTGTGCTCTTTGTTGGCCCTTAGGTGCAATATGCAAACTGTACCTCATTACTTGGCTAAAAATATGAAGGAAATAAGGAAGAGAGAGGGGGGGGGGGGGAGAATTGGACAATTGGTCCAAGCAGGATTGCTTAATATTTTATTAGCTACTAAAACGATTTTTACTAAAACGATTTTTGTTGCTGCTAATCGTCTATATTACAACATAATCTAGTTGGCCAGTTCCGGTGCAATTTCGGCAGGTATGGTTTAGAGGTGTGAAGTATCACTATTCATTACCAAAAAAATTGAAGAAGGAAGATGGATTTTGACCAATATCATCATATTCAAAATTTATCAAAGGACTCTCGTGCATAAAAATGCACACATCAACATAACAGTACTAAATTCAACTGAAGAATGCTTTAATGCCAAATCCTTAGCATACATATATAAACTCTAGTCTTCTTAAAATGCTACTCCTTAGACACTTAATGCTTATAACACACTAATTTACTCCCCATATAGTTCAGACTTAAGACGTGGAGGAAGAATAACTTCCAGGGGGGTTGCTTTCAGATTTGCCAAGCCAGGACTCTCAGCCATATCCACATCATCATTTGATGGCTTAGAAACTTCAAAACCATGTAACAAGCTAGCCAGTGTCAAATGCACAAGCTGAAGTGCTAGTGAGATCCCAGGACATGATTGCCTTCTTGAGCCAAAAGGAATGAGCTCAAAGTTATGGCCCCTTACATCTATGTCCTTATGGCTAGTTAAAAATCTTTCGGGCTGGAACTTGTGAGGGTCGGACCATATGCTCTTATCCCGGTGGATTTTCCAGGCATTCACCATTAAACGCGTACCAGCAGGAATCTGATATCCAGTTGAGAGTGTGCAGTCTTCCAATGCAGCACGAAGGCTAATAATTGGGGCTGGTGGGTATAGGCGCAATGTTTCCTTGACAATGGCTTGGAGATAGACGAGGTTTTTTTACATCAGATTCATCCACATGTCTGTCCTTGTCAACATGAATGTTTAGCTCCTCTTGGGCCTTTCTCAACACATGTTCATTGTTGAGTAATAAAGATATGGTCCATGTTAGAAGAATCATGGTAGCATCACTTCCTGCTATGATAAGATTCTGACAAAATAGGCCTCATCAGTATTCCAATCCTCCAAATCCCTGTTTTAGTTTGTTCAAGCAGTAGCTGCAGCTTATATACAGTACAAAGTTTTCCACAGTACCAAAAAAAGAAGAAGTTTTCATTGCTACCTTTCATCAAAAGATGGGAGATATAGATGGATGATAGTTTCTAATCAATAAAGCTGACTGTCAAGCACTATGTTTAGGAAAATAATTTTCCTTTTCCACAAGAGATACAAAAGCAGACCAACCAAATTCAAAAAGTGACATATTTAAAATAAATTTTATTCAATGAACCCATGAGATAAAGGTAATGTTTAGCATTTTAAATATTGTTAGGTGGAATCTTTAGTCTGATTTAAGTGGTCCTTTGAACTCCTCAAAGGCCAAAAGTCTTTCCAAATCTTTTTCCAAGTCAGGTTCTATGAAATGCTGGAATCAGTCTCAATTTCAATAATGCTATTTGAACAAGTTTACTGCATAAATCTCATCCATCCTTAATTCTAAAAATGAAAGTACAGATATGACACTGGTGTTTTACTCGAAGGGTGGAGATAAGTTTAGAGTAAGCATGAAACTAAATAGTATCTTTAGTAGTTTAGTAGCCAAAATACTTACCAGGCAAGTAGACTTGTTAATCGTATCTGCATCAAAACTAGCAATCCCAGCATCTTCTAGGATGGTCAGCATCACATCCATGAAATCCTGCTCTCCATTTTCCTCCCCACCCAACAATTTCTTCTGTTTATGCTCCTCCAGCAACCTTCCCATCATAGTGTCCAATTCCTTTGCAGTTTTCTTCATTGCTTTTTCATATCCATTAGCATCCAACCACCTGAGAAATGGTATTGTATCAGACAGCACAAATACCCCAAACAGATAAGAAAAATCCCTCATCAATTTCTCAAAGCTCTGTACCTCAGCTTCCCCACAATCAGCACCAGCTCCAAAGAATCGTTTTCCTGCTACCATCCTCAAAATAACATTATGCATTGAATCCCCAAACCATTGTTTCATATCCACCAAAACTCCAGTTTCACCACAACCTTTCCTAACCCATAACTTGAATAATTCTCTAATTGCAGCCTTAACCTCCAAAGTACGTATGTGCTTGAGCATATCAAGCCAATGGTTCGACAGAAGCTCAATTGTAACTACCTTGCGCATCTCACGCCAGTATGGCCCGTAAGGTGCAAACCCAAACATAGCGTTATCGTATCCTAGTAGTAACAGAATTGAAGAGAAGTGAAGAAACAGAGCACAAAGCTCTAAAGATCAGTGCAGAAGAAAGAGAGAATAACAAGAAGTTTGCTGAGTGTTTCAATCGTATTATCTTGCTAAATTTACAATGTACATCTACTCCATTATATAGGCTAAGCCACTTGGAGATTAATCAAAACTGAATAACAAACTTATTACATTTTGGAGGGAAAAGAGAATTAACAAACTTTCAGTAATCAGTTGAAAACTGATTCTAGTTACAGCACGTGTTTAGCATGTGTTTGTTAATTGAACTTATCTATGCAGGAAAACGACATGAGCTTTACTTCCTGATCTCCTAAGCTGCTTGTCGTTTTCCTTCAAAGGCTGCACTGCAACTTCAACACTCCCCCTCAAGATGGAGGACATAGATTATGAACTCCTATCTTGATAAGAAAACTAGAGAATAGAGGATATCCCAGTGCCCTTGTCATTATATCAGCAATTTGATGTTTACTTGGAACATGCAAATTCTTAATTAATCCTTCTTGTATCTTATCTCTAACAAGGTGGCAGTCAATTTCTATATGTTTTGTCCTCTCATGAAAAACTGGGTTGGCAGCAATATGTAGAGCTGCTTGACTGTCTGAGAACAAAAGAGCCGTTTGTGATTGGCTTATTTTTAGATCTGCAAGTAGAGCTTTCATCCATATTACCTCACAAACAGCAGCAGCCATAGCTCGATATTCTGCCTCTGCAGAAGACCTTGACACTGTGTTTTGCTTCTTGGATCTCCAAGACACCAATGAACTTCCCAAGAAAACACAATACCCTATAGTTGATCTTCGTGTGTCAGGGCAACCTGCCCAATCAGAGTCAGAAAAGGCTTTAATATGCAGATCTGAAGTGGAGGCATATAAAAGTCCTTGGCTGGGAGCTCCTTTGATGTACTGCAGTATGTGTTGAGCTGCTTGAAGGTGAGGAGCACGAGGACTTTCCATAAACTGACTTAATTTATGAACTAAAAATACAATGTCAGGCCTAGTCATTGTAAGATACATAAGTCTTCCTATCAGTCTTCTATATATACTAGGATCTAGAAGCAAAGGTCCCTCATGCTTAGATAATTTCAGATTCTGATCCATTGGACACTTTGCTGGCTTACATCCCAACATCCCAGCATCCTCCATGATTTCAAGAGCATACTTCCTTTGAGAAATGGAAATACCCTTTGAAGACCTTGCAATTTCAAGTCCTAGAAAATACCTTACTGGTCCTAAGTCCTTGAGCTTAAATTGACTGTCCAAGTAAGTTTTGAGTGCAGCAATAGCTTCTGCATTATTACTAGCAATGAGGATGTCATCCACATAGACTAGAAGGGCAATAAAACAGGAATCTTATTGCTTAGTAAATAAAGAGTAGTCAGCCTTGGATTGAATGAAACCATAATGAAGTAGAGTATTGGAGAACTTGGAGAACCACTGCCTAGATGCCTGCTTCAACCCATAAAGAGATTTTTGCAGTCTGCATACTGTATCAGAAGGATAAGGCTCCCCCTTGCTGTGAAAATCAGGTGGAAGACTCATATACACTTCCTCATCAAGAGTGCCATGTAAGAAGGCATTATTGACATCCAACTGGTATAAAACCCATCCTTGCATAGCAGCAATAGCTAAGAGACATCTGACTGTGACAAACTTGGCAACAGGAGAGAAAGTCTCAAAGTAATCAAACCCCTCCTGTTGATTATAACCCTTGGCAACCAGCCTTGCTTTGTATCTCTCAAGAGTGCCATCAGATCTAAGCTTGACCTCATATACCCATTTGCAGCCAATAGGTGTTTTGCCAGGAGGAAGAGAGGTAAGAGACCAAGTCTGATTAGTCTCAAGAGCATGAATTTCTGCTGTCATTGCTTCACACCAGTGGAGTGATTTGCTGGCTTCATTATAGGTGGAAGGCTCACGAATAGTAGAAGCATTGAACACAAAGGATTTGTAATTGGGGGATAAATGGGAATAAGACAATACTTGAGATAAAGGGAAGTTAGTAGATGAATTACCTTGAACCACAGTGGAGAGAGAGACAGGATCAGAGGAGGCATTGTTGCATTGATAATTTTGCAAGTAAGCAGGGAGTTTATGTGTTCTTGTATACTGTCTAATTGGTGGTACTGGTGGAACAATGTTATGCTGGGATGAAATATGAATTGGAGGTGAGCATAATGAGTGAGATGGAGGTGAGGAGCAAGGTTGAGGTGTAGAATGAGGTTGAGGTGTAAAATGAGGATGAGTGGAGGAAGAAATAGGAGGTAGTGCAGAATTAGTGGAGGGTGTAGGAATAACAACAGAAGGAAAAGCAGGTGACTGAGTTGAAGATGTAGGTAACTGCATATCAGATAGAGAATGGATATGAGGTATAGCCTGTGTAGGTTGAAAAGGAAAGATGGTTTCATGGAAAATGACATCTCTTGAAACAAAAATTTGAGAAGTCTTAAGATCTAAGAGTCTATATCCTTTGGTTCCAAAAGGATATCCTAACATAAGGCATTGTCTAGATCTAGGAGCAAACTTGTGCCTATTATGTAATAAAGTGGCTGCATAGCATAGTGACCCAAAGACTCTAAGGTGAGAATATGGAGGGATGGTTTTAAACAGCAGTTCATAGGGTGATTGTTATTGAGAAGTGGAGAGGGAATGCGATTGATAAGGTAGGTGGCTGTAAGAACACAATATCCCCAATAGGGTAGAGGTAGGTTAGCTTGGAATTTAAGGGATCTAGCTACTGTAAGAAGGTGTTGATGTTTCCTTTCTACAGTGGAGTTTTGTTGAGGGGTTCCTATGTAGCTGGTTTGGTGTATAGTACCTTGTTGAGTATAAAAATCATCCATAGAGAACTCAAGGCCATTGTCAGATCTAAGGACCTTAATGGAAGAGGAAAACTGATTTTGAACAAGTTTAAAGAAAGATTGCAATAGAGTACGAGTTTCTGATTTTAATTTCATTAAAAATATCCATGTACATCGTGTGCAATCATCTACAATGGTAAGAAAATACCTTTGATTACTGATAGTGGGTACGTGAAAAGGGCCCCATATGTCACAATGTATCAAGTCAAAAGGTAAAAGAAAGATATGAACACTTGTAGGAAATGGTAATCTTTTCATTTTGGACAAGTTACAGATATTACAATGTGGACTAACAGAATGTGTATTCAAACCACTTATTACATGACTTAACAGATTTAAACGAGAGATAGAAGGATGTCCTAACCTATGATGCCAAACATCAAATTCAGCTGCATTGGCAGTGGACTTAACACAAAGTAAAGCTGCTGCATTGGCAGTGGACTTATCAAAAACTAAAGCTGTACAAGGAATAGAAAGAGTTGGTTGTGAATCTGTAACTTGCAAAATGTACAATCCATGCTTCCTCCTAGCCAAGCCAATCCTCTTCCAGCTGATAAGGTCCTAGATAAAACAGAATTGTGAAAAGAAAAGAACACAACAAGGCATGGAATCTGTGAGTTTAGTGATAGAAACAAGATTGAAAGAGAAAGCTGGTACACATAACACATTAGTAAGAATTAATGTGTGAGAAATCTGAACTGAACCAATATGTGTAGCTAATACTTTTTGACCATTAGGCAGATGTATATAACTATGAATGGCAGAAGTGATGGATGTGAAACTAGACAGAGAGTATACCATGTGATCAGTAGCTCCTGTATCTACAATCCATTTATTTTGGAACAAGGAAGGCTTATATGGGGTTTTAACAGAAAAAACTGAGTGTTTAGGAATGAAAGAAGGAGAATAGGCATGAAAGGTACTTGACATGAACTGAGAAGTGACTGTAGCAGCCTGATGAGGTGTGGATGAAGAGGCTTCAGATGCAGGTGCTGCAATATCAGTGATTTGAGAAGGCAGAACTGATTGTGCAGAACTCAAAGAGGTCTGAGAGGATGCAAAACTCAGAGAAGCTTGAGAAGCCAACATGGCAAGCAATTGTTGACATTGGGCTTGTGTGATTGGCAGGTGAGGTGAAGACTCTCCAAGCATAGAAACTTGGTTTGCAGCATGACTAGTGTTTCGAAACTTGAAACCAAGAGGGAAGCCATGCAATTTGTAGCATTTGTCCACAATGTGGCCAAAAATCCCACAATGACTACACAGTGGCCTATCTTTCTTCCTAGAGTAGCCACGCCCACCAAAATTGTTTCTAGGCACCTCAGATCTTGTATAAAGGGCCATAGAATCACCAGAACTTTCCAGTGTTGTACAACCAATGCCTCGTTGCCTCTCCTCTTGTACAACCAGTGAAAAAGCCTTATTGATTGCTGGCAAAGGCTCCATCATCAAGATTTGAGCCCTAACATTTGCAAAGCTATCATTAAGCCCCATAAGAAACTGCATTACATTCTCATGTTGCTTGTTATCAATCAAGATCTTCAAAGCTCCACATGAGCATGCTGGAAACGATCTATAATTGTTTAACTCATCCCAAAGACTCTTTAGCTTAGTGAAATAAGCACTTACATTGCATTGGTCTTGGGTTAGAGAAGAAATTGCCTTCTGAATTTCAAAGATTCGAGGTCCACTCCCCTGTGCAAAACGCTCCTTCAGATCTTCTCCACATCTCTTGAGCCGTGTTTGCATAAATCACACTGGAAGCAATTTCTTTAGAAACTGAGTTCAACAGCCAAGAAATCACCATAGTGTTGCAATGAGTCCAGAGATTGAAAGAAGGAAGAGACTGATCAACAGGTGCTGAGATCGTTCCATTGATGAAACCAACCTTGTTCTTGACTGTGAGAGCCATGATCATAGATCTAGACCAAGTATGGTAATTATCACCACTGAGCGGCTGAGACACCAGTATAGTGCCTGGGCTATCACCATGATGAAGAAAAAGCTGATTTGTAGATTCATCTCTTTGCAAAGAAGATGAACTACCAAGATTCGTGGAAGCATCATTAGCCATTGTAGGCTCTGATACCATAACAGAATTGAAGAGAAGTGAAGAAACAGAGCACAAAGCTCTAAAGATCAGTGCAGAAGAAAGAGAGAATAACAAGAAGTTTGCTGAGTGTTTCAATCGTATTATCTTGCTAATTTTACAATGTACATCTACTCCATTATATAGGCTAAGCCACTTGGAGATTAATCAAAACTGAATAACAAACTTATTACATTTTGGAGGGAAAAGAGAATTAACAAACTTTCAGTAATCAGTTGAAAACTGATTCTAGTTACAGCACGTGTTTAGCATGTGTTTGTTAATTGAACTTATCTATGCAGGTAAACGACATGAGCTTTACTTCCTGATCTCCTAAGCTGCTTGTCGTTTTCCTTCAAAGGCTGCACTGCAACTTCAACAAGTAGTCTTGAAGCAAATGTGCTTGGTCTGGTGGAGGAAACTTTGTCATGGACAGTAAAACACTCTTTGGCCATTTCCCAACAACTCAAAACTAGAACTCTATGTGAACCCAGCATTATAGTAAAAATTGGTCCATACTTATCAGCCATGGTACCGAGTGTTCTATGAGTTAGTTGTCGGCCACCTAAGAGGTGCAGATGGCCAATAATAGGCCAGGCTCCTCCTGCTTGAGGGACACTACAGGTCTTTATCTTATAAGTAGTTGGTCTCTTTAAAGAAAGACATATAAGATTATAAGCAGGGGAAAAAGGCCAGAGATCAGCACAAAGAAGAATTGGAGGATAGGGTCCATCCAATCTGATAGAGGTAGTGAGAGAGGTTTTGTGTGATTAATAGTTTCTATTGGTGTAAAATCTTGGGCGCCTGGGAAAAGAAGAAGAAGATATAAAAGGAAAATGATATAGATGTCTAGGACTGCTTCAGGGCATGTTACTTCAAATGCTTTCTTTCAAGATAATATTAACTGTTATGGTTTCCTTCATACTGAAGTTCCAATCCTACTAATTTGTATGCACCAGCTTACAAGAAAAAATTCTTCCAAGATAAAATAAAGCCCAATCTTAAGGTTGTTGTTTGCCTGAGTTGTACATTGACAAAAGCAAACCTCAAATGCCTTTGGAAACAATTTTTTTAGCCCAAGTAGTAATATGCTGTTCTGCAGATAAAAGTATGAAAAAGAGTTCGTAGAAGAGGAGAAGAGTTTGCGAGGAGAAGCAAGTAAAGAGAGAAAGGCTTTAGAGTGTTTGAAAAGGTAATAGCTAATTAGAGTTTCCATGTTATGAGTGACTAAGTTTGGTATCTATTTACGGGTTTGTAGATGCCTCTTTATGTCTTGTAACTGTTTCATAATATTATTACAACCGTTGAACAGTCACTTCCATATATAATATTGAACATCACAGTGTCGTTTTGTAATTCTAGGGTATAAGACAGCATTTTATGAATTCAATGCAACTTTTCATTTTATGTTCCAGCTACTGTGTGTTTTTTTATACAAGGTTCCATGTCGGTGCTTCAATATAGTACAAACTATTGGATTTCTAAGTTTCACAAATTTTTAAAGCTACAGATTCCATCCTCACCAGTAAGTATGAATTCTAGTTTCATTCCTACAAGTAGACAAGACGTTAATCAAAATTCTCTAGGCACATGCATGCTAGACAACTTTAGCCGATCACCTCTCCTTTTGTAACTATCACAAATTCAGCTTACCACGGAAAATGTACTATAATAACTCTCAGCCTTAAGAAACTATTGAATTTGAAACTCTGCATGTGTTAGGTTTTCTAATTCACCCTAACACCTGTTTTATTGCCCTTAAATAGTCATTGATATGTAAATCACAAATATAACCTCACAATTGACTAAATTAACAAAATTAGACATTTAGTCTAAACTATGTATTCCAACATAAACTTTTGTTCAAAACAGACAAGGATATAAAATCTGGGCATTTTGAACCTTAGGAAAGACCCAACAAAAGCATTGTTGATAGCTCATGAAGAAACCTTGGCCTAAATAGGATCCAGGTTAGTAGAATACGGTTAGGTGTGGGCTTTGACCTACATGGAGGGACATAATGCGTACCAATATCAGCGATCAAATATCAAAGTTGTAAGCCCAAAAAATATAAACAGAAATGTTTAGATCTTAAACAATATCATCATATTGAAAAAATGAAAAAGATAAAGATCATTTTTCATTCAAATGAATAAAAGAAAATCCAACATAGTGGTATTGAGATTGATCCATGCAAAACGCAGAATAGGAATTCAAAAACTATTATCTGCATCTCTAAATCCAATACAATAGAATTTTAATCTCAAAGGAGTAATAGTACACCATGAAAATCAAAATGATTCAATGCAATTGAAAATTTATGAGCTGCCTGGCCTTCATGATCTTCATATCCTTCATGAAATAATACAACAGACAAGCATAAAGTTGACCAAGGTCAGCACTTCTGGAGGACTGCAATCTGTTTAAAGACAAAATTCTAAAGACTGCCTGCAATGTAAAGATACAAAAGTCATTTCATGTCATGCCTAACATATGGGAGATGGAGAGAGCACCTATGGAGCTGCTCCAGTCTCAAATGCACTCTCAATGCCAATAGAGTTCTTGGCTTCTTGCTCAAGAGTTTTCACAACTTCAATGAACCGACGCCTTGATGTTGGCAACCTTGACAATGTCAAACAAAATCCTTGCAACCTGATTGTAACATTTTAATCGGATGAGTAACAATTACAAAGCAGGCATGGCAAGGAAAAACAAATACACCTAATTCGTGCACTAAAATATTAGATCTACACAATTGTGACAAACAGCAATCAAGAAGTAGTTTTGCATTATGATAATCAATGCATAACGCATTGTTATGTATCTGTCGACAACTTCAGCAATGAAGAACATAAGCTTCTACAAGAATATTACTTAAACTTATTATCATACCTTCTACTTATACCCTCCAGCTGAGCTCTTTTAATTTCATCATGAGGAGGAATGCCTCCATTCTTCCATGATTCAATTCTCGCTGCATCACCACTATACAGACAGTGTTTGTAAAAATACAACTCCTCAGTTTCTTGTAAATTTAGACTCCTGATTTGCTCTTTTATGATGCACATTGGCTCATAGAGCCAGTCAAACACCCTTCCTTCTGGTCTATTAACACTGGTTATCTCTATACTATCACCTGGCACATTAAAAAACTGTAAGATTTATTTCCCTTCATGATGCACAAGCATAAACTGCATTCTTCATAGACATTAAATCCACATCATGTAGGCCCCACTACGGACATTCACAGACATAATTGACAAAATTATTGACATTTTCTTGGTGACCTTATGTGCAATATTGTAGGTACAATCAGGAAGAAAAGAGAGGAAAAAAATAAAGAAAGAAAAAGATTGAAAATGTAGTGGAGGTAATTTTAGGTGATCACAAAACTTTCCCTTTTCAGAAACTGGAGAACACAAATAAAATCAAAATGGCCAGTTATCAATTTAGTTCACAATGCCAAAGTCACAACCATACATGGTAAGAAACATTAGTAACAAAATTCTTACGCATGAGAAAACCGATGGAGCCACTCTTGATAGAGCGAAGAAAGCAGTCAAGAAATGCATATGCAGGAATTCCAATGTTAGCTATCTTGTTCTTTGAGTGTCGCCATGCATCAAGATCCTGAAGTCCAATGGCACCATCTCTAAGAAGCTCCTTCCCAATATCCTCACATGCTTTAAAGAAACCATCCCATATCTAGCACAAATGCAATGGCAAAAGTTAGCAACATAAAAGGTTAGAAACCAACAAAATTTAGAACAAAATCTAGAAAAATTGACAAAGTTACTAGCTTTGGATACACAGACCAAAAGAACTATATTCTCAGTGATGACCTGCTACAGAACAACAAAAATAAAAAATAAAAAACCCAACCCCCCCCCCCCCCCAAAAAAAAAAAATAAATAAATAAAAATAAAGGAGAAAGAATAAAGAATGGGAAGAATCCAGGATACTACATATCATTTTGTTATTTTAATAATCTGACAATGATGTCAGCTCCAAAGATTAGGGGAAAAATATAATGGCACATTTTCATATAAAATTTTAGGCTGAATACCTTAGGAAGATAAAAAGGAGGGGTGGGGTAATCAGAGAAATTTAGGGTTGGAAAGATAAAGTAGAAAAAAAGGCAGTTATGTAATGTTTTTCAATATCAAGTAGCAGAAAGGCAGTTATGTGAGAACTTATAATGTTTCTCATATAACAGTCACCTAAGCTGATTTTATTGGACAACTATTTGCTCAAGAAGCATAATTGACATATTTTCAATCATCAAAATTAGGCAGAAAAATGGAGAGTAATTTAAAATGAATTCCCAGCCACATCTTTCCCCAAAAAGAATAGAATACTACTACTGTGCCTGAAACATGAACAACATCCATATAATTTATGTCTTACCACAACAGCCTGTACTGTATTCTTTGTGTTAGGAGTCCTTATCAATGGTTCATTGGTGCGAATAGCTTCAACTTGTTCATGCAGTCCCTTCACAGGAAGCAATGAAGAACTTGAAGTAACACGCTCACGATATCTAGGTCTGGCTGCCCAAATGGAAATAGGCTATCATACAGTTCTTAAGGACTATACAATAACATTACACAAGCACGTTCATGCACAGACAATGGATGTCTTCAAGCTAAAACTGTCTCTGTGTGTGTACCAATTTTATTGTACTACAAAATTTTCGTACCTGGGGAAGCAGGAACCTTCTCGCATGTAAAGCAAATCATTGGTATACTCATCAAATATAGACAAAGAAGCAATTACATAGAGCAGTCCTCTCTTAGTCATATTTTCCTACAATTTACAAACATAAAATAAGCTCACAGACATAAAATAGAATATCACACAAATGCTCATGTGCACGTGCACACACACAGAGCTAAAGAGGCAAAAGTAGAAAACACTGAAATAAAGGAAGAGTAACAAGTCAGCTGCAAGTATCTGATGATCAAATTCACACCTGATATGCAACAACTGCGGCGTAACAACCGAAACCCAAACTGGATAAAATACCAACCAAAGTTGCCAGAAGAACCACAATTGGCCACAACAAGATCCAAATCGCAGCAAAAGGAACACAAACAGTTTCTAAGAATGGGCCCTCTCTCCCGATAAGATCTTGTATTAGCCGGTGCCAACCTTTGTATAGCAATACAGGTGTTTTGTATAGAACTATTAAAGTGATAATAGGGACATCAACCAAAACCCCTAGAGTTGCAGCCAAAATGCAGCCAGGAATCTGAGTAACCCTAAGAAAGAGAGAGGGATTAAACTCACATAATCAGAATTCCAGTTCAAACAGTGCTTTTAAGTTCATAAGTAAAGCTTGTGATAAATTGTTTATCATAGCTGACATAATCATGTACTTTATTCAAACAGAATGCAGGACTAACATATTGGGCACTAGACGTGGAAAGTTCACAAGAAGTTAGAAATTCTCGATGTACAACACATATCATTAGTTGCTTTAGAATTTGAGACAGAGAAACAGTTTTTACATTTAAAATCTTCAAAGCATGTGAAATTGATCATATAGTGAAATCACATCACATACAAAGAGTCCACTCAACATATATTTTCCTTCATTAGGCTTTTTTTAATTTTTTATTTTTTTGTGAACGAAAATCTTATTAAGCAGAAACCAGAAAATCTGATACAAGGTGTAAGAACTATTAAATCATAATTTGTTATACTGGTTTCTATATTTAGAACAAACCTGCATTTTAGACAAGATGGCAATGCAATCAAGTAAATGAAGGTGCACCAGACATGTTTCAGTATACTTTGCAGAGAAAAAGTATTAACTTATCTTTACCTTAAACCATTCTTATATCTCTTTTCACATATTAGAGTCTAACATAAAACACATCCCAAAAAAGAATGCTATACAACCTTACTTATATTATAATCAATATGAACAGTTAGAATACTCCCTTATCCATTCAATGTTATCAAAACCAAATTTCAAGACATCAAAAACCAAGTTTGTAAAGACTAATACTTAAGCTCAATGGGCTCCTCCCCCTTCGATTCAAGCATCCCATCCATAACAGAGAAGTACGAGTGGAATGAGAAATCTGCAAAATCCCGCACAATGGTGCACGCTCCCCAAACATTGCTCCAAGTTCCATCCTGTATAGATAACATCATAAGCAATAGATCCTCTCAATCATGCACCATCAAATTCAACTATTATAGTTATATCGGGGTCAAACTGAATGAAACATTACCGTGAAGCATCTAATCAACTTCATATGAATCGGAACACCTTCCTTGCTAATAGCCCTAAATGTCTCCAAGACAGGCCAAACGAAGCCATATCCTATTCCCATAATCGCACTCCCAGCAACTCCAACAACTGTCCATAGTGCTATTGGTATTGGTACAATCAAAATCACAAGACATTTCATGTATGGACCAAACTTCTTTGTTCTGCTCCAAATATGGGAAACATAATTATAATAACTATACAGTTTAGCAACAAATAAACAAGGTTACACTTCTTATATTTCTAGTTTCAACTATGAGAAAGAAAAAACAAAGGACCTTATGATACAGTAGATACTCCAAACAAGATGAAGTGGCCATAAACCAATGACAACGCCGGTATCTCCAAAAGCAATAACCAGAAATACAAAGGGACTGAAAATAGCACCTGCAGACATTGTTTTGATTGAATTACACAAAATTTTGCAATACTTATGAGAGAAAGAGAAGTCGTACCTTTGATGATTCCAAGAACAAAAAGAAACACAAAAACGGGAAGGAAGAAGATAAAGTAACAGAGGTAGCTCAAGAATCCCTTTGGAACTTCCATTACCAACTCTAGTATCAACTGTATGCAATTAAACTCTTGAGAATGCTTTTTCAATTATATATTTTGCAATTAGTAATTTAGGACCATAACACACCAAAAAAGAAAATCTAATGCTTTAAATTAATATCTAATATAAAAAATAGAGATAATTACATTTTATTCACTTATGATTTGGGTAAAGTGTAATGATCTCTAAAAATATAATACACTTGCATGAACAAACCCATGAAATTAATCTATATTTAATTAATTCTTTAGGACAAATTATATATAACCCTTATGCTTAAACCTCATAGTTACTTTGCTAACAATTTCTACATAAATTTACCCATTGACCAAAGTCACTCCCCTCTCGATCTATTTTTTTCCTTTCTTTGTTTTCCCACCACCTATTCACACGCCCCCACTTTCTATCTTTTTTACATCCTCAGTTTTCCCCTAAGAAAATCTCCACCACATGTTCACATCTACCCCCACACCCCTCCTTAATTTGTTCCCTTTCCCCTTTTAATTTCCCAGTTCTCCTTTCACAGTCTCTCTTTTGTCTTTCCCCTCCTGACCGGTGCTTTGGGAATTTTGTACATACACAATGGGTTTGTTTTTTGCTCTTTTTTTTGGGTTTGTTTCTTTTTCATTGTTGTTGGTCACTTGGTTGTGATTTTGTTTTTTCAATAATTTTTGTTGCTAGTGGGGAATTAAACAGAAAAGTGTGGGAAAAAAAAAAAACGGAAAACAAGTAATTGGAGCAATTAATGCTCCTGGTGGGCCTCACTTGATTTGGCAAAATGTGAATCACAAGTGGCAAACCTCATTTTTTTTTATGGTGAATTTTGCATATAATTGTAGATTACTTTAGAAATAAATTAAATACATATTCTATATTGATGGATCTTGCTAATTAATGAGAGAAAAAAATATCATTTAATATACTCCCGAGTATTCTATAATTTTTCAAATTCTACTCTAGAAATAAAAATTTACAAAATATATTTTGCCTAAAATGTAATTTGCATTTGTCAAAATCTCAACCAAGCTCGTCAACTTTTTTTGAAAATGCATTTTATGAATAAAAATCCAAGAGCCTTTTTGAATGGTAGATCCAAACACAACCTTAGTGTGGTTAGTTAAAAAGTGAAATCTTATTTGAAAGAATAAAGATAAGAGTGACTGATTAATATATTAGAATTTGGCTTAATCCATATTAACTATTCAATTGGTTCCATGATAGGAGAACTTTAGTGAAAAATAAGTAATGAGGGCACCTTTGAGTGTATTGGATCGGCATTGCCAGTGAATGTAGGCTTTTGAGTTAACCAAACCACGTGTTTTTTTTTTTTTGTGTGTGTGTGTGTGTGTGTGTGTATTATGATGTTTGCTATTTTATTATTTTGTGTATATTATTTTTACATCGGAAAGAAAACAAACATTTTCTAAAAACCAACAAGAGCACAATTGGCATCTTTCCAACTTGCTTTACATACTGGTCCCCTAGGCCCTAGCTAATCAATCAGTGTGGACAAGTCAGTGATCCTGGGAAAAATCATGAAAATGGAGAAATAAGTAGCTGGATAATTACTAATGGTAGGTTCTTTTGAAAATGACTTCAATTTTGCTATGAGCTTCCACAAAGCTAAAACAAAATATGTTCAAATGACATGAATCACAATTCACATGCCCATTATCAAGCCGCATACAATTTCTTTGAGTACCATGTTAAAGTCTTATCTTTTATTTCATGTTTCCACATGGAGAAACAGCCGCAGAGTTTCTATCGTGGACTAGCTGCTGGCAATTCAAGAAGATAACTTTATAAATTATGGACCCAAGGAGAGTAATTATTAATTTTTTTTTTTTGTCGGTCCAATCTCCATAAACATTACTATAAAGAGACATTACGAGGAAAATGGAATCCACTTGCCATGTGCTTTGTGTTCTTTTTCCCAGAACGGGAAATATTTTCTTCTTATTGGAACTTGGAAGGGAAAGTGGCCATGATATCAATTTTTCTAATCCATACAGAATCTCACTTTGATATGTAGATTTGTTATTAAAATCACCGGGCATGATCGTTCAGGTGATATATTGTGATGCAACATCAAAATCCACCGCCTCAATCTCTGAAATTACTCTTTTTATATCCCACTTGCACAACTTAATAAGCTAATAGTAATAAATTAATAAGTAAGATCATGCCTTTTTTTTTGGGCATGATTGGGAGGATTTTATATATAAAAACTTGGCAAAATATCACTTTTCTAGTTCCTGGGAGAGTTTCCATTTTGATCTTGACTTTTTTATTGTTTAATTATAATAAATAAAAAATTAATTAACTAGTATTAAAAGAACCACATTAACTAGTAGATCTCTCTCTCTTTCTCTTGCAAGAGATAGGAACTGATTTCTAGAGAGAAAGCGAGCGTTCCAACATCAGAGGCAATTTGATACTTGAAAAAGCATTAAATAGAACAAATGAATGAATGATCACTTTATTTAATTCAAAGAGAGAGAGAGAGAGAGAGAGAGAGAGAGAGAGAGAAAAGGCTAAACATGTTAGTAACAAAATAAACAAGCTCCCAAAATGATACATTACAATGCAATGTTAACAACCACTTAAGTGAGGCATCTAAAAATGTTGACTTTGAGCACTACATTATCCCTCTTAATCAGCTCAAAGATGCAAACATCTCCTACTCTCAAAGTATTATCCCTGATAAATGCAGACCAACCAGCAGAGAACTTATCTGAACGTGGATAAAGTATCAACTTCACAGGCCACGATCGATTTGCAACCTGGAGCATCACCGTGTGTGCACTTCCTTCTGTATACTTCTTGATAGAGCCTTCTTTTGGTAAGTGTTTCCTCACAAAGGCACGGGGTACAGCCTGCGCAAAAATGATACTTAAAATAATCAGTATAGAACCCATTTGTATGAAAAAACAGTTTTCAGGCAATAATATTATTATATTTTATGTTCATTGCAGGACAGTTATATGGATGTTAGTGATTTGATTCTTTTTTTCATAATGACGTGACAATCTAATTTGATTTCCTTCTACCAAAGTTGATATTGTTTTAGTCTTCACAAGCTTGCAAATCCAACTAACCAACAATAGCTTGCAGTCACTACTCATCCATACTCTCTTGGTGAAAGGTAATTTACATTCTTTTCCAGAGTAAACAAATCAACGATAGAGACAAATAGATGGGTAATTTACATAGCTCTGTGCAAATGTTGTTCATGACCCTACCGTAACACACTTCAAATGATCTGAGGTTATACGGAAGGTAAAGAAAGGATTCTCCGAGATGAATTTGCTGGAAGCGCCAAGAGCTGTAGAAGCCCTTGAAGATGAAGACCTCTGAGTAACCTGACCACCAGTGCCTGCATTGAATAAACTAAAAGATGAGTAATTACACTATTTTCTGGCATCCTGAGAACTCTGTTCTCAAAGGTTTGCAAGGTTTTACTTCTCCTAGAACTCTCACAATTGCTACCAAAATTAGCTCAATTTTATATTTTATTTTTTAAGCTTCGGTTCGATTCAACTGCTTTGGCTCTCCCATGAGCTGATCACGGAAACATAATAAAAAATATGCAGTAATGTAAACCAATTATAAGCCATTGACTTCAATTACTTAAAAGATTTCTAACCTGGAGATAGAAAGCAATTTGCATCTTCCGCCGCTCGGAAGATCTTAACTATAAATGAAACTTTAACTCCCTTAATAGACTCAAAGACGCAAACATCACCTACTTTCAAACTATTGTCCAGTGAGAATGCTCTCCAACCTTTATTGATTTCAGCTCTTATATGTCCTTTAACTCTCCTGAAAATGTACTGAACAGGCCAAGTACTCCCATCAGGAACCCGAAGGATAATATCAAGACGCATCTCTTTGAGATATTTCTGGGCAAACGCGTGTGGTATATTCTGCTCCCCGAAAAATATAAAATAAAAAACATATAAGAGAAGAAATTTATAATAGATAGAGGGCAAAACAGAATGCTACATATTGTGCCCCGTAAAGGAAGCATCTCTGCAACATGTTGTTCTCTAACTAATCTATGCAAAATGAGGTGAAAAGGAGTTGAAATGGTCAAAACTCAAAAAGTTTTCCAGCTGAAAGCTTACCAAATTACATCCACCGAAAACATATGATGGTTGCATGATAACCAAGAAAAAAAGATTTTCTGATTTAAAAGCATTAGGGCTCTAAAGAGCTCTAGCTCTTCCATTAGCTGTCAAGTCTTGCATCTTCTCAAGAACTAACCAAATAGTATCCGTTCCACCAATTTGTCTCCTATAAAATGATACAAATAAAACTGACACTCACTACATTTAATCTAAAGATCTACCGCCAAATCTCAATGGCCTTCTCAACTCTTCCTTTAAATATCAAAATAACATACCCAGAAGTTAAACTTAAAACAATAGTCTATATACATCTACTAGTTGCCACTATGTAGTCCATCGTATCCCTCACTCTCAAAAGCTATCATCACATCTAGACATTCTCAGCTGCTCTCCATATCAAAATCCCAACATAGCTCAGTTGTTGGTTACAAAAATAAATATAAACTGCAAATAAAAGATTAAAAAACTCACCATAGTATATCGCATATACTTAGAAATGAACACCACAAAGTGCGGAGTTTTGGGTGTGACATATTGGACAACTCCAGGCGTTTTGCGTTCTTTAAGATTTTTTTTGGATAAAGATTGTTTAAGATTTATTTCAGCAATTCTTCCTGATTTATGCCTAATAGCTTCAGATGAACCTGTAAGCAAACAATTTTATAAATGTATTAGTACATATTCACACATAAATGGAAGAAAGACAATTAGTTGAGAATAATATGCATTATTAACTAACACTAACCGGCTGCTGCTTCATTTTTCTTGAGGCCGACTTCTGAATGCTTTCGCTTGCCAGCACGAGCAGGTCTGCTACAAGTGTGCTTTGCTTCAGAATCTTCTTCCACATTCACAAATGGAATAGGCTTACCAATAGCTACAGCTTCTTCCTTCTTGCATCCAGTTTTACTGAATATCTTAACTTCAAACAAAGAACTTCTATTGTATTTGAAAATTAGGAAGTCCCCAAATTCCAGAGAATGATCACTAGCAAAGCGCTGCCAACCATTCTTAAAACACAAGCGCCCGTCAGTTTGTTCCAGTACCACATACCAAGACTTTCCCATCTGATCTTTGAGAGTGGCCCTCTTTGGTATGGTTCCATTAATGAAGTTCTTGACAAAAGCTTGTGGTATGGACTGCAATATGAAATAGATTGAGTTTTCATCAGCAATCAAATCAAGCAGTCTTATCCCTGTTTTCAAAACACTGCATAGTGCATAAGATATTCATTCCTATCTAGTGTATATTACATACTCAATTTTACATCAATGTGTAATACACTAATACTTATCCAAAATCTTGAACACATACATTGTGTTAGGATAAATATAGTCTACACAAGAATAGTTATGACCTGTCTAGATTCTAGAAAGAACCTATAATACCCGAATGGAATCTATGGCTTATCAAATTCAACACTTCCAAAAAAAAAATCAAAAGCCCTGAGGGTTTTAGTATTTTCAGTCAGAAAATTCTCACCATGTTACTGATCAATAAGATTATATTATGGATAAGGAACACTAACCAAAATCACCATGTTACTGAGTAAGCTTATATTATTATGGATTAAGGGAAAGGGAGACCAAGGACTGCAATGCTCTCATAAGATCTTAATACTTTGCACATAGAAATTTATCCCCAATTCCTTCAAGACCATTAAGGGTGGTGGTCTAGTGGTTAATGGGCGTACTCCCAAGTGGTTTGGTGACTTGAGGGGCCCTAGTTTCAATCACGCAATGGAAGCGCTTGGGAATTAACACCACGCCCCGGCTCATTGCCTATTAGTGCCCTTTTTTCACTCAAAAAAAAAAAAATTCAAGTACAAATTTTATGAATCTATGGACTGGTGTCTTAATTGTAATTTTGAACTGAGACCCCAAAAAAGTACTTAATAAAAAATAAAAGACAAAAATTCAAATTACACCCCTATGTTTGATTAGTTGTCATTATAATCCTCTAAGTTTCATTTTTGTCCCCTAAGCTTGTTTAGTTGTCAAATTGGTCTTTTTTCTGTCCCATTAATGTTTTAAAAAACCGATTATTTTATCAACTTAGGGGATTAAAAATGACAATTGACCAAATTTAGAGGTGTAATTTTAATTTTATGAACAACGGCAATTTTTAACTCGAGTGGACAAAAAAAAAAAACAATTTGACAACTAAACAAATTTAGAAACTAAAATGATAAAAATGAAACTTAAGAGACTAAAATCACAATTCACTAAATTTAAAGGGTGTAATTGGAATTATTGCCGAAAAAGAAATATCTTTTACCCACCAAAATCATGCTATTGTTTTGTACAAATACAATGCTAATACTGATACGATGATGATGAATAGTAACAATAAATCAATAATAACAAACAGCTTCAACGAAATATTTAAAAGTAAAATACAGTAAGAACACATGGAAACACCATAGAAAAAGAGAAAGAGAGTACCATTTGGTAAGAGCTAGTACTGGGGAGAAAAACTTTGAAGAACTCAGGTCTGTCTTCCGACAAAGAGAGTTGTAACTGACCACGACCACGACCAAGACCCCGACCACGAGACTTCGCCATTGTTTTTTCTTGTCTTTTTCTCCTTCGTTGTGGGGTCTTTGTTTGTCGTTTTATAGTGCCTGAACAACCCTAGAATAGTACACAATAGAAAAGTACGGAATTTGGGGAACAAAGCATAAATCTACTGCCACGTCAATTATTAGGAACAAACAAAAAATCAAATTAAAAAAAAAAAAAAAAAATGATTTTACCAAGGATAAATGGATAATCTATTTGGGTGTTTTGTAAAAATGTAAATTTAACACATTAATTCAAACTAGTCAACCAAAATTGATTCTCTTATAGTCTAAACTGCCAGCCAATAAGCTGCTTACAAGTGGCTGCCTAAATCACAGTTTGCTAACTACTAACTAAATTCATCTAATTCAGATTCATCTCCACTGGCACTGATCAATCTTTTGAGCTTGACCCTTTTGGTTGGGTAGAAGGTTTAGCTGCAGACATGTTCTTTGCTCCTTTCCCTGTACAAGATTATTGTACTAATGAGATGTGAGAGCAAGAAGCAAGCTAGATAAAACCATAACTTTTTAAGAAATAAATGTGCCTTGAAATGCAAACTTTGAATGATATATATATATAACCTTGCTGCCTATTTGCATCTTCAGCTGCTCGGAAAATGGAAACTTTGAATGAAATTTCAATGCCCTTGATAAACTCAAAGACACAAACATCACCCACTTTCAAGTTATTTTCCCGGACAAATGGCCTCCAACCAGGGGCGGATGTAATGTATGACCAGGGTGGGCAACTGCCCACCCTCAAATTTGAAAAAAAAAAAATTAGTAGGTATGTATAAAATTAAAAAATATAGGTCTATTAAAATGCCCACCCTCAATTTTGTTTCAAATCCTTATCTACCTTTAAAAAAAAAAAAAATATTAAAGAAGATAAATCTATCAACAATTATACCAAATACCCTATACAATTCAAAATTATAACATTTACAACAAATAACATAGAAAAAGGCCAATAATATCTTAAAGCCCAAAAATAACATTACAACAACAACAATAGATTAGCCCAATTAAAACCAAATCAGCCCAAATGAAAACAAATCAGCCCAACAACACAAATACACAGACTTGATTTTAATTTTAGTTATATTATTATTATTATTATTATTATTATTATTTTTTAAACAAACAGCCCAACAAATCAGCCCAAAATACATACTGAAATTGAAAAATTGCCATTCGAGAGAGAGAGAAAGAGCGAACGGAAGATCGGCCCCCTCCGTCTCCACGGCCACCGATCCACCATCCACGGCCACCGATCGGCTGATTAGTCTCCTGTTGAAGCAGATCGGCACCTGTTGAAGCAGATTCAGCTCCCGTTGAACGGTTGAAGCAGATCGGCGCTTGGACCCGAGCTCGAGCCTCAACGCCACACGCCTGGACCGGACTCGACGCCTCACACCTGGAGCCCTGGACCGGAGCTCGACGCCTCACGCGGCCTGGACCCGAGCCGAGGAGGCGAGCTTGCGACTTTGCGAGGACTGGACCGCCACCGACTGCCACTGCCCACTGGTATGCTCTCTCTCTCTCTCTCTCTCCTTTGCTCTCTGTCCATGACTCTTTTAATTTTGAAGACTTGAAATTATTGGCTTGGGTGAATCCGTGAATATTTATTTTGTTTGCCTGCTTTTGATGTGCTTTTTGCTGAGTGCTGGCCATGTGCTGTCTTGGTGTTGGTGAGTGGTCCGAGTGGACCATGTGAAGTGGTCCCCGGACCACAAGTAGTCAGTGATTTTTTTTTTTGTTTTCTTTCTGAATCAGACTGGTTAATGCATGTGTTTGTCACTTTGTGAATATTTTTTTGTTAGTTATTACTGTGTAATATAGTGGAAATTGGTGTAGCTTTTGTCGGCTAATGTAGCTTTTGTCGGCATGTAAAAAATTTAAAATGTTAAATTTATAATTTATGATGGATTAGTTTTATTTTATGAACATTGTTTTTTTTTAATATTTTTGAAACAGTAATGGAGAAATATTTTAAAAGAAAGTCAGAATTAGAATTACCACCTCCACCTCCACCTCCTACAAAAAGAGTTGATAACTCTTCTTCTTCTACAAAAAGAGTTGATAACTCTTCTTCAAAACAAGATCGAGTAGAAATTAATTTGGCAGATCTTCCATCTGATCCGGGCTTACGACCTCGAATTACGGATTATCATCCTAATGATCGAGATCAAGTCCGTAG
This sequence comes from Fagus sylvatica, assembly GCA_907173295.1. Classification (NCBI taxonomy): domain Eukaryota; kingdom Viridiplantae; phylum Streptophyta; class Magnoliopsida; order Fagales; family Fagaceae; genus Fagus; species Fagus sylvatica. Next base: position 5,853,029 of record OU015768.1, read on the forward strand.
AGCATATGTACAAAGGAAAGCTCGCCAACCTAAGGAACATAATTTTCCATACAAAGCATATGGTGCTAATAACCGACGGTTCAACAAAAGTTGGTTTACTCGATTCGATTGGCTAGAGTATAGCATAGCAAAAGATGCTGCATTTTGTCTATATTGCTATCTCTTCAAACGTGATGTTGGAGAACAAGCTGGTGGTGATACATTTGTTACTGAAGGCTTCTCAAATTGGAAGTGTCCAGAAAAGCTTAGAATTCATGAAGGAGGAATCAATAGTTCTCACAACCAAGCTCGGAAAATGTTTGAAGATCTATTAAAGCCAAATCAAAGTATTCAGTCATTTCATTTTAAGCAGACAGACCAAGCTCGAATTGAGTACCGGACTCGCTTAAATGCATCAGTTGACTGCATTCGATTTCTTTTGAGACAAGGGCTTGCATTCCGTGGTCATGATGAATCAGAGGATTCAAGTAATCAAGGAAACTTTCTTGAGCTTTTGAAATTTCTTGCAGACCACAATGAAGATATCAAAGCCGTTACATTAAGAAATGCTCCTGAAAATAATATGATGATTTCTCCTGCAATTCAGAAGGACATTGTAAGTGCAGCAGCAGTTGAGACTTCTAATGCTATTATTATGGAGCTTGGAGATGCATTTTTTTCTGTTCTTATTGATGAATCTCGTGACATATCAACAAAGGAGCAGATGGCAGTTGCATTGCGGTATGTTGATAAGAAAGGCCATGTCGTTGAGCGCTTTTTAGGCATTGAGCATGTTACTGATACTACTGCTCTCTCACTCAAGGCAGCAGTTGAAGATTTATTTTGTAGGCATGGATTAAGCTTGTCTAGATTGCGTGGGCAAGGTTATGATGGAGCTAGTAATATGCAAGGTCAGTTCAATGGTCTAAAAACTCTTATAATGAAGGAGAATGAAAGTGCATATTATGTGCATTGTTTTGCTCATCAATTGCAATTGGCTCTTGTAGCTGTGGCAAAAAATAATAATAAAATTGCCACATTTTTTAACTTTGTTGCAAATGTGGTGAATATTGCTGGAGGTTCATGCAAGCGTCTAGATCTTCTTAAGGAGAAGCAAGCAACTAGAGTAGTTGAATCAGTCCATAATGGGGAGCTTCCGAGTGGGCAAGGCCTAAATCAAGAAACAAGTCTTAAACGCTCATGTGATACTCGTTGGAGTTCACATTATAATACCATGATTAGCTTGATTGATATGTTCCCATCCATAGTTGATGTGCTAGATGCTATTGCAGAGGATGGTTCAACCTCAGAGCTGAGAGGACAAGCAGAACATCTCTCACACTTTATCCAATCTTTTGGATTTGTGTTTAATCTTCACTTGATGAGATATATTTTGGGAGTTTCAAATGAATTATCACAAGCATTGCAAAGAAAAGATCAAGATATTGTGAATGCTATGAAGCTAGTTCGAATATCTAAGGAACGACTCCAAATAATGAGAGAAAATGGGTGGAGTTCTTTGCTTGATGAAGTTTCCACTTTTTGTGGAATAAACAAGATATTAGTTCCAGATATGGATGATACATATGTAGCTCGAGGGCGATCAAGGCGTTACGCTGATGGTATGACAAACTTACATTTTTATCGTGTCGAGCTATTTTATGCTATTATAGATATGCAACTTCAAGAGCTAAATAATCGTTTTACGGAGTCGAACACTGAATTGCTTCTTTGTGTGTCATGCTTGAGTCCATCTGATTTTTTTGCTACTTTTGACAAGCAAAAACTTATTCGCCTTGCCCAATTTTATCCAGAAGATTTTTCTTCATCGGAGCTCATGATACTTTCTGATCAGCTTGATAATTATATTTTTGATGTACGCTCTAGCATTGAGTTTTCAAAACTTGAAGGGATTTGTGATCTTGCTCAGAAAATGGTTGAGACTAGAAAAAATGTGGTCTATCCATTAGTTTACTTGTTGGTGACTTTGGCATTAACTTTACCAGTTGCGACTGCCACTGTGGAAAGAGCATTTTCTGCTATGAAGATTGTGAAGAATCGATTGCGTAGTCGAATGAGTGATCAGTGGATGAATGATAGCTTAATTGTCTACATAGAGAAAGACATTTTTCATAGCATTGATAATGAAGCTATCATGCAACGGTTTCAGAATATGAAGACACGTAGAAATCAATTGTAAAAGGTTATGATAAGCCTCTTGTTTGTTACTTTTTGTTTATATGAACAATATATTTCGGCTTTTGGCCTTTTTTTGTATTATATATATTAAAGTTTGAAATCAAAATACAAAAGCCGCCCACCCTGAGCGGAATTCCTGGATCCGCCCCTGCCTCCAACCACTGCAAAGTTCAGGTTTTTTGTATCCATTGCAAGTTCTTAAAACATATTTGACAAGCCATCTACCTCCTGAAGCCTCAAGGATCACATTGCAACGCTTCTCTCTCATGTATTTCTCGGCAAAATCGTTTGGTATAAGCTAATTAAAGAGGTGTCAGAGGAGAGAATTAAAAATGTGATTAAGGAAATTAAGAGACATTCATTCTATCACTAATTAATGTATCTTCTCTACAAATTAAAATTTACTAAACTTGTGATTCTTTAGCATGTTTTGAATTGAAAGCTTACCATGTTGGCTTCAAATGTAATGTATGATGGTTGCATGACAACCTTAAAAACTGGCCTTTTTGAAGTGAAAGCACTTGTTCTCCCAAGAGCTTTGGCTTTTTCACTGTCGTTCAGTTTTGCCTTCTTGGACATGCCTTCACCTTCTTTCCATGGCAGAAAAATTATGTCTCCCAGTCCAACATCAACATAAAAGAAAAGGAAATTGAATATATGAAATTATAAATGGGGCACTGATTTGAAAAACTTAGCAGATCCCTCACCTGATAGGGGGCAATGTTCTTCAGTGAAGCGGAAAATGGAAACTTTGAAATGCATTTGAGTGCCCTCAATCAGTTCAAAGGCACAGACATCACCTACTTTTAGATTATTGTCTAGTGCAAATTCATTCCAACCGCAATAGAATTTACCATGGAGTTTTGTAGTAAACTTTGGGCAACTGTACTTAACTGTCCAGTTTCTCCCATCAGACATAGATAGGATGACATCGCCAACATGCTTATTGCTACTCAAATATTTCTTCACAAAGTATGCTGGTATATGCTGGGGAAAAAAGATAAAAAGAAAACCAATAAGCTTTTTAAGGCAACGCAAATGAATGAAAGAGAGACTCTCCAACAAATTTCCTCTCTCTTTAATGTAACTATGTAGAAGTTGTGATGATAATGTAGATTTTTAATTGAAAGCTTACCAAGAACAGTGCACTACGCACGTACGATGCTTGCATGGCAACCATGAAATAAGGATTTTCAGTTTTCAAGGCACTACGTGCTTTTTGAAGAGCTCTAAACTTTTCATCGGAAGTCAATGGCTCGATCCTTCTAAGAACCTCAGATTCCGGGCATGGCCCTGTGCTAGAAATAAATATATCATCTTCCTTTGCTGAAAATTAAGTCCAATTGACAATAATAAACAAGATTATGAGAAAGTATAAACAGGGCATCCAAAAACAAGCAAATAAGTAGACCGAAATTCATAAGTTTCCACACACCTTTAAACTCTCGGTTTGTAGTATTTGCATTTGCTTTTGATTTGGACTTCTCTAGCTTTGTCTCTTTAGGTTGCGTGCATTTTTTTGGTAGAGAAGTTTCACCCTTAGTTTCTTCCATATTAGGAGCTTCAAATTCTCCATCAAGCTTGGCCTCTTCACCGTCAGACCGATAGTGCTCTATCTCTAATGCAGTTTCTTCGAATATGAGTACATGGAAAACAGAATTTCCCTCATATCTAAAAACGATGAAGTGTCCCGGCTGTACAGAGTAATACTTGGCAAAGTCTAACCAGCCCTTACTTAACCAAACCCCACCATCACATTCTGCTAGTTCTACTTCCCATTGTGCACCATTCGGAACCTTAAGAAATGCCAGGTTTGACAACCCTTGTCCATATTTATTTATAAACTCTGTAGGAATCCTCTGTGAAGAATATATAATTTAGTTTACAATATAAAATGCAGTAGAGTGGTATAAAAATGCACACACATATTGAATAATGCTTACAAGCTTCCCATCTCGTAGAGACTTGGGGAGAATAATCTTGAAAAAATGGCTCATGTCTCTTGAGAAGTCACGTATAGTTGGACTGGATGCTCCTGGGATCTCCCTTGCTAAATGTCAAAAACAGAGTTGGCTGATGCTAGAGAGAGAGATCTTCAATGGCGTTGAAGCTGTTTTAAAACAGAAAAACAGAGTCAAATGTTTGAACAAGCAGATAGAAATCCTCTGTTCCCACCTTATATTCTTCACTCAATGCTCCACCAATAATAATAAGCCACGTGGACATTGTTTTTTAAACACTAACAAAACATTAAACAGTGTTAATCTTTCTTAAACCGTACAAAATGGGCGTGGACATATATAGATATTCAGCTTGAACATTCTCCAACTCTATACAAAGATCTGCTAACACCCAACACAATAACCCCGCCACTCCATAAAACCCAACAACAAAAACCCAAAACCAAAAGACAAAAAAAGAAGAGGAAAGATTGAATTTTGAAACTTGGAAGTAGGAACTAACCAGACTGAGTCTTTTACAGTTGATAGGTATATCCTTGAAGAATCGTCTTCAACTGAAATTTCACTCAAGATAAAACAAAAAAGGTTTGATTTTTAATCAAGTATTCAACTCGAGGTTGACCCAGAAATATTTTCTGGGTTTTGCAGATTATATAGCAAAAACAATACGAAGAAGAGATATGTCTTGGGCTGGTGGTACTGGAGAGGCAGAAAGAGAGAGAAAGGGAGGAACTTAAGAGAGAATAGTTACAGGGGAGTGAGAAAGTTTTCTTGTAGTTATTTGTACTATATTTAAAGCTCTCTGATAGTTGATTCAGATGGTGAACCAGAGGGGTAAAGAACCGTAACTAAAGAGCTACAAGTCCAGTTGCATGAGTACTGTACCTCTGAACTGTGTACGTATCAGAGTACTCAGAAGGCGTTTCTTCTTTGTTTTTATGAATCTATAGTAATGATTATAAAAAAAAAAAAAAAAAAGAATAATATATAGTAATAATTTACTGAACTAAAGAGAGAAAGTACAAGAATTAACAAGAACAAAAAACATTCAGCTGCAATCAATTAAATAAGAAATTAAAAAAGAAAAGAGAAAAGACTAGCTTAACAAGTAAGAGCATCTCCAGCACTGTATGTAAAACATTCGTGAAAAGCAAATGCATTTACCTATTCATTTTTTTTAAAACAACCTTCAAACAATCTCTGTATTTTATCTCAACTCTTATTAAAATAATAATTTTTACTCTTTTTTTATTATTATATTTCTCTCCCTCCTATTTTTATTTCTGTAAGAAGAAGGTGAAGAAGGTCAAAGCACCGAGCCAGAAGAAGGTGAAAGCACCAGCTCCGTCTCCCTTGGGAATGAGTCCACCAGCTCCACCAACTGGTGCTCCAGGGCCCAGCCTGCTTCCAGCTTTAACTCCCGGACCAGCCCAGATCTTCTTTCACTCTATCAGACCGACTCATCTCCAAGCTCAGATCACCGCTCGTCCTCACCTTGACAAGCTCAGACTTTTTTTCTTTTTTTTTTCTACAGATTTGTGTCACTTTCTTTGTCCTTTTTTTTTGTTTGCTCTGATCGGTGGTTTTGTGGGTTGATGGGTACCGGTTGGGTTTGATGAAATGACCAAGAAATGGGGCTGTGGAGATGGGTTTTTTTTGTAAGGGAGACGGAAATGGAGACGGGATGGCCAGATTTTCAACAGAGGAGAGGGGAGAGAGGGCTGGAGAAAATGGGAGAAAAGAGAGGAAAAATGGAAAGAAAGAGAAAGAAATCGTAATAAAGAGTTAAAGTAACTTTTCATATGTGAAAAGTTACTCTAGTACTTTAGTCATTTGAAGAGTTAAATAGAAAGTTGTTGGAATAATATTTTTTTTTACTTTGACTCTCCACGTATGGAGATAGAGAAGCAAATAGATGGTTTAAAAACAGAGAGAGATTTGCCAATTAGTGTTTATACCATTGACAAAAAACACATTAAAAACAATAAAAAATTATTAAGTAAACGTATCATTCACAAAAGTTATACCAATGTAACTTAAACATAATCCTGTAAATATTGAGTATATAAAACTTATGTGTTATATTCCTCTTTGTGAGTTACTCCACTTTTTGTATCTGTTTAAGGTTCCATTTCTAGATGCCCTTTTATCACTTACAGATTTAGACTATGTGGAGTTTGTTAGTATATATAAATATATTCATTTTTTAAAAGCTTAGATAAAAAAATAATATCCCCCTCCAATTTAAAACTAGCTCTACCAAATTGAAAGCTAGTCCCAAAGAATTAAAAAATAAAATAGTCACTTGACCCACTCGAATGCTAATAGAGCCTGAACTTAACATGTTGGGTGAATGATTGTACGTACTCTATAAGTCTTTAACACCCAACTCATCCATTTATCAAAAAAAACACCCAACTCATCCTTTTCCTTCAGTTATTGTTGACCAAGTTTTCCTCTTTGACATTGAGTAAATTAGTATTTTTAATTTAATAAAGAACCTGGCTTCCTATTATGATTTATGGATTCCAGTACTATCCAAAAAATTTGGCATATAGAAGCACAGAGAATCAAATCGCCATATCCATAAAGTGATATATGCTTGTTGCCTTAATTGGTTAACCGCTCCAAAGTGTAACAAAAGCTTTAAGGTTGGTATTCTATAAATGTACAATCCTATCCATTTACTTCAGATCTGAAATCCACCGTAACCTTTCCTTGTCTTTTAGCTTCCTGCAGTGAACAACCTTTACTCTAACATAGTACATAAGAACATTAAATAAAGAATCTTCACTTTTTACCTACCCATTCTGATTTATGGCATTTGTCCAACTACATATGGCATTAGAAACATAGAACCACCATAAATTTTTCTTTCATGGTATGGAATCACTACAAGAAAATATGTTATATGCATGTCAAAGTTTTTGCAGAAATTAAAAAAATTTCTTACATTGAAACTCCCATAAAAATCGGAATAATAGCATTTCCATTTCAAAGTTTAAATTTAATATTATAAATTTTAAAGTTACATAACAATAATATGTATATTATTAGATACAAGAAATAAATCTAAACCATAAAATGAAATTGTTGGTTTTAGGGTTTAGGAAATGCTGATTAGATTGTCATATTAGAGGTACCTCTGTTATTCTAGTTGATTTTAATTTTTTCAAAATAACCGTGTAAATTGGGATTTGGATTTTGAATCTACTTTGATTGAAGGATAGGCTTTATAAAAATGGGATTGACCCATTACTTAACCTAGCCAATTTGCAATGTATACGGATGGAATCAGGTTTTCTATGATTTCCTCCAACTAAACTCATTGATATGTTTGAATTGGGCTTATTAGTTGCTTCTCTTCCCAATGCTAATATTAATTCTGTTACAAATTAACTGGATTACATTATCCTCTAGGAAAAAAGAAAAACAAAATTGGATTGAATGTATCTCATAATAGTAGACTTGAAGGATATCTCTTATGTAAATCCCACCAGAGTTGTTAAATGAGTGAATTGTAATGAATTTAAGCTGCTTTGAGGTACTCTATGAAATTAAACATGGAATGGAGCCTATTGGAGGAAATTTTAAGCCCATATTTGTTATCAGCTACAATAGCTCCAATATATATGCACTCTACTCTACTTTATGTTGGATGGGAAATCATTTGCAAAAATAACAGTAAACCAAATATACTGTTAACTATTAATAGATAGAAGTCCAAGAGGGATCATGGCCCTTAGATAGTTAGATACAACAAAAAGATCACCATGTCTATCTCCATTAAAGACCAGAACAAGAGGTCTGAGCATAAGAACCACAAAATAAATACGCTCCCAAAATGACAATTACAACACAACACCAGCAACCACTTAACTGAGGTGTCTAAATATGGAAACTTTCAGCACAACATTGTCACTCTTAATCAGCTCAAACACACAAACATCTCCTATTTGCAGAGTATTATCCCGTGCAAACGCAAACCAGCCAGCAGACAAGGTACCTGATGACAAATGTGGATACATAAGCAACTTCACTGGCCATGATTTATCCCCGACCTGAAGCATCAATATCTGTCCACTTTGTGTAATACAACCCCTTTTGAAAAAGCTAAACGGTATATTCTGTACAAAACAGATAGTCAATAGTACTATCAGCATATATGATGAAACCCCATCAATTAGTGATGGAAAGCCTTTTGTATATATAGCAGTTGTGAGCCATAGATTAATTCATTGAACAATACTATTTTTTTCTTCTTGGTAAATGATGTTGTGATTCCAATTCTTACGTTTTATACATTATGAAACTGGACTTCACTATGTAAGGTAATACTACTGATTGCTCTACGCAAGCTAGAAAACTCTATCAGCTAATAAGTTGCCTATAGCATTTAATCTGATGCATTTTATGAAGGGGTAAATCGAATGGATTATCTATTTGAGCATAATCAAATTAATTGTAGAAGCGTTTCAAACGAAGTAGTAAGAATACGTTTTTCATAAACTTACCAATCCATGCACCAAATAAGCTGACCCTATAATGACTTTAAAGAAGGGATTCTCTGAGACAAATTCAACAACTCTAGGTGGCCTCAAAGACGATGAAGGCCTTTGAGTATCAAGCTCATTGATGCTCTCATCACATTTCAACTGTTTGAACTTGCCTGTGTTAGATTTACTGGTACAATCAGTTCCAATTTTGATTTTTGAGCTTGTCTTGTACTCAATTCAATTAGATTGACTCAAAGTATACATACGCATTCAAGACAAATGGGATACTGAATTAATAAATGAAAAGATTTCTTACCTGGATACCAGGTGCCTATTTGCATCTACAGTGGCTCGGAAAATGGAAACTTTCAGTGAAATTTCATTGCCCTTGATAAACTCAAAGACACAAACATCACCAACTTCGAAGTTATTATCCCTGGCGAATTCCCTCCAACCCCTACAAAGTTCAGCGCTTTCACATCTATTACGTCTTCTTAATTCGTACTTGACAGACCATTTTCTACCTCCTGAAGCCTGAAGGATCACATCGCCATTCTTCTCACAGAAATATTTCTTTACAAACTTGTGTGGTATAACCTAGTTAAAGAGGGGTTGGAGCAGAGAATTAAAAAAATATTACAGAAAGAGACATTTCCAACTAAAAAGGAAAATATTAACAGTTATGCTCTCTAATTCAACTTCATTCTATCACTAATTAATGAATCTTATCTTCGAATTGAAGTTTACTAAACTTGTGATTCTCCAGCATGCTTTGAATTGAAAGCTTACCAAGTTGCAGCAACCATGAATGTATGATGGTTGTAGGACAACCATAAAAAACGGATTTTCTGAATTAAAAGCACTAGCTCTCTCAAGTGCTCTAGTTTTTTCACTGTTGGTCAATCGTTGCCTCATCCTAAAGTCGTGAGATTGAGGGCACCTAGGAGAATCAGACATGCCTCTACCTTCTTCTTTAGCAGAAATATTAAGTCCCCCTGTCCAAGATCAACATACAACAAAAACGTTACTTGACACGAGCTTAGTACTTTGACCTGAATAATAAATAACATAAGCAGAAACATAAATAAGTCCTTATACTCTCAAAACTTTGCATGCAACTGGGTGAATTTACGTTTCTCCTTAACTTTTTTAGCTCAATTTCATTAGATTGACCTGACATAATTGAGCTTTGTACTTAATTTGACCAGAATAACAAATAACCTAAGCTGCAGAAACATAAAGAAGTCCTTATACCTGGAAAACTTCGGATGCAACTAGGGGAATTGGCATTTCCCTTTAACTTCTTAAGCTTCATTTCATTAGACTGAGTTCCTTGAGGTTCAGTTGTAAAATGTCCTTGAGAAAGTTTAAGTTCTTTGGTTGTAGAATCGTAACGAGCACTAGACATGCCAGTTTCATGGTTGCCAGTATACTCAAATTCAAGTTTAATATTTATCTTTGATTCAACTTGATTAACTCCATTGTCATGAGCTGATCACAAAACAGAAATGAAAATTTGAATATATGAAGTTATGGAGACCTAATGGCGCAGCACTAATTTGAAAAACTCAGTGGATGCCTCACCTGGAGGTAGGGGGCAATGTTCTTGAGTGACATGGAAAATGACCACTTTGAAAGACATTTGAGTGCCCTTAATCAGTTCAAAGGCACAAACATCTCCAACTTTCAGATTATTATCTTGTGCAAATGCTCTCCAACCACATTTGAATTTGCCTTTTCGTTGTTCAGCAGCCACGTGGCAAGTGTACCTAACTGTCCAGTTTCTCCCATCAGAAACCCAAAGGATGACATTGCCTTGTGTCCTATTTAAATATCTCTTCACAAATTTGGTTGGTATATCCTGAGGAAAAAAAGATATAATAAGCTTTTTAAGCCCAGCTCTGCAAGAGAGCATCTCTGCTAAATTTCCTCTCTCTCTCTCTCTCTCTCTCTTTCTCTCTTTGTAGAAGTTGTGATGATCAAGTACCTATTTAAATGAAGAGAAGCTTACCAAGATCTTCAAGTACGATGGTTGTATGACAATCATGAAATAAGGACTTTCAGGTCTGATGAATGCACTTGCTTTTTGAAGAGCTCTAGCTTTTTCGCTGTTGGTCAATGGCTGGATCTTTCCAAGAACTTCAGCTTTCGAGCATCGCTTGGTAGCATTAATGCCTTTAACACCTCCTTTTGCTGAAAAATTAAGATAAACATGATTATGAGAACAGTAAAAACAAGGCACTTCTGCCCCCCAAAAAAAGGCAAATAACCAGACAAAAATAATGTACAAATTTCCACACCTTTAAAGTCTCGCATGGTAGCATTTGCATTTGCTTTGGTTTTTAACTTCTCAAGCTTAGTCTCTTTAAATTGCCTGCATGGTTGAGAAGTGCTTGCAATTTTACCACTTGAATTAGTTTTCATAATCTTGTGAGGCCGAAGACATGGTAATGGTGATTTATCTCTTGTTTTTGGGCATGGTGATGATAAAAAGTCATCTAAGATTTCAACAGAAATTTCACTATTAATTTCTTCCATATTAGGAGCTTCAAAATCTTCATCAAGCTTGCCCTCTTCACCATCAGACCGATAGTCTATTTCTGTTGCACTCTCATCAAATATGAGTACATAAAAGTCAGAATTTCCTTCATATCTAAAAATCATGAAGTTTCCCTGCCTTACAGAGTTATACTTCACAAATTCTAGCCAGCCCTTCTGTAACCAAACCTCACCATCACCTTCTGTTAGTTCTACTTTCCATTGTGCACCATTTGGAAGCTTAAGAAATGCCTGGTTTGACAACCCTTGTCCATATTTCCTTATAAACTTTTTAGGAATTTTCTGTGAAGAATCTATAATTTAGTTTACATTTATAAAATGCAGTAGAGTAGTATAAAATGCACAAACATATATATGTTATACACACAGAGTGATAGAGTTGAATAATGCTTACAAGCTTCCCATCTCGTAGAGAATCGGCGAGAATTATCTTGAAAAAATGCGGAGCTTTCACCATAACTGTTACAGTCTCTGGACTTGAGAAGTCACGTATGGTATTGGTATAGTTGAAGTCATGCAACAAAAAAGCTTTATCTTTATAAATATAGGGTACTACATGCAATTTATCTTCTATAATCAATGCTTTCTGATAGTAAATTCAGATATTGGTGAACTGGTGGGGGTAGGTAACCGTAATTAAAGAGCTAACTGCCCAGTTGCACGAGTACTTAATACTAATTATATTAGCGGGCTGTTACTGCTTAATTTGGTCCGGTTAAAAAGCGACGAAGCAAACTTAACCAAACCCCCTCGTGTCTTTGTTTGGATGAATGATAGTAATAATTTACTCAACCAAAGAGAGAAAGTACTAATATTAATCAGAAAAGACTAGCTAGCTTAACTATTAAAAATAGAGAAAGCGACCAATATGCCAATTTTTTTTTTTTTTATAAGAAATAATCAATATATTAAGGCTAAATTACATAATCACCCCCTAGGGTTTGGTTCAGTTGCAAATAGACCCCTTTGGGTTTTGATTTTGTAATATAACCACTTGGGGTTTTTAAATTGGTGAAATTGACCTCTCTAAGTATATTTTTTGTCAATTTTGCTAACAAAATTTGTCATATGCATTATATGTGACCACTTTATAATAAAAAATTCATTATTATAAACCCAAGTGCAATGCATATGACAAATTTTGTTAGCAAAATTGACAAAAAAATATACTTAGAGGGGTCAATTTCACCAATTTAAAAACCCTAGGTGGTTATATTGCAAAATCAAAACCCCAGGGGGTCTGTTTGCAATTGAGCCAAACCCCAGGGGGTGATTATGCATTTTAGCCATATATTAAAAAGCAGAATTAAGGAGAATCAACACTAACAAGGGATTGATCCAGCATACAGCATACATGCATGAACAAAACACTTGGGGCTTACATCAAAAACAAAATAACCCCAGTAGCTATGATTGAGAGACCACCTAGCTAATACATGGGGAGCATTATTCGCATCCCGCTTGACCCAATTAAACACTCAGCTAGAATGAGACTCAAAGAGCAGCAAGACTCTTATCTGAATGGTTTGGGTATTTCTCACATTTTATACTATATATATTATGTCAGGTATTTCTTAATTTTCTGTTTAGACAGGTTTGATCTAATTTGAGGCCTACGGCAATAATTTTAAGCAAGATTTTTTCTTATATTTAAGTATCCATTAAAAAATATATTTAATTATGTATATATTAAAAAAAATAAAAAAACACATTCTACCCACTTCTAAAATGTAAAATTACTAATTAATATTGTATATAAATCATACTCTAAAAACAATTATTTATCTTAAATATAACTTCTCATAATAAATTTAAGGGTAAGAGAGAGAAATAGTAGTTTGATCGAGATTGGTTCTACTCAAAAGATGTTTTTAGAGATAAAGATGTCTGAGAAAATTATAGAATACTCCAGGAGTACATTAAATGCATACTCCCTCCTCTCACATAAGTGGTGGGTCCCACCATGTATTTAATTAGCGGGACCCACCACTTATGTGAGAGGAGGGAATACGCATTTAATGTACTCTCAAAATATTCTATAATTACACGAGATGTCTTATGAGAAAATAGAATGACTTTTTTAAATTATAAAGAGAGTGATGGAGCAAAAAAGTAGGATAAATATATAACTTTCAATTTTAGTTACATATATCACTTTACAATTTGCCAAAATAAATAGATTTCAATATTTCATCACCTTAGAACTAGTCACACTATTAAGGAAATTGATGATGATAAAAATTTACGCAACTTTGAGGCGTGTTGAAATTTTTTAGGATGATAATTGCCCACACATAAAAGAGTTTGCTCTCATATTTAGAACAATTCACCGTTAGAATACAACAAAATTGTCAACTGTAAACAACAAATTTAAAGTTTTATTTTAAGAGAATTTCTTACAAAATTGTGTATTTGAACTATGATTTGAATCGAGCCATTTAGAGTTATGACTCTCGTTTGAATTGACACATTTCTTGAACAAAATGACTTTTGAGAATAATTCACAACATTTCAGAAAAAAAAAATCTTTTAAAAATCAATTAATTATTTATGTATAAAAAAATAACTTTTACGGATTATGATCTAGTGCAATTCATCTTATTTTAATAAAATAAAATAACATTGTCCGATCTTGATTACAAGTGCCAATTGTTCTAAAGCCACATATTCATAGGTTCTCTCAATTATTTAATAAAATAAACTCACCAATTTTATTTTATTTTTCTTTCTTACTACGAGTGGAGCTAGAGAGGATTCAAATCCATATTTTCGTGTATTGAAGAATTGGGCAATACACCAATACCACAAACTCCCAAGTCCCAAATTCTAGGAGCTCCAACTTCCATTTGTAATGTTTTAGGCTTTAGCCAAAAAAAAAAAACTTCCATTTATAATGTCATACCCGCATTGAAAAATCAGAGACCCAAACCAGGATAATAAAAATTTAAAAAAATAATAAGCGATTCATCAGCTGGTACCTCCGCCTCATTCTTCAACCAATTCAATACGCTCATTGTTATGCGACTTGATTTAGAAAATGACTTGTTCCAGGGTTTTCTAGATTTATTTATTAATTTACTATGGTGTTGGAGTTTAGGAAATGCTGATTAAGTTGTCATATTAGAGGTAACGCTGTGATTTTAGTTGATTTTAATTTCTTCTAAATAACAATGTAAATTTTTATTTGGATTTTGAAGCTATTTTGATTAAATGATTGGCTTTATAGAATTGGGATTGACTCATTACTTAACCTAATCAATTTGCAATGTATAGGGATGGAATCAGGTTTTCTTTGATTTCCTCCAACTAAACTCATTGATGTTTGAATTAGGCTTATTTATTGCTTCTCTTCCCAATGCTAAGATTAATTCTGCTTCAAATCACTGCAAATTAATCGATTACATTATGCTTTAGGAAAAAAGAAAAAGAAAAACTGGATTGAATGTATCATAATAGTACACTTGAAGGATATCTCTTATGTAAATTGCACCAGAGTTGTTAAAAGAGTGGAATATAATGAATTTAAGCTGCTCTGAGGTTCCCTATGAAATTAAACATGGAATGGAACCTAATGGAGGAAACTTTAATCTCATATTAGTATTTAGCTACAATAGTTCCAATATTTTTTGCACTCCACCATACTTTTTGTTGGCTATGAAATCATTTGCAAAAAAAAACAGTTCAACCAAATATACTCTTAACTATTAATAGATAGAAGTCCAGGAGGGGCCATGGCCCTTAGATACAACACAAAGATCAACATGTCTATCTCCATCAAAGACCAGAACAAGAGGTCTGAGCATAAGAACCACAAAATAAATAAGCTCCCAAAATGACAATTACAACACAACACCAGCAACCACTTAACTGAGGTGTCTAAAAATGGAAACTTTCAGCACAACATTGTCACTCTTAATCAGCTCAAACACACAAATATCTCCTCTTTGCAGAGTATTATCCCGTGCAAACGCAAACCAGCCAGCAGACAAGGTACCCGATAATAAATGTGGATATATAAGCAACTTCACCGGCCATGATTTATCCCCGACCTGAAGCATCACTATCTGTCCACTTTGTGTAATACAAGCCCTTTTGAAAAAGCTAAACGGTATTTTCTGTACAAAACAGATAGTCAATAGTACTATCAGCATATATGATGAAACCCCATCAATTAGTGATGAAAGCCTTTCGTATATATAGCAGTTGTGAGGCATAGATTAATTCACTGAACAATAGTATTTTTTTCTTCTTGGTAAATGATGTTGTGATTCCAATTCTAACGTTTTATACATTATGAAACTGGACATCACTGTGTAACGAAATACTACTGATTGCTCAAAGCAAGCTAGAAAACTCTATCAGCTAATAAGTTTCCTATAGCATTTAATCTGATGCATTTTCTGTTGGGATTTAATGGATTATCTATTTGAGCAGAATCATATTAATTGTAGAAGGGTTTCAAACGAAGTAGTTACCAATCTACCCACAAAACCAGGCTGCCTTTATAGTGACTTTAACGAAGGGATTCTCTGAGATGAATTTGCTGGCGGCTTCAACAACTCTAGGTGGCCTCAAAGACGATGAAGGCCTTTGAGTATCAAGCTCATTGATGCTCTCATCACATTTCAACTGTTTGAACTTGCCTGTGTTAGATTTGCTGGTACAATCAGTTCCAAATTTGATTTTTAAGCTCTTCTTGTACTCAATTCAATTAGATTGACTCAAAATATACATATGCATTCAAGCCAAATGGGATACTGAATTAATAAATGAAAAAGATTTCTTACCCGGACACCGGTGCCTATTTGCATCTTCAGTGGCTCGGAAAATGGAAACTTTCAGTGAAATTTCATTGCCCTTGATAAACTCAAAGACACAAACATCACCAACTTTGAAGTTATTATCCCTGGCGAATTCCCTCCAACCCCTACAAAGTTCAGCGATTTCACATCTATAATTGGGTTTTCTTAATTTGTACTTGACAGTCCATTTTCTACCTCCCGAAGCCTGAAGGATCACATCGCCATTCTTCTCACAGAAATATTTCTTTGCAAACTTGCATGGTATAACCTAGTTAAAGAGGGGTTGGAGCAGAGAATTAAAAAAATATATTATGGAAAGAGGCATTTCCAACTAAAAAGGAAAATGTTAATAGTTATGCTCTATAATTCAACTTCATTCTATCACTAATTAATTAATGAATCTTATCTGCAAATTGAAGTTTACCAAACTTGTGATTCTCCAGCATGCTTTGTATTGAAAGCTTACCAAGCTGCCACTACCATTAACGTATGATAGCTGTAGGACAACCATAAAAAACGGATTTTCTGAATTAAAAGCACTAGCTCTCTCAAGTGCTCTAGTTTTTTCACTGTCGGTCAATCGTTGCCTCATCCTAAAGTCGTGAGATTGAGGGCACCTAGGAGAATTAGACATGCCTCTACCTTCTTCTTTAACAGAAATATTAAGTCCCCCTGTCCAAGATCAACATACAACAAAAACGTTACTTGACACGGGCTTAGTACTTTGACCTGAATAATAAATCACATAAGCAGAAACATAAATAAGTCCTTATACTTTCAAAACTTTGCATGCAACTCGGTGAATTTACGTTTCTCCTTAACTTTTCAAGCTTCTTTTCATTGAGTTGCATGAATTTACGTTTCTCCTTAACCTTTCAAGCTTCATTTCATTAGATTGACCTGACAGAATCAAGCTTTGTACTTAATTTGACCTGAATAACAAATAGCCTAAGCTGCAGAAACATAAAGAAGTCCTTATACCTGGAAAACTTCGGATGCAACTAGGTGAATTGGCATTTCCCTTTAACTTCTTAAGCTTCATTTCATTAGACTGAGTTCCTTGAGGTTCAGTTGTAAAATGTCCTTGAAAAAGTTTAAGTTCTTTGGTTGTAGAATCGTAACGAGCACTAGACATGCCAGTTTCATGGTTGCTAGTATACTCAAATTCAATTTTAATATTTATCTTTGGTTCAACTTGATTAACTCCATTGTTATGAGCTGTTCACACAACAAAAATGAAAAATTGAATATATGAAGTTATGGACACCTAATGGAGCACTAATTTGAAAAACTTAATGGATGCCTCACCTGGCGGTAGGGGGCAATGTTCTTGAGTGACACGGAAAATGACCACTTTGAAAGACATTTGAGTGCCCTTAATCAGTTCAAAGGCACAAACATCACCAACTTCCAGATTATTATCTTGTGCAAATGCTCTCCAACCACATTTGAATTTGCCTTTTAGTTGTCCAGCAGCCATGTGGCAAGTGTACCTAACTGTCCAGTTTTTCCCATCAGAAACCCAAAGGATGACATTGCCTTGTGTCTTACTTAAATATCTCTTCACAAATTTGGCTGGTATATCCTGAGGAAAAAAAGATATAATAAGCTTTTTAAGCCCAGCTCTGAAAGAGAGCATCTCTGCTAAATTTCCTCTCTCTCTTTGTAGAAGTTGTGATGATCAAGTACCTATTTAATTGAAGAGAAGCTTACCAAGATCCGCAAGTACGATGGTTGTATGACAATCATGAAATAAGGATTTTTAGGTTTGATGAAGGCACTTGCTTTTTGAAGAGCTCTAGCTTTTTCGCTGTTGGTCAATGGCTGGATCCTTCCAAGAACTTCAGATTCCGAGCATCGCTTGGTAGCATTAATGCCTCTAACACCTTCTTTTGCTGAAAAATTGAGATAAACATGATTATGAGAACAGTATAAACAAGGCACTTCAACCCCCCAAAAAAAGGCAAATAACAAGACAAAAATAATGTACAAATTTCCACACCTTTAAATTCTCGCATGGTAGCATTTGCATTTGCTTTGGTTTTTAACTTCTCAAGCTTAGTCTCTTTAAATTGCGTGCAGGGTTGAGAAGTGCTTGCAATTTTACCACTTGAATTAGTTTTCATAATCTTGTGAGGCCGAAGAGATGGTAATGGTGATTTATCTCTTGTTTTTGGGCGTGGTGATGATAAAAAGTCATCTAAGATTTCAACAGAAATTTCATCCATATTAGGAGCTTCAAATTCTTCATCAAGCTTGCCCTCTTCACCATCAGACCGATAGTTTATTTCTGTTGCACTCTCATCAAATATGAGTACATAAAAGTCAGAATTTCCTTCATATCTAAAAACCATGAAGTTTCCCTGCTTTACAGAGTTATACTTCACAAATTCTAGCCAGCCCTTCCGTAACCAAACCTCACCATCGCCTTCTGTTAGTTCTACTTCCCATTGTGCACCATTCGGAAGCTTAAGAAATGCCAGGTTTGATAACCCTTGTCCATATTTCCTTATAAACTTTTTAGGAATTTTCTGTGAAGAATCTATAATTTAGTTTACATTTTTAAAATGCAGTAGAATAGTATAAAATGCACAAACATATATATATGTTATACACACAGAGTGATAGAGTTGAATAATGCTTACAAGCTTCCCATCTCGTAGAGAATCGGCGAAAATTATCTTGAAAAAATGCGGAGCTTTCACCATAACTGTTACAGTCTCTGGACTTGAGAAATGAGAAGTCACGTATGGTATTGGTATAGTTGAAGTCATTCAAGTCTTTATGGTTGTGCTCTATAAATATAATCAATGCTTTCTGAATAGTAAATTCAGATATTGGTGAACTGGAGGGGGTAGATAACCGTAATTAAAGAGCTAACTGCCCAGTTGCACGAGTACTTAATACTAATTATATTAGCGGGCTGTTACTGCTTAATTTGGTCCGGTTAAAAAGCAACGAAGCAAACTTAACCAAACCCCCTCGTGTCTTTGTTTGGATGAATGATAGTAATAATTTACTCAACCGAAGAGAGAAAGTAATAATATTAAAAATAGAGAAGCGACCAATATGCCAATTAATGCAACGCAAGACTCTTATCTGAATGGTTTGGGTATTTCTCACATCTTATACTATATATTATTTCGGGTATTTCTTAATTTTCTGTTTAGACAGGCTTGATCTAATTTTAAACAAGATTTTTTCTTATATTTTTGAGTATCCATTAAAAAATATATTCAATTAGGTATATATATATTTTTAAAAAAAAAACATTCTTCCCGCTTTTAAAATGTAAAATTATTAATTAATATTGTATATAAATCATACTCTAAAAAAAATTATTTATCTTAAATATAACTTCTTAGAATAAATTTAAGGGTAAGAGAGAGAAATAGTAGTTTGATCGAGATTGATTCTACTCAAAAGATGTTTTTAGAGATAGAGACGTCTAATGAGAAAATAGAATGACTTTTTTAAATTATAAAGAGAGTGATTGAGCAAAAAAGTAATATATATTAATTTACAAGTTGTCGAAATAAATAAATTTCATCACCTTAGAACTAGTCACTATTAAGGAAATTGATGATGATCAAAAGTTACGCGACTTTGAGGTGAGTTGAATTTTTTTAAGATGATAATTGCCCACACATAAAAGAGTTTGCTCTCAACAATTCACTGATAGAATACAATAAAGTTGTCAATTGTAAACAACAAATTTAAAGTTTTTATTTTAAGTGAATTTCTTACAAAATTGTTTATTTGACTATGATTCGATCGAATCATTTAGAGTTATGACTCTCGTTTGAATTGACACATTTCTTGAACAGTATGACTTTTGAAAAATAATTCAAAACATTTCAGAAAATAATTATTTTTAAAAAGCAATTATTTATTTATGTATAAAAATAAATAAAAATAAAAAATTGCATCTATGGGCTATGATCTAGTGCAACTCATCTTATTTTAATAAAATAAAATAACATTGTCCGATCTTGATTACAAGTGCAAGTGCCAAGTGCACCACACACCACGCATGTGTTCTAAAGCTGCATATTCATAGGTTCTCTCAATTATTTAATAAAATAAACTCACCAATTTTATTTTATTTTTCTTTCTTACTAGGAGTGGAGCTAAGAGTGGATTCAAATCCATATTTTCGTGTATTGAAGAATTGGGCAATACACCAATACCACAAACTCCCAAGTCCCAAATGCTAGGAGCTCCAACTTCCATTTGTAATGTTTTAGCAAAAAAAAAAAACTTACATTTATAATGTCATCCCCGCATTGAAAAATTAGAGACCCAAACCAGGATAATAAAAATTTAAAAAAATAATAAGCGATTCATCAGCTGGTACCTCCGCCTCATTCTTCAACCAATTCAATACGCTCATTGTTATGTAACTTGATTTAGAAAATGACTTGTTCCAGGGTTTTCTAGATTTATTTATTAATTTGCGATGGTGTTGGAGTATGTGAATTGTAGGCAAATTGGGACGGATTAAAAATTATGGTTCATGACTTGGTTTTGGGGTTTAGGAAATGCTGATTAAGTTGTCATATTAGAGGTAACTCTATGATTTTAGTTGATTTTAATTTCTTCTAAATAAACAATGTAAATTTTTATTTGGATTTTGAAGCTATTTTGATTAAATGATAGGCTTTATAGAATAGGGATTGACTCATTACTTAACCTAATCAATTTGCAATGTATAGGGAAGGAATCAGGTTTTCTTTGATTTCCTCCAACTAAACTCATTGATGTTTGAATTAGGCTTATTTGTTGCTTCTCTTCCCAATGCTAAGATTAATTCTGCTGCAAATCACAGCAAATTAATCGATTACATTATGCTTTAGGAAAAAAGAAAAATAAAAACTGGATTGAATGTATCATAATAGTACACTTGAAGGATATCTCTTATGTAAATTGCACCAGAGTTGTTAAAAGAGTAGAATATAATGAATTTAAGCTGCTTTGAGGTTCCCTATGAAATTAAACATGGAATGGAACCTAATGGAGGAAACCTTAAACTTATATTAGTTATTTAGCTACAATAGTTCAAATATTTTTTGCACTCCACCATACTTTTTGTTGGCTAGGAAATCATTTGCAAAAAAAACAGTTCAACCAAATACACTCTTAACTATTAATAGATAGAAGTCCAGGAGGGGCCATGGCCCTTAGATACAACACAAAGATCAACATGTCTATCTCCATCAAAGACCAGAACAAGAGGTCTGAGCACAAGAACCACAAAATAAATAAGCTCCCAAAATGACAATTACAACTCAACACCAGAAACCACTTAAACTGAGGTGTCTAAAAATGGAAACTTTCAGCACAACATTGTCACTCTTAATCAGCTCAAACACACAAACATCTTCTCTTCGCAGAGTATTATCCCGTGCAAACGCAAACCAGCCAGCAGACAAGGCACCTGATGACAAATGTGGATACATAAGCAACTTCACTGGCCATGATTTATCCCCGACCTGAAGCATCACTATCTGTCCACTTTGTGTAATACAACCCCTTTTGAAAAACCTAAACGGTATACTCTGTACAAAACAGATAGTCAATAGTACTATCAGCATATATGATGAAACCCCATCAATTAGTGCCGGAAAGCCTTTTGTATATATAGCAATTGTGAGGCATAGATTAATTCATTGAACAATACTATTTTTTTCTTCTTGGTAAATAATGTTGTGATTCCAATTCTAACGTTTCATACATTATGATTTATGAAACTGGATTTCACTGTGTAAGGTACTACTGATTGCTCTACGCAAGCTAGAAAACTCTATCAGCTAATAAGTTGCCTATAGCATTTAATCTGATGCATTTTCGTTTGGGATTTAATGGATTATCTATTTGAGCAGAATCATATTAATTGTAGAAGGGTTTCAAACGAAGTAGTTACCAATCTACCCAGAAAACAGGCTGACTTTATAGTGACTTTAAAGAAGGGATTCTCTGAGATGAATTTGCTGGCAGCTTCAACAACTCTAGGTGGCCTCAAAGACGATGAAGGCCTTTGAGTATCAAGCTCATTGATGCTCTCATCACATTTCAACTCTTCGAACTTGCCTGTGTTAGATTTTCTGGTACAATCAGTTCCAAATTTGATTTTTGAGCTTGTCTTGTACTCAATTCAATTAGATTGACTCAAAGTATACATACACATTCGAGCTAAATGGGATATTGAATTAATAAATTAAAAGATTTCTTACATGGATACCGGTGCCTATTTGCATCTTCAGTGGCTCGGAAAATGGAAACTTTCAGTGAAATTTCATTGCCCTTGATAAACTCAAAGACACAAACATCACCAACTTTGAAGTTATTATCCCTGGCGAATTCCTTCCAACCCCTACAAAGTTCAGCTCTTTCACATCTATTGCTTTTTCTTAATTTGTACTTGACAGACCATTTTCTACCTCCTGAAGCCTGAAGGATCACATCGCCATTCTTCTTACAGAAATATTTCTTTGCAAACTTGCGTGGTATAACCTAGTTAAAGAGGGGTTGGAGGCAGAGAATTAAAAAAATATTATGGAAAGATACATTTCCAACTAAAAAGGAAAATGTTAATAGTCATGCTCTCTAATTCAACTTCATTCTATAACTAATTAATGAATCTTATCTGCAAATTGAAGTTTACTAAACTTGTGATTCTCCAGCATGCTTTGTATTGAAAGCTTACCAAGTTGTACCCACCATTAGCGTATGATAGGTTTAGGACAACCATAAAAAACGGATTTTCTGAATTAAAAGCACTAGCTCTCTCAAGTGCTCTAGTTTTTTCACTGTCGGTCAATCGTTGCCTCATCCTAAAGTCGTGAGATTGAGGGCACCTAGGAGAATTAGACATGCCTCTACCTTCTTCTTTAACAGAAATATTAAGTCCCCCTGTCCAAGATCAACATACAACAAAAACGTTACTTGACACAGGCTTAGTACTTTGACCTGAATAATAAATAACATAAGCAGAAACATAAATAAGTCCTTATACTTTCAAAACTTTGCATGCAACTCGGTGAATTTACGTTTCTCCTTAACTTTTCAAGCTTCTTTTCATTGAGTTGCATGAATTTACGTTTCTCCTTAACCTTTCAAGCTTCATTTCATTAGATTGACCTGACAGAATCAAGCTTTGTACTTAATTTGACCTGAATAACAAATAGCCTAAGCTGCAGAAACATAAAGAAGTCCTTATACCTGGAAAACTTCGGATGCAACTAGGTGAATTGGCATTTCCCTTTAACTTCTTAAGCTTCATTTCATTAGACTGAGTTCCTTGAGGTTCAGTTGTAAAATGTCCTTGAAAAAGTTTAAGTTCTTTGGTTGTAGAATCGTAACGAGCACTAGACATGCCAGTTTCATGGTTGCTAGTATACTCAAATTCAATTTTAATATTTATCTTTGGTTCAACTTGATTAACTCCATTGTTATGAGCTGTTCACACAACAAAAATGAAAAATTGAATATATGAAGTTATGGACACCTAATGGAGCACTAATTTGAAAAACTTAATGGATGCCTCACCTGGCGGTAGGGGGCAATGTTCTTGAGTGACACGGAAAATGACCACTTTGAAAGACATTTGAGTGCCCTTAATCAGTTCAAAGGCACAAACATCACCAACTTCCAGATTATTATCTTGTGCAAATGCTCTCCAACCACGTTTGAATTTGCCTTTTAGTTGTCCAGCAGCCATGTGGCAAGTGTACCTAACTGTCCAGTTTCTCCCATCAGAAACCCAAAGGATGACATTGCCTTGTGTCCTATTTAAATATCTCTTCACAAATTTGGCTGGTATATCCTGAGGAAAAAAAGATATAATAAGCTTTTTAAGCCCAGCTCTGAAAGAGAGCATCTCTGCTAAATTTCCTCACTCTCTTTGTAGAAGTTGTGATGATCAAGTATCTATTTAATTGAAGAGAAGCTTACCAAGATCCGCAAGTACGATGGTTGTATGACAATCATGAAATAAGGATTTTTAGGTTTGATGAAGGCACTTGCTTTTTGAAGAGCTCTAGCTTTTTCGCTGTTGGTCAATGGCTGGATCCTTCTAAGAACTTCAGCTTTCGAGCATTGCTTGGTAGCATTAATGCCTCTAACACCTTCTTTTGCTGAAAAATTGAGATAAACATGATTATGAGAACAGTATAAACAAGGAACTTCAACCCCCCAAAAAAAGGCAAATAACAAGACAAAAATAATGTACAAATTTCCACACCTTTAAATTCTCGCATGGTAGCATTTGCATTTGCTTTGGTTTTTAACTTCTCAAGCTTAGTCTCTTTAAATTGCCTGCATGGTTGAGAAGTGCTTGCAATTTTACCACTTGAATTAGTTTTCATAATCTTGTGAGGCCGAAGACATGGTAATGGTGATTTATCTCTTGTTTTTGGGCATGGTGATGATAAAAAGTCATCTAAGATTTCAACAGAAATTTCATCCATATTCGGAGCTTCAAATTCTTCATCAAGCTTGCCCTCTTCACCATCAGACCGATAGTCTATTTCTGTTGCACTCTCATCAAATATGAGTACATAAAAGACAGAATTTCCCTCATATCTAAAAACCATGAAGTTTCCCTGCTTTACAGAGTAATACTTCACAAATTCTAGCCAGCCCTTCTGTAACCAAACCTCACCATCACCTTCTGTTAGTTCTACTTTCCATTCTGCACCATTCGGAAGCTTAAGAAATGCCTGGTTTGACAACCCTTGTCCATATTTCCTTATAAACTTTTTAGGAATTTTCTGTGAAGAATCTATAATTTAGTTTACATATATCAAAAGCAGTAGAGTAGTATAAAAATGCACACACATATGTCATACACACAGAGTAGCATCAAGTTGAATAATGCTTACAAGTTTCCCGTCTCGTAGAGAATCGTTGAGAATTATCTTGAAAAAATGCGGAGCTTTCACCATAACTGTTACAGTCTATGAACTTGAGAAGTCACGTATGGTATAGTTGAAGACTTGAAGTCATGCAACAAAAAAGCTTTATCTTTATGGTTGTGCCTTGAGCCTTAATGTTGGTGGTTGCGCTCTAGAAATATACAATACAATTTATCTTCTATAGTTAATGCTTTCTGATAGTAAATTCAGATATTATTGGGTTACTTGAGGGGGTAGAGAACCGTAATAAAAGAGCTACCTACTCAGTTGCACAGTACTTAATGCCAATTATATTAGTGGGCTGTTAGTCTGTTACTGCTTTGTTTGGATGAATGATAGTAGGAATTTACTCAACCAAAGAGAGAAAGTACTATTAACCAGAACCAAAAACCATGCTGCCTAGCAGCTGCAATAAAATAAATAAGAAAAGACTAGCTAGCTTAACTAGTAAAAACAGAGAAAGAGATCGATATGCCAATTAATGCAACGCAAGAACTCTTATCTGAATGGTGTCGGTGTCATTAACCTTCATAAAGTGAACAACATTTCCTCAAATCTTATGGAAAATTATAGATTGTTATATAAATATGGTATTTCACTTGAGAGCCTTACACAATTTGCCTACATTGGTTAAAGGTAGATTGGTCCTGATTCTTGTCTAAGCAAATCAAATATGACATATCGAAGTAAGATTTATGAGAACCACCATAAATGTTCCTTCATGGTATGCTGAGAATCATTCAAAATAAAATCTACTCTAAATTTTCCGAACTGCAAAAGATTTTTCTTCAAGCCTAAGTTCACCTATACTGTTATTAAGACCCGAATGTTTAAGCTTATAAGCTGAATTATTTTTTTAAAAGCAGCTTATATACATCTTTTAAAATCTCACTTTTTGTTAGGTACAACTATACTTTTATTAGTTTCTTAAAACCCAAATAAGTCTGTCCTCATTTTTGGTCAGAATATAAGTAATGAACTAGGTATCCCTATTCTTATGGCTTAGGAAACTTCTATCTCAGTTTAATACCCTTTGACTAACAAAAATAACTCTTTTTTATACTAATGCAAATTCTCCTCTAATCTCTACCCAATTGGAACGTTGTTGGCTTATTGTTTACTCCACAGGGAGGTTGCTCTTCCATCGAACCTAGTTTGTACTAATCGATCCATTGTATTTTCTATGTTTTATTAAAAAAATATATTTAAAAAATTAAACCTTATTCATCACCTATACAATAAGCAATATTTTGATATCACTATGTTGTAATCCATTATCGATATGCATAGATAAACTTTGTTTTTTCAATTACATGTTTTGTTGGTTGGTACAACCGTACAATAGCTTTTGCTCTTTTTGTGAATTTTAAAGTTTAATTTGTCATAAGGTTTTGTAGTATGGTTGATTCGTAAATATGTAAATCAGATTGATCCAATGTACTTTGATTATTGTGGGTCATCAGACATGCTAAAATTTTGTTATATATATACCATTTTGGACGTTGACAGAGCCGCTGGTTCATTATCTTTTTGGGATGTTTATTATGTTCCTAGACAATTATCCCACAATTTTAGCTACTTGGGCTTCTCACTCATCTACATGAATACCTTCACACCCATCTCTATTTGAGTTTTGTACTTTTGTTACAGGAATGAGATGGGCTGGTCCCCTATGTATTTTGTTTGTATTTTTTGCTACTTTGTTAATGCATACTCTTATTCAGCCGAGACCATACCCTACCAACTTCACCAAAAGGACCCTCACAACTCTCAAGCTTTCCCTAGAACACACACACACACACACACCATAATATTTCCATGGGAACAAAACCTCAATGGGTCCCAATTATGATAATTACAAAGAGAAAAGAGATCACATACATTTGAATTAGCTGATCTTTCCTTACTTTTACTTTTACTTTCCTTTTTTGGTTACTTTTACTTTTTCCAGTTTGATGACGCTCCTCAAAATATACAAAGAATATCTATTTCCTGTTAACATCAAAATATCTCTTTCTGGTGGTTGAGTTTGCCTGGTCTAATCCAATTGTTCCTTTTTTTTTTTAATTATATTTTTACTCCAGCAAAGGACATAGTTTTCTTCCAACCTAGTTTGGAGGAATTCTCCTTCAACCCGTCAATTAAATAAACTATCCACATATATTATTTGAAAAAATCACATGACTTATTAAAAATGTCACGTAACTAAAAATACATGTGGATAGTCTATTTACTTGTCACGTAGTGGTTTGGAAAAAAATTCTTCCAAACTGGGTTAAGGTAAACTATTTCCAGCAAAGAATTAGATTAAACCAAATCTAGTTTGGACTTTGTCAATAATATAAATTTTCTTGTTTCAACATCAAGAAAATGACTCTTTGACCTGAATTCAGACAAGAAGATAATCATGCGTTTGACCTGAATTCAAATTTAGACAAGAAACTGATTCAGACAGGAATTTTGGACAACGTAAAAAATAAAAAAAGGTTGTGTGAGGAATGAAAGTCCTTGATCTGTGGTTGGTTGGTATGTAAGTGGTTGAAAAATGGAGGCTGATAGCAACTTTACCTGTGATGACTTGTGGGAGTTCTTAAAAAGTCTTTTCCTGAGAGGGAAAAATAAACATTCCATGGAATAGTATTATAAACTAAAGTAGGTAGAATAAGTTAATTCTTTACAGAAGAAGCAAGAAATCTAATTTTGTATAGAACAGAAGCAGAATGTTATGTAATGGTGAAATTGTGTCCAGAAATTTCAGATTCAAGCTCACCATGACTTCCTAAGAAGATGTAAATTTCTAAAGCCAACTCTACAACAACCTGAACTTGAAAAAAAATAATAATAATAATAACTCCGAGCAATAACAAACATGAATAAACAAATTCACCCACATGCATTGTGTCCTGAGAAACAGGAGCTCAAGTATCTGCCACTCAAAAGTTAATACCTTCCCATCCTTGCTGAGGTTTTTCGTCCTTTCGAAGGCTTCTCAATCTTCCACTGTGACTGAGGGAGATTTCTCTGAAGAATTTTCAATATCAAAAGCATCCAACTATATTCATACTTGAACAGAGTGATTGTCACGTATGGTCTTATGTCTCAGAATCTTCTTCTACCGTTGGAAGCCCACCCTCTTTGATAAATGCCGGATTAAGAAACTTTGCCACAAAAGCCCACAACTTGTAAACATCTTCAAAGTTAGTAAGAAAGCTCAGAGAAGCAGTAACAACCTCAACTCTCATGAACCCGCTTTTTCCTCCATCATGTCGGCCATTTTCCATTGGCCTGCACAAGGTGGTATCTTCAAAATTAAAAGCACCACGTTGTTGCCTTGGGCTATCTAAAATCTTTATGTGACTAAGGAAGCCAATGCCAAGAGAGATACCATCTGTTTCCGCAAGCTTCTGAACAACTTCTGGACTGACTAGCCCCCGGTTTCTGTCTCTCACATTGAAAGCCACAGCTGCACCTCTTTCATATTTTATTTTTGGGCCATAGATGTGAACGAGACTTGTAGCGTCTTCCCCATCTGAACCAGGAAATCTTAGTTGCAGTAATGAAGTCACAAGCCAATTGATCAAAAACCGCAGCCTGAGAGTGGTTTTATTGAGACCCAACATATTAATGTGATCAAGATGCCGGCATATTATCTCAGTTTCCCGCCTGTCCCAGTCTTGCCCATCACCATACTCACCATCACTGCTTTGCTCTTCATCATCCAGGCTAGTTACAGATATTTCTCCTGGCTCGAATGTATGGCTCAGGCGCTCTTTACGATTGTCTTCCATGCTGAAGGATACCCTCCTTTCTCTGCTTGATGCTTCATTCTCTTCTAAGCCAAAAAATCTACCACCAGCACATCTATTCCCTTCCCTTCTCCCCAACAACCTATATTCACCTTCAGTTTCTCTTCTTATGGCACTCTCTTTCACCTCCGGGCAAATTTCAGAGGTTGATCCATTCTCTTGGCTGCGATGCTGACTGGCAGAAGTTGATACGTTGACATGGGATCCATTCAACACAGAATTGCACATAGACCCAGTAGGACGGGGTTTGCTGGTTGCTGATTCTTCTTGAATCTCCTGAACATGAACACGATCAAAACAGTCTCCATTATTTTGTGAAGTGGGGTTTGTCTCTGCAAATTCTTCTTCTTCAGGGATCTCCTTCACACAGTCCACTTCATGGGAAACTGACATGACAGCAGCATCAAATGATAGCATATGACGGTCATCATGAGGCCCAAGGCTAACCTCCTTGTCATCGTATAATGGGCTGCCATATATCTTGGAAGAGAGTTTTGGAGATAGCCGCTTCTGGTTCTTCCAGCCACTAAACCAAAAAGGCGGTGAGGGCGAGGACACTTTCTGTTTGTTTAGTTGACTTGCATTGTCAGACCCCAATGGACTCTGACCCAAATCAATCCAGAACGAGTTATCTGATGACTCGTCTTCACTGAAAACTGGGCTCTTCATCACCTCCCCAACTGAAAAACTCTCAGTTTCTTCAAATATGGTGCTTGTCCCGTCTCTGTCAGAGCTGTTGTCATTATCCATCTCAGTCTCAAACACATCCCTCACTTGGGAAGATGTAAATGCACCTGAAAAGGCAGGCAGCTGTGTTCCCGGTCGAGTTTCAGAGGTTTTCTCACCATTCACAGCAACTTCATCATCTTCTATTCCAGCCAGTCTTTCCAAACCGTCCATAGAATCACTCAGATACAAAGGATATTCAGGGGTTATCTTTACCATTCCCACCCCAGTACGACCAGATTGACTTTGAAGGCTTGCCATCACTGATTTCTTGATCAGAAGGCATCCGAAACCAGTTGGATCATACCCAAATACCCTATAAAATGATGTGATAATGAAATCCGGTCGGAACAGGGACAACCCAAGTGAATCCATATCCTTGGGACCCAATGACCCAGCATCAAGCAAGACATGCCAATTATTCTGCTGTGCTAGTGCCATCCATTGGTACGAATACTTAGCCCCAGTAACTCTAGACTGAACCGGAAACACAAAAAGACCAGCTGCAGAATCCTTCTTCCTCCTCCTCTTACTAGAAATTTGCTTCCTCAAATCAGTGGAGCACAATTTCAGGGTTGGCCATTTGAACCATGCACTATACACTTTAGCGCCTTTCTCTCTAGCACTCTGAGCCATCCAATTCACAGACTGACTCTCATAATCAAACATCGTCAACAATTTCTTATTCGTATGAAAAGGGTATGACTCGGCCAGCAATTTATAAGCAGACCCTCTACTCACAGTAAAAACAAGGCCATACTCATTCTCAGGAATGTTCAAATAATCCATAATCCTAAGCTTTATATCATGCTCAATAGTCCCTCTCTCCGCTCCACCATATAAAGCATGATTACTCAAATTTGCACTAATTTCAGATAAACTAAAAGTTGAAGACTCCCAGTAATGAAGAGTTTGAAGATAAGAAAACAAGCCAAATCCACAGTAATCAAGGCATACCTTCGGAGACAAGTGCGAGTACTCATCCGACCTCAGCTGATCAATCTTCTCCGATGAATTGTACTTAGGATACATAGTCAGGAACTTCGAGAAAGACTCATTGAGGTCAGGAATGTCATCTTCAGACTCGAAAGTCCGCTCGGCAGCGAGTGCAGTGGCTCTAAGGAATTCACGCTGGGCGTGGAGCCTCGCGAGCGAACGAGACCTCCCCAAGCTCTCATCTTGGTTGGTCTGCGACTCAGACTCCATGTCTTTAGATTTGAAGAGAGACCCATCTTCGGAAGCTTCTTCAAGAGCTTCCCTGAGCTTGTTCTCTTGCAATTTCCGGAGAATCGATGACTTCTTCTTCGTTGTAATATCAGAATCAGAATCATCCTTTCTTCTGCTCTTCTTGTCCAAGATAAGAGCGGCGCAGTGAGAAATGGGTTTCCATACAGAAAGATGCATGAAAGCAATTCAGATCAAACAAACCCCAAAATCCCAAAAGATCTAATCTTTAACAAAATGTGAGAAAAATGAAACTCCAACAACCACAAATTAAAACCTCAGTGTACAAATTTCGGTTGAGAAATGAAAACCCACATCAGAAATGCTGTTCAATTAGTCTTGGAAGGTAACACTGACACATATAGACGACGACAACAACAACAACAATAACAAAAACAAATCTTGAAACCCAGATCCCCAAAATTTGACCAGGAAGCTCACAAACCCACAAGACAATGTTAAAAGAAAAGGGTTTCCTCAAATTAGAGAGAAGCAGAGTGAAAATAGTCCCATGAAACACCTGAAATGAACGAAGTCTCTCAAAGCCTCAAAAACCTAACCCTCTGTTTCTGTCTCTCTCTATCTCTCTGTCTTTGTGTAAAAGATATAATTAAAGCAGGCAAAGTAGCAAACCCCTCACATCAAATTCTCATTTACTTTGTGCAACCCCACACTGCCCTGTGTATCACCTTTTGACTCTCTCACTCTCACTCTCACTCTCCAATCCTACACACACTAATCAGGCAAAAACAAATCGTTTAACAAGGACATTGACTTTCACAAAAATCCAATTTGTAAATGATGCTATTTTTATATTTTTAGTAAATTTCAAATTAGTGATACTAAAGTTGTTTGGTTCTGCTGTGCTGTGTTGTGGGGTCCAGTGTAATTACTCAAAGTCAAATAATCAGCTGGCTTTCTGTAAAAAGCTGTTTTCTGTCCAACTAGACAACCGCATATATATTTAGTTGATAGTCCAACCAAGGCCCCCTGAATCTTGGTTACATTGTTTTTAATATGAGATTAACTTCTTCCATCATAAGTTTGATTTAAATATACGAGTAAACTTAGGTATAGTTCTTTAGGTCAAGTACATTAGGTTCCTAGTTGAATTCAAATAAATTGAATTTAAATATTCTTGAAAAATATAACATTATTTGTGTTTCATAAGTTAATGCAACTATGTATTTGAATTCAATTGGGAAACCTTATGGACTTGACATAAAGAACTGTACCTGAGTTTTACCCTAAATATATTTCCATTATGATCATTTTTGCTACAACAACAATAATCTATTGAAATTGTTGGTTGATTCGCTAAACAAACTTTATTTTACTCATTAAAAATAATTGATTAATTACTATACTTTGGGAGAAGGGAGGGACGGGTAGATGTTGTAATAAATAACTTTTAGGTTTACATATGTCCATAATTCTTTCTCAAAATAAAATGTAGTTAGGTTGTGTGAGATTTTCATTATCCAAAAATAAAAAGATTGGAAATTTATTTTTCTTTGTTTAGAAGTTTTTTTTTTTAAATGATACAACTTAAGTATAATATATTAGGTTCCTACTTGAATTCTACAATTTCCTAGAAAAGATAACACTATTTGTATTTTATTTATTAATTTAGTCATGCGTTTAAATTTAATTGAAGAACCTAATGTACTACACTTAAAAAAAAAAAAAAAAAAACGCGACATCTAAATTTGTCCCTTTTTATAAAGCAATGATTTATTGGGGGGAAATCATGCACTTCTTTGAGGGATTCTTTTCCCCCTAAAAATGAGTTGAGTAAAAAACATTCATTTGTAATAATTATCGACCAATTTTCTAGAGCAATAACTTTTCAGTTACCATAATTTTCACAAAAAATAAAAAAATAAAAAAATTATAACCATTAAGGTGACAAGTTGTTAATGGTAAATAATAAAACAATATTAATAGTTAGTTTAGATGATAATTAATAAAAACTTTTCAACTCAACTGCTATATCAATAACATTACCCTTTTTAGAGACTACCAAACCAATGTCTTGTAGTGGGATTCGACTTCCTAAAATAATTTTTATTTATTTTGAAATTAATGAATTTAAGTTTGCACCGTCATCAACATTTAAACAAATTTTGAATATCTTTTTAAAGTATTGGTAGCATAACAAACTTTAGCCACCAAAAAAAAAAAAAAAGTAAAAGGCAAAAAAAGAAAAAGCAAATAAATCTACTTAATTCAAAATGGATAAAGAACTCGTTATCCTAAAAACTTTAATCTGAATTCGAGCGGGGAAGATTTGAACAATCCCTCGACCCCAATCTTAAAACCCGGACCGGGCCCAATGGCCCTAGTTGGGAATAAAATAGATCCATAATTTTACGGGCCTTTGTCTATTCTCGTGGACTGTTAAACCCTTACCCATTTCCTCCAAACCCCTTCAACAATTCCACCAAACCCAACCATGCGTCACCACCGCCTCCTCCTCCTCCGCCGCTGGGCCCACTACAAGCCCCAAAAGCCACCACCTCCACAAACCCCACCGACGCCCCCAAAGCCACCACGAAAACCACAGAGCTTCACTTTCCACGACTCCACCTGGGAAGACCCGTACAGCTGGATGTCGAACCTGAGCGACAAGGTAGCGATGCGGCACATGGACGTGTACATGGAGCAAGAAGAGAAATACACCGAAGCCATCATGTCCGACACGGAGCGCCTCCAAGCCAAGCTCCAATCCGAGATGGCCTCTCGCTTGGCCTTCGACCTCTCCACCCCTCCCCTCCGCTGGGGACCTTGGTATGTGTTTTTTGTCAATGTGGATATATATCCTTGAAATGTGGACATTTATGAATATTGATGTACACGTCTTCGTCGCCGCAGGTTGTACTATCGGCGTGTCGAAGAAGGAAAACAGTATCCAATACTATGTAGGAGATTAGCAAGCTTGAATGAAGATTTCATTTCTCATAAATCTCCTTCAGCTGGATTTGATTTTACCTCGGGGAAGAGAATTGAGCAGAAGCTACTTGATTACAATCGCGAAGCCGAAAGATTTGGAGGTGATTCCATTTTCTTTTTTGCCCATTTTTCTCTTTATACAGAGTTTGATTTTATTTCTAAACTCAATTACTTACAGGTTATGCTTATGAAGAGTTATCAGAAGTATCGCCGGATCATCGGTTTCTTGCTTATACTATGTATGATAAGGATAAGGACCACTTCAGATTGTCTGTAAGGAATTTGAATTCTGGTTCTTTATGTAGTAAACCTCAAGCTGAACGTGTTTCGAATATAGCATGGGCTAAGGATGGGCAAGCATTGCTCTATGTTGTTACTAATAACAATAAGAGGCCGTGCTGGTAAGTGAGTGTTACAAGTTGTGTGTTGGATTTAACAAAATGGAGTTGGAGTTGACAGTTTTTCGCTTTTCGTCAGGATATACTGCAGCATGATTGGATCAACTGATGAAGATGTGTTGGTTCTGGAAGAATCGGATGATAATGTTCATGTTAACTTAAGACATACTAAAGATTTCCGATTTGTGACTGTGAATACATTCTCAACTACGTCTTCAAAGGTAAATGCGTTGCGGGAAACTAAGGGTCTTTTGGAATTGATTTATTGAGACGATATAATGATCGTGACCATATTCTAGGTGTTTCTGATAAATGCAGCTGATCCATTGTCTGGCTTGACATTAGTTTGGGTGTGTCAAGGTCTATCTCACTGCATAGTCGAGCATCATCGAGGGTACCTTTATTTATTTACAGATGCTGCCGAAGAGGGCCAATCAGTTGATTATCATTATCTTCTTCGTAGTCCTGTTGATGCTTCTTCCAGTCCAAGAATATGGGAGGTTGGTGGGTCAACTATGCCTTTTAATACTCTCTAATCCTCCCTTCTTCCTTGTGATGATTATTGTTCTTGGCTGTCTAATCCATTGAGTCTCTTTTATGTCTTCAGTAAGATACTTTCACCACTTGAGATATCTTTGTGGCATGTTGCATTATCCATTGCTTTATGTTTACGCTTTGAGTGCATGATCATTAGCATTCTATTGCTGTGTCCCTGTGTACTGTCTTGATTGTTATTGGAATATACTCCTTTAGTAGTGTACTGTCTTGTTTTGCTTGTTTTCATTGATGACAAAGATTGAATTTATTCTTTTAGTAATCACTGTCTTGTTTACTGCAGAGTGTTTTTATTGATGACAAAGATTTGATTGTTGAGGATGTTGATTTTAGTGATACGCACTTGGTACTTATTACTAGGGAAGGTAGAAAATTCAGAATTTGTTCAGTGACTCTCCCTTTGCCAGTTGGGAAGGTAGGCACATGAAAATAAATATGGCGTTTGTGCACATCATTTATTGACAGCAATAGTTTTCACCATGACCATGTTTATCTCATGCTCTTGACAACTATTGTTCTAATCTTTTTCACTCTTGTGGCAGGGAGCAGTACGTCCGAAAGAGCTTAACCCAAATTTCCTTCCTCTTCCGAAACATGTTTCTCAAATTTCACCTGGACCTAATTATGACTACTATTCATCAACCATGCGCTTTACAATTTCATCACCTGTGGTATGTGAGTAAATATGTCCTTTACTTATGATGATAGATTTATCAATTATTGTGATATCAAATCTATTTGGTGGTACTGGTCCACAATTTGTTATTTAATGTAAACGTAGTTAGAAGATGTGAATGGAAAATGGTGTTTTCAGATTCAATTTACTTCTCTTCAGCTGTTATTGGTAGAGACTAATGTGTTTGAGTATTTATATATGTGTCTTTTGTGTGTCTCTGTTGTGCATATTAAAGTTACAGAGTTGTTGCTAAATGTATCTTAGGCCTCTGGCTTTCAAGGTAGGCCTTGCAGATCAATGTTTTTATAAATGATTGAGTAGAGATTTTGAACTTTTTCTGCTGCAGTTTCACCTGCTCTATTTTTATATTTCATTTCTGGTGCTTTAATTTCACCTGCTCTGATTTCAATTTTGAGTTTTCAATAGCTGAGGCTTTGAGGTTAGGTTTGTTAGGCATAGCGTACAATCCATACATCCTTTGGCTCTATGAATTACTGAATTTAATACCATTTGATAACTCTCATGTTAGCTTAGTGTTCCTAATTTAAAAGCTGACGATGAGGTGTCATTTTTTTCACATTGTAATGAGACAGTATGCATCCCCAATCCAATCAAACCCATGCTAATTTTTTTCAGATGCCTGATGCTGTGGTTGATTATGACCTCTCAAGTGGCAAGTGGAATATCATTCAACAGCAAAATCTTCTTCATGAAAGAACACAAATATTGTATGGAACAGCCTCTTCTGCAAACATTGCTGAAAAAAGCTCAAATTCCTTAAATTTCAATTTCATTAATGAAGCCGATGTTGAAGATGATCACACGTGGAATGACCTCTCCAAGTTCTATGCTTGTGAACACCATGATGTCTCTTCTTGTGATGGGGCTGTGGTTCCTTTAACTATTGTTTACTCACGCAAACACAAGAAAGATAATCAAAACCCTGGGTTACTTCATGGTCATGGAGCTTATGGTGAATTACTTGATAAACGATGGCGTAGTGAGTTGAAAAGCCTTCTTGATCGTGGTTGGGTTGTTGCTTATGCTGATGTTAGGTTTGTTTCATATTAATTACTAAAGTTATCTTCAGCCATTCTGTGAACTGAGCTCTTTGTTCAATGTTTCCTTGTGGAATTGTAATCATTTGCTTCATATGCATGGGAAAACTTATAATTTTTACTAGTGCTGTTTCACTGCCTATTGCTTAACTATGATGGTCTGGATGATCCATTCCAGGGGTGGAGGTGGTGGGGGTAAAAAGTGGTATCATGATGGCAGGCGTGCAATGAAGCATAATTCCATAAAGGATTATCTCTGCTGTGCCAAATTCCTTATTGAGAAAGGGGTTGTACAGGAAAACATGCTTGCTGGTTGGGGTTATAGTGCTGGAGGACTTTTGGTTGCTTCAGCCATCAATTGTTGTCCAGATTTATTTCGAGCTGCAATTTTGAAGGTATGCATGGATCTATCTGCCAGCGTTTGAGTCTCTCATTTGTTCTTGTTTCATAGCTTTTAGTCTACATGCTTGGATTAAAATGGAGTTCATTGTTCTTACACAGAACAGTCTTATGTGAGCAATACTTGTTATGTTCTCACTTATCCAAAAAAAGGAAGTCCAATAGCATGGAAGTTACACTTAGTATAACTTTTTGTTAATGTTACACCACTTAATAGTTTTTATTAGATTAATATTTTGAAAATCCTGTTGTTGGATTATATGTTCTCTTTGTTCTCAAACACATGCCAAAAATTTGTGTTAATTGGATGCTATTTACTATCCAATCCATAAACTCTTGTTTTTTATATATTTAAAGTAAAAAAAAACTTGAAATTCTAACATTTTATAGATGAGATCGTTATAGTCTCTAATAATCGTGATATTTTACAAGCATGGAAGGTATAAGGAGAGTAGGAGACCATGTAGTAATCCAACAGTAGATTTGTATAAAAAAAAAATATATATTCAATAAATAGTTATTAAGTGGTGTAACATTGACAAAAGTTACATTAAGTATAAGTTGAATCTAACCCTATATATATTGAGTATATAAAACATATGGTAGAGCTGGACTTGTCTGTTATATACTTATATTCCTCTTTGTAAGTCACTCCACCTTCTGTATCTGTTTCAGGTTCCATTTCTGGATCCAACCAATACTCTTCTCTATCCCATTTTACCACTTCAAGCTGTTGACTATGAAGAGTTTGGGTACCCAGGCGATGTTGATGATTTTCGTGCCATACAGGAATATTCTCCTTACGATAATATTCCGAAGGATGTTCTTTATCCAGCTGTATTGGTTACCTCATCTTTCAATACACGGTAACATTTTAAACTGTGTTGAGGCTTTCCACTAGTAAGATCAAACCAAAGTTAGTAGATAACTCCATGCCAGCTGAAGCTGACTATGTTCTGAAGTTACAACTGAGTAGAAGCCAGAACATGAAGTGAGAGGACTTCAATCTTGATATCTTGTAGTTGTCTCTAACTTCTGGCCTAGTTATTATAAAATAAAAAAATAAAATAGAGATCTACAGGCATCATCAGGAAAATGTGCTTTTTTAAGTCCTACTAGAAGTGGTGATATATGTATTTTTTGCCTTATAATGAGCTATTCACTATGTTTTTTGACATGTTTCAGATTTGGTGTGTGGGAAGCTGCAAAATGGGTTGCACGAGTTCGTGAACATACAATTTACGATCCAAAACGTCCCGTATTGCTTAATTTAACGACGGAGATAGTGGAGGAAAACAGGTATCTGCAGTGCAAGGAATCAGCATTAGAGACTGCATTTCTTTTAAAGGTGATGGAATCATAGATTTCCTTCCACCAAATCTGTTCATCTTGCCCAGACAAATGATAGCAAAAAGGAGAGAGCCATCTTTTCAGGGATCAAATTTTAAAATCGAAATTGTCCGTCGTCAGTTGCAACCCAGATCCAATCAGGACCTAAAAGTATGGATTCTTTATTCAATATTCAATTCTCATTTGGTTTATGTAGGTCATATGGTCTAGAAGCCCCCTTTTTTTGGGGTGTGATCTGGCCTAACTTGGTGACTCATTTTGGTAAAAGCAGCCAACGGTATCAAGACAGGAAGGGCTTTCTATAGTAGGTGCATGAAGTAGACCTTTGATTTGATTATGGTTTTTTTTTTTTTTTTTTTATTTTTTTTTTTATTGAGATCACAAAGTTTGTAATCTGTACGTTTCCATGTGCCTGATTGGTTATATATGAAATACAACTCAATTTATCTTGAAGTTGAAGGTGTCCTTCCTTATCTTTTAATCTTATGATAATGACACTAAATTATAAAATCTTGTTGATCCCATTGTTTATTTTAACATTATTGTTTTTATTTTCTGATAATGCTGACAATTATGACAGGCAAATCTTTCGAAATCTATTGGTTTAGTAGCCAACTACATCTTCTCATTCTCAAGTTTGTCAACGGATCACCATCACCAACTAGCATGTACTATCCACTTTAGAAGACAACTTCCCCACAAAACTCTCTGACAATGGTTTTCTAAAACAGCCCTATCTTTCTCTAACTTTAGGCAATCTTTTAGATTGTACACAAGATTTCCCTAATAGCAAATATATTGAAAGTGAAGCTTGTTCAAGACCTGCTAGTTTTGTTTTGTTTTCTATGAAAAGCAGGTTTTGGATAATCATTATCAAGTTCTAGAAAAGAAACAATGCTATGACCATACCCTACCAACTTCATGAAAAAGGACACTATCAATTTTTCATAGAACACAGAATCCACAGATCAAAAGAAAAGAGAAATGGAATGATTCTAGCTTCACCATAATATTTCAAAGGGAACAAAACTCAATGGGTATGGCCCAATTATGATAATTACAACGAGAAAAGAGATCCCAATACATTTAAATTAGCCAATCTTTGGTTACTTTTACTTTTTCCAGTTTGATAATGCTCTTCGCATTAGACAAAGAATATCTATTTCCTGTTAACATCAAATCACTCTTTCTTGGTGGCCTAGTATGCCTGGTCAAATCCAATTGTCCCTCTCTTTTTTAATATATTTTTATTCCAAAAAAGAAAAGATGTAAACAAGTCGAATTGGACTTCGTCATAATATAATAAACCTTTTTTTTTTTTAAGAAATAAAATTTCTTAATTTAATGTCAAGAAAAGGACACAAACTCTACTAATCATGCCTTGGACATGAAATCCAATCTAGACAAGCAACTAATTCAGATAGGAATTCCCTACCATGTTAATAGAAAAACAATAAATTTGCTTACACAATAAATTTCAAAACTTTTTTATGACTACTTGAGTTAGTACGTTTTGATTGGTGTACAATAAAAATAATGTCAATAATGAGTCCATATAAATGATATTATACCAATCATAATATGTGAGGAATAAAGGTCCTTGATCTTAGGTTGATTGGTATGTAAGTGCTAGAAAATGGAGGATGATAGAAACATTCCCTATGATGAATTGTGGGAGATCCTAAAGTCTTTTTTCCAGAGAGGGAAAAATAAACATGCCATTGAATACTTTCATAAACTACAGTAGGCAGAATAAACTAAATATTTACAGAAGCAAGAAATCTAATTTTGTATAGAACAGAAGCAGAATGTAATGCGATGGTGAAATTGTGTCCAGAAATTTCACAACTTTGAGCTCACCATGACTTTCCTGAGAACATATAAATTTCTAAAGCCAACTCTACAAGAACCTGAACTTGAAAAAAGAAAACTTCGAGCAGTAACAAACATGAATTAACAAATTCACCCACATGCATTGTGTCATGGGAAGAGCTAAGGGCTCAAGTATCTGGCCACATGGAAATTTTACCTTCCCATCCTTGCTGAGGTTTTTTCATCCATTCTGAGGCTTCTCAATCTTCCACTGTGACTGAGGGAGATTCCCCTGAAGAATTTTCAATGCCAAAAGCATCCAACTATTTTTATACTTGAACAGAGTGGTTGTCACGTATGGTCTTATGTCTCAGAACCTTCTTCTACCGTTGGAAGGCCACCCTCTTTGATGAATGCTGGATTAAGAAACTTCGCCACAAATGCCCACAACTTGTAAACATCCTCAAAGTTAGTAAGAAAGCTCAGAGAAGCAGTAACAACCTCAGCTCGTATGAACCCAGTTTTTCCTCCATCATGCCGGCCATTTTCCTTTGGTCTGCACAGGGTAGTATCTTCAAAATTCAAAGTACCGCGTTGTTGTCTTGGGCTATCTAAAATCCTTATGTGACTAAGGAAGCCGATGCCAAGAGAGATACCTTCTCTTTCAGCCAGCTTCTGAACAACTTCTGGACTGATTAGCCCCCGGTTTCTGTCTCTCACATTGAAAGCCACAGCTGCACCTCTTTCATATTTTATTTTTGGGCCATAGATGTAGACAAGATTTGTAGCATCATCCCCATCTGAACCAGGTAATCTTAGCTGCAGTAATGAGGTCACAAGCCAATTGATCAAAAACCGCAGCCTGAGGGTGGTTTTATTGAGACCCAACATATTAATGTGATCAAGATGCCGGCATGTTATCTCAGGTTCCCTCCTGTCCCAGTCTTGCCCATCACCATACTCACCATCACTGCTTTGCTCTTCATCATCCAGGCTGGTTACGGATATTTCTACTGGCTCCAATGTTTGGCTCAGGCGCTCTTTACGATTGTCTTCCATGCTGAAGGATACCCTCCTTTCCCTGCTTGACGGTTCATTCTCTTCCAAGCCAAGAAATCTACCAGCAGCATACCTATTCCCTTCCCTTCTCCCCAACAACCTATATTCACCTTCAGTTTCTCTTCTTATGGCACTCTCTTTCACCTCCGGGAAAATTTCAGAGGTTGATCCATTCTCTTGGCTGCAACGCTGACAGGCAGAAGCTGAAATGTTGACATGGGATCCATTCATCACAGAATTGCACATAGACCCAGTAGGAAGGCGTTTGCTGGTTGCAGGTTCTTCTTGGATCTCCTGAACATGAACACGATCAAAGCAGTTTCCATTAATTCCTGAAGTGGGGTTTACCTCTGCAAATTGTTCTTCTTCAGGGATCTCCTTGACACGGTCCAGTTCCTGGGAAACTGACATGACAGCGGCATCAAATGATAGCACATGATGGTCATCATGAGGCCCATGGTTAATCTCCTTGTCATCATATAATGGGCTGCCATATATCCTGGAAGGGAGTTTTGGAGATATCCGCTTCTGGTTCTTCCTGCCAGTAAACCAGAAAGGTGGTAAGGGAGAGGCCACTTTCTGTTTGTTTAGTTGGCTTGCATTGTCCGACCCCAATGGACTCTGACCCAAATCAATCCAGAACGAGTTGTCTGATGACTCATCTTCACTGAAAACTGGGCTCTTCATCACCTCCCCAACTGAAAAACTCTCAGTTTCTTCAAATATGGTGCTTGTCCCATCTCTTTCAGAGCTGTTGTCATGATCCATCTCAGTCTCAAACACATCCCTCACCTGGGAAGATGTAAATGCACCCGAAAAGGCAGGCAGCTGTGTTCCCGGTCGAGTTTCAGAGGTTTTCTCACCATTCACAGCAACTTCATCATCTTCTATTCCAGCCAGTCTTTCCAAACCGTCCATAGAATCACTCAAATACAAAGGATATTCAGGGGTAATCTTCACCATTCCAACCCCAGTACACCCAGATTGACTTTGAAGGCTTGCCATCACTGATTTCTTGATCAGAAGGCATCCAAAACCAGTTGGATCATACCCAAATACCCTGTAAAATGATGTGATAATGAAATCCGGTCGGAACAAGGACAACCCAAGTGAATCCATGTCCTTGGGACCCAATGACCCAGCATCAAGTAATACATGCCAATTATTCTGTTGTGCTAACGCCATCCATTGGTACGAATACTTAGCCCCAGTAACTCTAGACTGAACGGGAAACACAAAAAGACCCGCCGCAGAATCCTTCTTCTTTCTCCTCTTACTAGAAATTTGCTTCCTCAAATCAGTGGAGCACAATTTCAACGTTGGCCATTTGAACCATGCACTATACACTTTAGCACCCTTCTCCTTAGCACTCTGAGCCATCCAATTCACAGACTGACTCTCGTAATCAAACATCGTCAACAATTTCTTATTCGTATGAAAAGGGTACGACTCAGCCAGCAATTTAAAAGCAGACCCTCTACTCACAGTAAAAACAAGGCCATACTCATTCTCAGGAATGTTCAAATAATCCATAATCCTAAGCTTTATATCATGCTCAACAGTCCCTCTCTCCGCGCCTCCATATAAAGCATGATTACTCAAATTTGCAGTAATTTCATTTAAACTAAACGTAGAAGACTCCCAATAATGAAGAGTTTGAACATAAGAAAACAAGCCAAATCCACAGTAATCAAGGCATACCTTCGGAGACAAGTGCGAGTACTCTTCCATCCTCAGCTGATCAATCTTCTCCGAAGACTGGTACTTAGGATACATAGTCAAGAACTTCGAGAAAGACTCACTGAGTTCAGGAATGTCATCTTCAGACTCAAAAG
Organism: Fagus sylvatica; assembly: GCA_907173295.1. Lineage (NCBI taxonomy): Eukaryota > Viridiplantae > Streptophyta > Magnoliopsida > Fagales > Fagaceae > Fagus > Fagus sylvatica. The sequence goes on from OU015768.1 coordinate 5,895,790, forward strand.
TCCGCTCAGCAGCCAAGGCAGTGGCTCTAAGGAATTCACGCTGAGCATGAAGCCTAGCGAGGGAACGAGACCTCCCCAAGCTCTCATCTTGGTTGGTCTGTGACTCAGACTCCATGTCTTTGGATTTGGAAAGAGACCCATCTTCGGAAGCTTCTTCAAGAGCTTCCCTGAGCTTGTTCTCTTGCAATTTCCTGAGAATCGAAGAGTTCTTCTTGGTTTCAAGAGAAGAATCAGAACCACCATTTTTTCTTCTGCTCTTCTTGTCCAAGATAAGAGAAGCGCAGTGGGAAATGGGTTTCCATATGGACATATGCATGAAAGCAATTCAGATCAATCAAAACCCCCCCAAAAAACACAGATCTATTTTTGGACACAAAGTAATTAAATGTGAGTCCAACCAACCACAAATTAACACCAAAGTGGACAATTTTTCGAGTAACAAGTGAAAACCCACAACAAAAATGCGATTCAGTTAGTCTCACACATATACACAACAACAAATTGGAAGAGAACCCAAGAAAAATCGAGACTAAAAGGACTCAAATCTTGAAACCCAGATCCCCAAATTTTCATTAGGAAGCTCAAAACCCCACAAGACAATGAAAAAAACAATGTCAAAAAGAAAAGGGCTTTCTCAGAAAACGAACACAGATTAGAGAAAAACAGAGTCAAAATTGTCCCTTGAAACACCTGAAATGAAAAGAGCTCCTCAAAGACCAAACCCTCTCTCTCTCTCTCTCTCTCTCTCTCTCTAAAGACTGTGTCTTTGTACAAAGATTATAATTAAAAGCAAACAAAGAAGCAAAGACTCCACATCAAATGCTCATTAACTTTGTTAGTAATAAATCCAAAAATACCGGTATTGATATTTTGACATGATAACCCCACTCTCTTCTTTATCAAAAAAAAAAAAAAAAAACCCACTCTCTTCCTTCTTCTATCACTTTGACCCTCTCTCTCTCTCTCTCTCTCTCTCTCTCTCTCTCCAATCTTACAGACTAACCTCCCTTAACAAACAGTGAGAAAGGACATTGACTTCCACCAACCAATTTTGTTAATGATGCTATTTTTATATATTTTTTTTCTTCTATGTTTTTTTTTTTTTTTTTTGTAATTACTATATATATATATATATATATAAGTTGCTTGGTGGGACCCACTAACCTCCTAAAAGTCAAATAATCAGCTGGCTTGTGTAAAAGCTGTTTTCTGTCCAACTAGGCAACTGCAGGTACTAGTTGATAGTCCAAGCTCCAAGTCTCATGAAATCATAATCTTTGATCTTGCATTGTTTTTAATCTTGAATGAAGCTTCTTCTATACAACTTTTATTTAGTTCAGTATACACTAAATGAAATTCTATTACTAAAGTTCCCATAACTTTAGATTAATATATTCAAAGAAGATATTAAAAAAAAAAATTTTTTTTTAATTTAAGCTCCATTTTTTCTACTCATCGGGCCAGAATATTTAATCTTGATAAAGAAAAAAGTCAATCTTACATGATAGGAATCTATCATATAACTTAAAATAATTTTTTTATTTTTTATTCAATTTCATTGAAAATTATGATATTTTATTTACTTTGCAGTTTGCACATAAATCTAACTAATTCGTGCACCATGTGGACATACTACTAATTAGGAAAAAAGTAAAGTATTACTTATCCTCTTCTTCTTCTTTTGGCAACATAGTTCCATAAAAATTTTGGTATTGTAAGTGTCATTTGGAAATGTTTAGGAGATTTGACTTAATTCATGCATCGGATTATTCTTCTTATTATTAATTTGTAAAAGACACATAAAAATTATGGGTAGTATGTTTGATAGTGTGTCTATAGATATAAAAAAATATATAAAAAAATAAAAAAAAAATTCGGGAAGAAGAAATCATTTCTATATTATTTATAAGAATAAATCAAATATGTGAATGTCACGTTCCCAAGGATTTTATTAGATTATTTTATTAAATCGAACATGGGCATAGTTACATTTTAGGGTAGCTAGGTTTATAAGTATCATATTCCTAAGAAACTGAATGTCAAGGAGCATATTAAACTCCCCAAACCCAACAATGCGTTTGAGTTCAAATCTTATTTCTTAAAGATTAAATTATGAAAACCAACAGAAGCTTTTATTATTATTATTATTATTACTAGTATCATTCTTGGGTGATGCACGATTATATATCGATAATATAATTAGAATTGAATAATAAATAAATATTAAAAATAAAAGCAACAAAGAAAATTGCTTTAATTACATGATAATTGTGTAAAACCTTTTCTTTTCTTTTTTCAAAAACAAAATATTATAATATATAGTAGAATAATTTAAAATAAATAATGATACTCCTTTTAAATTTCTTGAAACTTTTGATAAATGAGTTTTAATTGGAATAATTTTTTATATAAATATTTCATAAGAGTTTTCACTTAAAGGAAACTATGTTAATTATTTTAATGCACTTATAATGAGTCAAATAACAATATTATGTCATACCACTTGTATAAATTGAGTCACTTTGTGCAAACACAACGTGTACGACCCAACCCAAATTTATTATTATAACAAAAGGTTATGCGATTATCAAAATGATATAAAATAAATAATTGAACTTCTCTTAAATTTTTGGAAACTCTGAGTATTTTTTTTAATACTTTGGCAATTGAGTTGAGTAACTATATTTATTGTTGTAATGGACTTATACTACGCCACATGACATAGGAATAAAAAATAGAAGCCACAGTATGTAGGACACAAATTTTATTATATAGTATATGATATGGTATAATTGGACATGAGTTTATATAATATTAATTTTATTGTGAATGTTTGGGTGATAACTAAAAGATGGATTATAATATAATTTCACAATTCTATATAGTGTACTATAGTCTTTTTTTTTTTTTTTTTTGCTAAACAGTGTACTATAGTCTATAGATACAATAAATTCACATCGAATGCTTTTTTTGTGTTTAGATAGGTTAAGTCACAACTTATGTGATTTTTTGTTACTTTTAGTTACTGGTGACTTTATTAAGGGTGTGAATTAAAGTGATTTAAAAAATTATGGTTTTAAATTTAAGGTTTGATTTGAACACTACAAACTATAAGGAACTTATAAAAAATTTCAAAATTAATCAATACAGCTAGGGTCACAACACAATCCAATTTGCCTACCACCTCACACATGGGCCATTAAAAGAAAAAAAAAATTTAATTCCAGATTATGAAGAGCCTATGTGTGAGGTGGTTGACAAATTATGGATGTTATAATTGATTGTGAATATTTATTGAGGCTCTAGCTTTATTACTTTAATAAATATTAAATAGTATCGACTTGACTTAAGGTCCAAGAAATAGATAATCACTTAATTATTTAGGACTTTTAAGTTTTAAGTTTTAACACTCAACTTTTATTACATATACTATATAATTTTTTCAGAAAATCTTAAATCCAGTGATAGGAAGCTTGCCAACTATCGTTACTATATTATGGCGTTATTTTAAATCCAGATAAGAAGCTTGTTAACATCTTATTTGCTCATCTTGTGGCAGGTTATGTGTGCTTCTAGCCTATCCTGTTGGACCCATCTCAAGACTAAGATTATGGTTTTAACAATTTTTTAAGAAGAAGACAACAAATTAGAAAGGGAAAATCTCATATATTAATAAACATTGGCACAGGTGAACGTGATAGTTGAATTATTTTACTTTTTATTTTACTTTTTAGCAATTTAATTAATATTTTAGTCCATTATCAGGGAAGAAGACAGTGTAGTCAACAGCTATAACAATTTAATAAAAGATTGTTACGCCTAGTTCTCCATTATTTCTTGAAATTAACCCGACATGGACAGGTTGTTAGGATGGCCCTGCTTTTAGTGATCTCAACTCAATTTTGTAGTTTTCTGATGTCATTATTTGTGCACATAAATGTTTACTTCTACATTTTTATTGTAGCTTTCTATATTTAATTACGTTTTCAACAAAAATAAATTGACTAATCCAATTCCTTAGCAATCTGCCTATGAAGAGGAGGAGATAGAATCTGATCTAGTCATCTAAAACAACATAAGTATTTACTGAGACCTTTTTGTCAATATCCTTAGGTTAAATGACATTTTATGTTATTTTCAACCAAAATGTCTAAGATTCAAATATTTTCTTTATCGAATTATAATAAAAAATTAAAAAAAAATCTCCATCTCTATGTTTTGCATCCTTGAAAAAACAATATTATTGGAAACTCTCATATTAGTTGGTTGTAAATGTTGATATATATTTATGTATTAGATAGATTTACAGTTATATTGGTTGCAGGGTGTAGTTCTATTTATTTGTTTGTTGCTTTATGTATAAGTCTGTTTGGATGTCTAGAGATTCTTTTTGTTTCTGTTTTTTCATATTTGTTTCTTGTTTTTGCGGTTGTCTTTTTAATGAAGTTGTTATTCGGCCAAAAAAGAAGAAAGGGTCTGTTTGGATATATATAACCACATAATAACTTAAATTTTTAGGTTAAATACTCTAACAAATGTCATTGTAGAAAATTCCAAACCATATAATAAAATATTATCATCAAACATTTATTGCTAAGAAAGTATAATAAACTTATTTCATGCCAAAACCCAAAAGCTAATACTTATTACAACTCTCCCCATCTTAACTTATAATATAATTTTTTTTTTTTTGGTAAAACTAACTCGTTGATATAATTAATATACTATATATCTATCTATATCAAAGTTGTATATTTCGTTTCGGCACCCGTTTCGGTTTGGCCATTGGAATGAAATATTTCGGTACCGGTCAATACCGGCGTTCCGTTTCGGGTTTACCGCAAATATATATATATATATATATATATATATATATATATATATATATATATATATATATATATATATATATATACTTTGTATTATTTGATATTATTTGTCTTACCAATGTGATATTAAGACTTAAGAATTTTATTATTTGATGTTATATTATCTATTATATTATATATATATTTGCTATATATATATATATATATTTTCCATTTCTTTTTCTTTTTTTCTTTTCTTTTTTTTTTTCATCTATTTTTCTCCTAACACTGCTCCACGCCTCCACCTACATGTCCATTTAACTTTTTCTCCTCCTCCACACGTTTTCTACTTTTCTTTGTTGTTCTCCACTTCTCCTCCACACGTTTTCTTCACATTTAAAATTCTTATCCCTGTAAAGAACTCCAGCACTGGCAACTGAGAGCATAGGCCATCGGGGTCAACCACAACAATGTCGTGGTTAGCAAGGTCCATCGCAAACTCACTCAAACTCAACGACGACGAAGAAGACGATGCCACAGATCCAAAATCACCGTAGAAATCTATACCAGAAGCTGATCAACACCATCACCAACCCGATTCGCCATCATCGCCGTCAAATCAATCGCCACGGACCTCTCGGAGATCACCAAAACCCTAACCCGTCAACTCTGGGGCGTCGCCTCTTTCCTTTCCCCTCCCCTTGAGCCTGAGAACCTCTCGGAGATCACCAAAAAGTATTTCGGCCGGATTACGCATACCGGCCGAAATAGGCCGAAACGGCCGAAACACCCCGAAATTTTGGCCGAGGTGGAACATGGGGGTGCCTCGTACCGGTTTGCATGCCGGTACGAGATTTTCCGTCCGTTCTGGCCGGAACGGAACGGAATATACAACATTGATTATATGTCGACTTTCATTTAAAAAGTAGAAAGAAACATTTTTTTTTTTTTTTCAATTTCTATTATCACTCGTAACCTACAAAAGAAAAGGAATATTAGGTTAAAAATAAAAAATAAAATAAAGGAACAAGAGTTTTAATTGAAGAGAAACATATAAAAATATAATATAATTTATATATATATTATAAAGTTATATATATATATAAAATCTAATATGATTTCATATTCTTTTTGTAGGTTTTCCTAGCCTGTCTTGTGTGTTTTCTCAACAACCCTACTCTTTCACATTTACATTATCTCTTCCAAATAATTATGAAATAAAACATTCTCCCCTAAACTATATTTTTTAAACTGTGGACCTATGATACCTATTTGAATTTGTACAAAGGACATCTTAAATTTTACCACACTCTAGAGAAAGGAGCCCCCCACTCCACCCAACATCTTTCATAGGGATGTCATAATTCGAACATTTCTTGTTTTATGCCTGATATAATTAGATCTTATTTAAAACATTGTTGCTAAAGATTTTTCTCCCTCCTTTTGGTGGGCATATATTTTATTTCCTTCAATAAAAACAATTTCCTTCAATTAAAAACACACACATGCTACTTATCAAAAAAAAAAAACAAAAACACACACATGCTGATGAGTGCCTTTGGATTCCCTCTCCTTAATAGCCGGACTCTATGCACAAAATCCTAGAAGCTAATAGGCTATTAGCTATATTACAGTTTACTTTTTCATTTGGCCTGGTCAAATATTGACGACAGTCCAAATAAGGCCCCCCCAAAAGATAAGGATATAGTACAAGTAAGATAAGAAGTAATAGATAAACATCCATCCTTTCGTAATTCGTATTAATTCAAGAACCTTGTGCATTTGCCTTTTTCTTTTTTTTTTTTGGTAAAATACAAAAACCATGTTTGAGCCAATCAAGATTTTTTGAAAATATTTAATTTTTCTCTTGATGGCAAACAACATTGTTTGTGGATTTTTTTTTAAAAATTACAAATTTCATAACTGTTGAAGTGGTAAATTGAGATTGGTGTATAATTAAATGATGTTCGTATAAAAATAATGTTATACTAATTATAATTTGTCATCTCAATAATTATGAAATTTGTTGTCTCTGTAGCATTATTATAAAAATAAAAGATTTCATTCACATTTTGGTTTATTTAAAACCATAAATTAAGTTTTGGAGAAAAATGCACAAACACTTTGTAAAGTACACAATAGGTGTTAATTGTTGTTTGTGCTTTAGGAGGCAATGGATATTTTTCGAAAAGTCTTGGTAGTATTTTTTCATTATCTCAAGTGGTCTTTGTAATTTTATTTTTCATAACAACATTGTAATAAATCCTTTTATTAGAACCCCACCAATACTTTAAAACATTCTCAATCATATGAGGTGAAAGAGTGAACTCAAAACACCATAATATTCGTAATTAAAGCTTCATGAACTCATGTTATTATGTGATTATATCATTGCTTCTAGCACTGACAAATGATAATGCTTATAGGAAATTTCGAGGTTCTATTATCATAAGTTGAATATATAACTTCTCGGAAGCATATTTTGCATGCTAGTCATCCTATATATCATTTCGACCAAAAAGAAAACGTATAAATCTAAAAAAGAAACTATTTTTTTTTTTTTATCAATTATTATGGTATAGATTGCTATCATGAGGTGTATGAGATTGAAATTTCTATCTCTCTCTTTTGAATAGATTGAAAATTTTCTTGATTATTATTGTGTTGAGGTGGTTTCATTGTGGAGCACGTGTATAGTGCATACCCCCATATGCCCTATTTGTAATCATCCAAAGAAAGCCCAAAGTAATCATGCTTTAGTCAACTACTTTTTGTAGAAGCTATAATACATTACCTTTGATTAGTCAATTCATGAGGGTGGACCGCATCCAAGGGCCATTGATTAGTCAACCATACTTTTTTCGCCAAGGACCACCTTACCCTTGCTTAAAGTTTTGCATCGCATGCCACCTTAGCATGACCACAGTGCATGGTGTTCATATCAACATATGTGGTAAAAACAAATTGGCCTCAAAGCACAAAGACACCTACTAACTTTGTTAAAGTTGGAAATAAGGGACTTTAATTAAAGACATTAGTAGGGGGTGTGATCTCTTTTTGTTTCTTTTTGTTATAGATTGTTCAATTCATTAATTTCCAAAGTTATAAAAAAGAGTTTAGATTAGGTCATTATGCACCAGAAGTTTTGACTTGCGGTATTTTATTGGTAAGTACCAACCTCAACCAACAATTCAACATGAATATATACACCCAGAAGTCTGTCTTTATTTTGCTATGGTAAAAAAGTCTTGAATTTTACTTTAATAGGGGTGCCTTGGTCAATTTCGCTTTTGAATTGAGTATCCAAAGAAGAAAGTTGCAATTATGATTTAACCCGTTTTGTTGGTAAAATTCCTTAATTAATTATAGATCACGGGGAATTTAAGAAATGTTGATAGAGTTTATCTTGTGAAGTTGTTATGCTCTAATAATATAATAAAAACAAGTCACCTAAACTCAGATAAATGATCATATGCAAGGAACCTATCACAAAAAATCCAGCTGACTTTTTATCCAGCCAGATACACCTACTTGACATTTTGGTTTTTCGTCATGACCAATGACCACTGCATCACTGTCTAACTTCCTAAAACAACAAGGAATATTACTTTTTGATGGAAACATGTAGTATTAGAATAAAGAGAAAATTCCATGCAACGAAATTACCAATGAAAGAATGAACTGGGAAATCTTTTTTATTGAAGTATGAGATTGAGTCTACATGATCTATATGAAGCTTAAATTCTAGGCTGGCCAAGGCCCAGGTTGGGCTTGTACTTATAAGAGCCCTGGGACTCAATCCTGGGCCCTATTTCCTTTTGAATCTTAGTTACTTTTTGTCTAGAGTGTTAGACATAGCCGAATGTGAGGCTGGGCTAAAGTTCACTCAAAAATGGGCCAGGAAGGCCCACTGTCATCACCATGGTTTCAGACAAGAGAGTAGCAGGGTTGGTTCAGATCAAAAAAATATTTTTGTTAACAATTTACTCAATGGCTAAATATATATATATATATATATTATATATATATTCCATAAACATTAAAAGCACATGGCTGGCTATATAGACCAAATTTAAATTGTACTAATAATATAGCAATTTGTAGATGATACTTATGTTATCCCCACGTGATGCAACAGCAAGGCCAAGCCAAAATAAGTGAGAATCACAGAATCACAAACACATAATGACTAATGATGCTGCTCAAATTACACGAATCGAAAAGTTGATGATGCTGACAAACTACACATTTAACTGCATCATGACAGAATCCAAAATGTTGCAAATCGGCTGAGGCCTACCAAAACATTGTTTCTTGCAATTCTAGGCAATTCTGTCACGAGCAAGAACAAAAATACTGAACTCAATCCTCTCCAGGAATAAGGGAAGAAAATTTGGAGTGAGAAGTTCCAGTCAAAAAGGAAAAGAGGAGGAATTTTCAGGTTGTTTTGCATCTAGACCTCAATCTTCCAGCAATACTTTCTGAGGCGGGAGCAGGCTTCTTATGCATTGGACTTCTCTCTGATGCAATATTATCATCACCATCCTTGCTTTCTTTAGAATGCATTTCCTTCTCTTTCTCCACACTGCTTTCTAATGAAATATTATTTACATCCTGCTTGATATCTGCAATTTTCTCACTAACCCCCAGTAACCCCTCATCATCATGGCCATTGCATATTCTACGCCTCTGCCTTAATCTTCCAGCAATACTATCCGGGCTTGGTTCAATGGGGAGTGAATGCTTCCTTTTAAGCTTTGGGTAACTTTCCAAATCATTATTGCTATCACCAAGTTGTTTGTTTGTGAAATGCTGTTCCTTCTCTTTTTCACCCTTGAACTGGTCATCTGTGTTGTTTCCAGATTGAGGCTTTGCTAACCTGGGGAGGTCTTCAACCCCATTTTCAACCTCTGCAGAAGTCATATTCCCAGACTGCACTCCTATATCTGAAAAGGGTAATGACCTCCTAGCAGAAACTTGATTTTTACCTGGAATTGGGGTAGTCTGCATTTTGTTCTCTTTCTCAATCTCAAACTTATCCTCCTCACTTTTGACTTCGGATTGAGACTTAAATGATTCAAGGTGAATACTATCAACCTTGAGAGATCCCTCAGACTCTGCTTTAACATCTGAGAATGGCAGTGGCCTCTTTGCAGAAACTTGATTGGTAACATCAGCATTTGTATCCAAATTTATCTGTAAGCGTCGAGTTTGGATGAGATAGTGCGCAACTGATTTGAAGCCCAATTTCGATATCTGGAGTGTGGACAAAATTAAGCTTAGCCAAAATAAACATTGAGAGAGAGGGAAAGTAGGCATGGTTGAGAAAATAACCTTTGAATAAAGAGGACCAGTGGCAGGCCATCCTTTTGCTTGCCGACACAAACTGCAGTTGCAGATTCCACGACAGACAGGGCAAATCCAATTAGTGTTTTGTAGGGCTTCGAGTACGTTTTCCCCATATCTGCATTAAAGAAAAAGAAGAAGGGAGTTTCAGATTTTACAATACATAAAAAGTGATCAGGTATCTCAAAGGCTCCATCTACAGCATGCACATAACCTCCTTCACAGGGTTGAGAAATCGGAAGGCCTTCATATGAAGGATAAATTTATGAGTAGGCCTACACAAGCCAAACATGTGCAGCACAAGCGGGTCTATATCTAGATAAATTAGGAAGCAGATAACCATCTTCGATATATTTGATGTGCTCAAGTGATTAAGGGGTGGATGGGTTCAAGTAAGAGGACTTAGATGACCTCCAATGTATTCATGATATCTCTTGGTTATTGTTTAACATGGAAAGAATAGAATAAGTTAAGAGTTTCTTCATGCATAATTTGCAATCATAACTCTCCAATCAACCTATGTATGTATGACAATGACAAACCTAGCTATGCTTCTGGGCAGATTGGAGTTGGATTTGAGCTTAAAAATGAATCTGCAAGCAAATGCTGCCTAAGAACTGCCTTGTTAACTAGCTTAACTAGCTTGTTAAGCCCAAGCATGTCAACTGCCTGAGTTTCAGAGTCAGGTTCAAGCGAACACCACAGCCTAAGCTCAGATTGGTTTATTTTGTACCCTTCTATTAAAGAAACCTATATTACGTTCATAAAATAAGCATAGAAGAATGGGCATCTTGCAATGCATATAAAGAGTCTAAGACAAGGCTTGATTGACAAGGTGCATAATCGGTAACCTGGTAAGTATCCCCAGGAAGTGATCATATTTCAGCAGAATTGATTGACAAGGCTTGAAGACAGTCAAAGGATAAAATGAAGGTACCAATACGCGGGGAAGGTGCCATAGAGAGACTGTGCCAAGTGTTATGCAGTCATTGCTTATTAGGCTCTTAAAAATATAGTAAACACGTTCACCAAAAGATATTTCACAACATCAGGATCTGATTATGGTACATTTTAGGGCATAAAAGAATGTTGAACAGAGCATACCTCATATACAAACAATCTCCACAGAACTGCCCTTGGACCATGTTGCATTGGCAACAGTGAGTCCGATAGCCAAGAGTTTTCTGCCTGTAAAACAGCATTTCATATTATGAATAATTGAAACTACATCAACCATTTCAGGCCAAGGATATAAATCTGATAAAAACCAAATAAAACAAGAACATAAAATGCAAGAGGAAATCCTAAAATTCGAAAAGGAATGAAATGCAATTTTTTATGTTATTTTATTTTTAGGATAAAACTTAGGTACAATTCCTTTGGTCAAGTATATTAGGTTCCTAGTTGAATTCAAATACATTGAATTTAAATATTCTTGGAAAAGATAACATTGTTTGTGTTTCATTGGTTAATGCAATCATATGTTTGAATTCAATTGGGGAATCTAATGTACCTAACCTAAGGAACTGTATCTAAGTTTTACCCTTATTTTTAGCTGGTAGTATTAGAAGAAGAAAGGACTATCTTGGTACTTCTCCTAACTAATAGATTTTCCCCAAAAAGGATACTTCAGCCACCAAGTGAAACAAATCCTACAGCTTTAAAGTGTATTTTTTCTAAACATAAAAAGCCAGGCATCCCATCAATAAAACAGATTAATTTACCTCCTATATTATTATAAAGCGTAACTTCTACACTGTCGTAAGTGTTAGTTGACAAACTTGTTATTTTGATACCCTATTTAAGATTGTAACATTTGCTTTTGCAAGAAATACAATAGGTGTATATGTTGCTTTCGAGGGTTAAAAAGGAAAAAAATTAATGGCAACCTCATTGGTGACACTATATCTATAGTAAACTCTATTCAACCATTTCAAGCAAAATTTAAATTAAATCCAATCTTCTTCTTTTTTAATATTGGTAAGAAAAAATTAAATCCAATCTTCCCCCAACCCAACTCTTCGAAAGTCATCCCCAGCACATTGCTAAACAGTCTGATGCATCAGCCATCACAGATCTTTCCAAAGAGCAAAATACCACTACCATATCCAACACCTTGTCCGCAACAATTCCAGTAGGCCACACCATCCCATTGCTTCAGCCACTGTCACCACTGTCATTTCAACATCACTATTACCACATCCCCAACTTCCCACCATGGTCCACTCCCCACTCCCCACCCCCCACCAGTTGAAGAAATAAAAAAGAAAAATAGATTGAGCTTGCTTTCAAACCTTTCAGAAACATAATGACATTTCTAACATACATGTTACTGGGGGAAACTATATTTCATTCAAACATAGATTTTGGAAATTCTTAATTGCATATATTTGGACTTGATAAGGATTTCTACTTTACATTCAGCATACATGAAATCATGTAAGAAATTCACATATCATTGAATAAAGAAAAGAATTTGAATTTCATAGGTTACAAAAAAAAAAAAGTGTACATGAGTATCTAAGAAGGATTATTTTCTTAAATTTAATCCGTTCTCCTTCATGATTGATCTTGTTTTCCATAAATCCTTGTTCTTATATTGGTGATTGCCTAGATTGTATGAATCAGATTTGATTGGATTTTATAAGTGCGTGTTATGCTAAGTCCCACATAGAATGTGTACGAGGTAGGTTACATAAGCAATTATGAAGAGCCCCGATTGTAACTTGATTAATCATTTTGGGGTTATAGTACATATGTGACTAGTGCTTGTGACATATATCCTCACTCATATTTTCTATTTTTCATTATATTAACAAAATTTTTAGAACTTTCTTAATTATCAATATCAAAAAAGGTAGGAGGCATTCAAAACGTGTTTGTGGTATTATGCTGTCAACTAATAGCATTTTGGTGAGCAAAGTTTTTCCCTTAATATACTATATGCTTAATTTTCAGATACCTAAAAACCAGACCAAAATTGTAAACCAAATATAAAACATACAACAAACGAGAGAAGCACCGGACCTGCATTGATGGCAAGTCTTTCCCCTAACTTGGTCATAAATTCTCTTTCCATCCTTGCCATAACCATCCACAAATAATGTCCAGCTCTTCTCAGTGCTTCCCAACAGCTTCTCATGCTCTTCAGTGTAACACTCCGGCTTCGAACCCTCTTCCACCAAAAAAGACTTACCCTTCTTCACCGGTTTCAATTCTACATAGCTAACTGGTGTCATATTCTGCAACCTATATCCCCACAATTAAAAAATATATTCAGAAAATTACCCATCAAAAAATGAATTAAATTCATTAAATAAAATGCAAATCATATTCTTTTAAAAAAATACCGGAGACCCATGTAGCATTCAGAATCACTAACTCTTAATGACATCACAGTAAATGAATTTATGGTTTGAATCGAAAGGTTTATTAAAGTATTGGGTTGGTTTAAAAAATAATTTTTCCAAGAGACTAAAACTTTCGCGTTGGTTTGTCATATTTATTTAAAAATTTCTCAGAAAAATATAAAGAAGAAGAGGGAATGATAGAATAACCGGGAAGAGCGGCGAGTGGGTCCAGATGACGGAGCTGGAGAGGGCCGAGGAGTACTAGCATTGTTGTGGTTTCTTGGGATGCGCTTAGAGTTAGTGGGTACAAAAGACTTGAGCTTGAGAGAGAGGTCGAGAATGCCCAGCTTCTGCAGTCTTTCGCGGTTTTCTTTGATTCTTTCCTCTCTGGACTGCTCGTACTGAGACACTTTCTGGGTCTGGGAGCTCTGAGGTTGGCCATTTTGGATTTCGTTGCTAGGGTTTGCAGGGGATTCTATAGCTACGCCTCTCTTTCTCATCGTGTCGTCAATGAGCTCTATCTCTATCTTTCTATGTGTGTGTGAGTGATTTGAATCTCTAACGGTCGAATATAAGGGTTTGAGACTTTGAGTTCCGAAATATGGGTAGTCAAGGAGGGAAAGTAAAGTTGGTGATGGGATTTAGCCAAAAAAAAAAAAAAAAGTTGGTGATGGGACAAATAATATTTTACTGCAAACAATACGCATTCCGAGGCATAGTTAAGAAAATTATTCCGATATCCAAAGATCGGTATATTGGTTCATTAATTCAACAGTAATATTAATTCACACATTAATTTTATAATTATTTAATTTAAATATTAAAATATATATAAAAAATGAAGAAATAACATCTCTAATGATAAAAATAAAATCTAAAAAACGTATCAATTACTCATTTCCCAAAATATGTACTACTATTAGAGCATTCGCAGTGGAGTTGTAAAAGTAGGATTTTTGTTAAAATAGATGGTACTGTAGCTAAAAAGCACAAAAAAACCCTCCCAGCCCACCCTCTACTTTAACTCCGGCTTTTACACATTGCTACAGTAACGTGTAAAAATACACGTTACTGTAGCACTTGTAACTTTTTTTTTTCATTTTTTATTCTGTCTTCTCTCTCCTCTCTCCTCTATAAGTCAGCCGAGCTACGGGGGTTTCGACGGTGGGTTGCGGTGGGTAGAGGACTCGATCTCAGTCTCGTTGTGGATCATTCTGGAGTCTGAAGCTTGGATTAGAATGGGTGGGATTCAGGATTCAAATAGTGGATTTGGAAATTTCGTAGGTGGAGAGAAGTCCGAAAGGCTTTGATCCGGATCGGGCCATTACGAGGACCTTCCAAGGGACAGGATCCCAGGTTCCGTAAGGGTGATATTTGGCCTCGTCAGGGCTTGAAGGAGACGCAGTTGCGCATCGAGTAGCACGGGTGTCGCGGAAGCCCATGAGAGGGAGGAGAGAGATCTGGGTTTTTATTTTGGGTTTTGGGGGTTTCGGCGGTGGGTCGCAGATCTGGGTTTTGGGGGTTTCGGCGGTGGGTGGGGGACCCGATCTGGGTTTTGGGGGTTGCGGCGGCGTGGGTATCAGGTTGCGGTTGACGGTTGATGGTTACCGTTTGTTGCCGCGGTTTGGCTATGGTTGCCGAGAGAGGGAGGAGAGAGAAATGGTTTTTTTTTTTAAGTTATTTTAAAAAATTATAATATTATTTTAATAAGATATTTTGTAAAGTAGAGAATGGGATGGAAGTTGTTATGTAAAAATGAGTTGTAAAATAGAAAAGATGCTTTTTAGAGTTGCAAAATAGAGAATACATAACAAATGGGTTGGGAATGCTCTTACATCATGACAAGTGTTAGATCATTAATGTATATAAAATAAAAAGTAATAGACTATTACATAATATTAGAAAGCCTTAAAAACATTATACTATTGTTTAATGATAATGAAAGAAACGCTAAAATATTTTTGTTATTGACCAAAAAAAAAAAACACACACAACTTTTTGACCTAATCTTGTTTAGTAAATGTCGTACGGTTTGGTATTTTAGTAAGGGCAAAACTTACATACAGTAAGTTATATTCTGTTCCTACTGTTTCCTTGCTAAAAAATCAACACGCGACATTTTAAAGCAGGAGACAAATGGAGTTAAATGTATTTCCATTTTGCCGTGAGTTAGCAATGGAGAGGAAAGAGACTTTATTAAAAAAAAGAAAAAACAGACAGAAACTCTCTCTCTCTCTCTCTCTCTCAGCCAGACGTACAGCATCTCTCCCCTCCGCCCATTCTCTGTCGTGACTCCTCCATTACCACCATCAACCTCACTGTTACCCAAATCACACCCTCCTCGTCGATCTCACTATTACCCCAAATCGCAAACCCACCTAAATCGCAAAATTTTCCCAACCATAATTGCAAAATATTCCAACCCCAAATGGGTTTGATCCATGAGCGTGGATGGTTGTGTAGCTGGAGTCCAAGAGGGTCCCTACCAGCCAAGAGCCAATGAAGTCGTTGACTCCTGTCACGCACACTGCTTCCTTCTTCTTGTTCTTTGGCTGCTCTGTCATTCTTCTTCTTAAACTTGAAATATTGATTGAAGAAGTATGTTTGTTTGTTAATGTTAGTTTTTGGGGTTCCGAAGTGGTCATAATAAATGGGATAAGGGTGAATCTTTTAAATGGGATCAGATCTATTAAGAATTCGTTGAAAAATTTTGTATTTGTTTCAACTTTTGATGATAGAAGTGAATTTTATTGATGTAATGTTTTGGAATATCAACGAGAAGCTTGTGATTCTGTAAATAACAGTATGGGTGGCAGTGGGGTTTGTACAAATATGCTTAGGTCTATGTATGGTGATCATGGCAAGAGAGATCGATGCTGTCTCGCTAAGATGAGAGATGCTAAACTGAGAGACAAAATTGTTGAGAGGAGAGAGAGTGTTTCTCTCTGTTTTTTATTTTTTTTAATAAAGTCTCTTTTCTCTCTCTTGCTAACCCACGTCTCACGGCAAAAAACAAATACATTTAACTCAGTTTATCTTCGCTTTAAAATGACCACGTGTTGATTTTTTAGCAAGGGAACCGAAGGAACAGAATATAACTTACTGTATGTAAGTTTTGCCCTTTTTAGTAAACTACTACCGATATGACCGGTTTAATTATAAATTTGGTATTTTTAATCAAATCAAACCAAAAATTCATCTATTTTGCCAATTCACAGATCCAACCGCGTCTGGTTTTTTTAACTATGGTCCAAGGTACACTTCCCCTAATACAATGTACCCAATCTGATCAACAAATTGTCTCAATGAACTTCAAATTAAATACTCGCCTAGCTAATTAAGTTGGGTCTCTCCTAACTGTGAAGGCATGAACATTGTTTGTGGAGAGACAGAGAGGAGCCTAAAAGAGACGCGAGATAATTTTTCTGAATAATTTAATCATGTGAGTGTTTTTTGTGATTTTTATTTACAACGTTAGGTCCATTTTAAAAACACCCAATGTGAATGCTCTGCTGCTAGTTGAGTCCGTCTTCACATGGGCAAGAGACAATGCAATAAAGGTTTTGGGATATTGGGCAGCAATTTTGATAAGTTGGACAAGAAGTGGAAGCCATAAGAGACCTGATAGCCTGTTACTCGAGTATGGACAGCTAACTAACCTTCTGAGACCATGGGCATATAAGTTTAATTTTGACAGGCCTCTTGTAATTGTTTTGCTTGTTATAAAGGCCCTTATTTTGATTCTAATGTTTCTTAACTAAGATCTCATCTCTATTTGTTTTTTCTTTTTTGAGACAATCTAATCACAATTTAGCTCAATAGAAAGGATGCAATAAGGGGTATCTTACGTAAGAGGTACATATAACATTACTCCTGTATGCATTTGTGGTCTACACGTGTAAATCCTATATACATAAGGAAAATGTTACATATACCTATTACGTAGGACACTTTTTACCAACGATCTGCACATATAAATCTCATATTCATGTAAAGAAAAGTGTTGCATACACCTATTACATAAAGATACTTTTTGCAACACAAAACATTTTAGTCATGGATTCAACAGGACCTTCAAATTTTAAATGGGAGTGAGAATCATATTACATCACCTAATGTCCCATACAAGAACTAAGACCTTCAAATTTGAATTGAGAGATACTTTTTAAAGCCTCACAACTATACTTGAACTAGTTTTTAGCAAATAAACAAACAACCTTTCAGCAAAACATTAAATCCAAATGCACTAAAATATACCATGGAAGTGATATCAGTCACGACATAAAATCGTTGAACTTTAATTTCCCCATGGTGTGTGAACATTTCAAATGGAATCAAAATAACCCAAGGTCCATTGGATTTCATATAGCATAAATATTGTAATATCCATACGAAACTAACCATAAAGCAAAAATAAGCATAAAACCATCCAATTCAACAGAAGAAACTCTTCAACGAAATAGAAAACATCTTAACTAGCAAGATATACTCAAAACTCAAAAGTTGTGTAACAAAATTCTTGTCTCATCATTGAGCATCACCCCTCTCAGGCTCCTCCAGGACTAGCTGCTTACCAGCAACTGGTTTTGCCAACAGATCTGTGTGCTCTTGGAATGGGGACTTCGTGAAGCGAGTTTCTTTCCAAAACTCGGGAGTAAGAAACCCATAAGTTTTCAGCAGACAATCAAAAGTTGCCTGTAAAGAGAGAAATTTACATTATGATTCACAGATTTATAAATAGCACATTCGATATTTGCAATTAACTTTCATAACTCTCATTTCAAATTTTAAAATTTGCAATTAACCATACATATAACGACATACAATGGAAAATTTGGGGATACACCATAGTCCAGTATGTATTACATGTCATTAAAAAGAGTTCTGAAATATGGAAATATAGATAGTTACGATCAATATAATTAAAAATATGAACAAATTACTTTAATTCTTTCGAATTTAAACACACAATCATATTT
Organism: Fagus sylvatica; assembly: GCA_907173295.1. NCBI lineage: Eukaryota > Viridiplantae > Streptophyta > Magnoliopsida > Fagales > Fagaceae > Fagus > Fagus sylvatica. The sequence continues at coordinate 5,914,273 of OU015768.1, forward strand.
CTATTCTTGATAGCAAGTGATATTATATTCCAAATCAATTGTCTTCTTCTTTTTTCAATAAGTTTTCCAAATAAATTGTTGTGAAAATTACATTTTAAACCCTATAGTTTAAGGGGTCTAACAAATTAAACCGCTTTGGAAAATTTAACAAATTGAACCCTAATACCAATTGACATACTCGGCATTAAAATTGTATGTTAAAGGACTCACCCACAACTCTCACTACAACCTCAATTCTTGTTCACTAAATTCAGTTTATACATTAATTAATCTATGTAGTCAAAAGATTGATCAGATACAAGGGGAAAACTCAAAGATTTTCATATTTCACAAGCCTAGAGAGTCTCGGCAGTACACCAAATCGCAAATCTGAATCCTAATTATGTTTATACACCAATAAAATGTCTTTTTGCTGGTTTAACTACTGTAATTTCCGGCCTAAAGCTTTAACCCCAACTCATGTTTTCAATCACGAATGAGGGAATGTTCATTGGATTATTGCTTAGAAGATTAAGCATTAAAAATATACTTTGAAATGAAATAAGCACAAATTAAAAGGCAATGTATTTCTTGCATCACAAAGATAATAAGCAACGAAAGAGAGCGAGCGAACCTTGACGAAGTTTCCGAGAGTCTTAGTGGATCCCCTGGATGAGGTAAAGACATCGTCAATCCCAGCAAACTGAAGCACCTTCTTCGGAACCCTAGCCGCCACAATTCCAGCTCCACGTGGCGCAGGCACCATACGGACGGTAACGGAGCCACACTTCCCGGTAACCTTACACGGCACAGTATGAGGCTTACCGATCTTGTTCCCCCAGTAACCCCTCCTCACAGGGATAACAGAAAGCTTCGCCAGTATGATTCCGCCGCGTATCGCGGTGGCGACCTCCTTGCTGCACTTGACGCCGAGTCCAACGTGGCCGTTATTGTCGCCGACGACGACGAAGGCCTTGAAACGTGTGCGTTGTCCGGCACGTGTCTGTTTCTGCACGGGCATGATCTTCATGACCTCGTCCTTGAGTCCTGGGCAGAGCTTGTCGACGATCTGGTGCTCCTTGATTGGGAGCGAGTGGAGATAGATCTGCTCCAGAGACTTTATCTTATCAGCATTGACGAGTCGTCCAAGCTTCGTCACTGGAACCCACTTCTCCTCCTCGTCGCGGCGTCCACGGCGACGCCCTCCGCGCCCGCGATCTCCCCTTGGCCTCCCGCCGCCGAATCCTCTTCCGAAGCCGCCGCGTTCGCCTCCTCCACCACGCTCAGCCATGATTGCTTTTGGTTTTGGTTGTTGGTTTGTTAGCAAAAATGAGAGAGACTGATAAAGATGAAACCCTAGTTCAAGATATGAGATATTTTTAATGGGATCAGTGGATGTTGGGCTTTGCCCTGGGCTCTCAGTTGGGCTTAATTCACTGTATTTGGGCCTAAATAATAACATTGCCTTCTTGGACCGGTTTAATTATGGACTCTCTCAGGCCCATTACAAAACAAACACCTAAAATCTGACCAAAGAATGAGTTTAATTCTATAGATTTTATAGGTGTTCTAACTCAACTAAACAGCACCTAAGTTCCCCTATAACTTTGTTAATATATGAGGGTATAAGTAAAACACGTAACCACGGTTTGAGCTCTTTCCATACTTGCTTTCCTAACACGTTGAGCAAATGTCACCAATGTTGATGAACTACCGCATGAAAGTTTGTATCATCAACTGCTCCTTAATATTTCTCACTAGAGAAGGGAGTCAAACCAAATACAACTCATTATAAACAAGTATACAAGTTTCATCTATGGATTAATCTGTCTGCTTCTGTAAACAAGAATGTACTTATATGCTTACCATTAGGCTAGTTGCTTAAAGTCCTTGTTCTCATTCAATTTAGGGACTTAAGAGAGCATAGCCATGAAATCTTACATTGCGGCCTTTGTTGTTTTGTTCTTCAATTTGAGCTATGTTGGAAAGGCTGCTAAGGTGGGAGCTTCTTTTATCTTTGGTGATTCTCTAGTTGATGCCGGGAACAATAACTATTTGCCAACGTTGTCCAAGGCAAATATCCAACCTAATGGAATTGATTTTATAGCATCTGGAGGAAATCCTACTGGCCGGTATACCAATGGGAGAACCATAGGTGATATTGTGGGTAAGCTCTCTCTTAATTTAGTGTGTTTCAGTTTTTTGTTTTGAATTTTAACTATGAAATGGAATCTATATTTAACATGAAATGGAAATGATCATATTCCGGGTCGTTAAATAGATAGCAAAAAAACTCTTCTTTTTACATATTTTGTATCTTTTGGTATTTTAATTTATTTTTCAGGAGAAGAATTGGGACTACCAAACTACGCTGTCCCATTTTTGGCCCCAAATGCAACTGGGAAAGCTTTACTATATGGTGTGAATTACGCATCAGGAGGAGGAGGAATTATGAATGCAACTGGAAGAATATTTGTTAGCATTTACTACTCAACCCTTACTAGAATTTTCATTTCTCTTCATTTATTGACAAGTTTCTTCCTTTCTTTTTGGAAAAAACAAAAAAACTTTTGGCTAGGAAAGAGAGACATCTACATGTTCACGTAACCTAAAGATTCACATATTGTGCAGGTTAATCGGCTTGGATTGGACATCCAAATTGATTATTTCAACGTTACTAGAAAACAGATTGACGACTTGTTGGGTCAATCAAAGGCCAGAGATTACATAATGCAGAAATCAATTTTTTCAATCTCAATTGGAGCAAATGATTTTCTAAACAATTATCTACTTCCAGTTCTCTCCATCGGAGCAAGAATTTCTGAAAGCCCAGATGCTTTTGTTGATGACTTGATCAATCACTTTAGGGACCAACTTACTGTACGTAAATTAAAGCATCTTTAAATATATATAACTTATAATTGGGTATTAGAATTGTTTCTTAAGATTATTACTTGCATGTTAATTTGATGGCAGAGGCTATACAAGCTAGATGCTCGGAAGTTTGTGATCGGGAACGTTGGGCCAATCGGCTGCATACCTTATCAAAAGACAATAAATCAACTGAATGAAGATGAGTGTGTGGCATTACCCAACAAGCTAGCACTTCAATACAATGCCCGGTTGAAGGATTTGCTCACTGAATTAAACGAAAACCTCCCCGGATCTACATTTGTTCTTGCAAATGTCTATGATTTGGTGCTGGAATTAATCACAAACTATAAGAATTATGGTAAGAACTAAGAACCATTAATATCATTTGCCAACTATGTAACACTGTTTTAGGCCTAATTTGACATACAATATTTGTTCAACAAGTGACTTAAGGTAAACACACAGTTAAAAAAGTTTTGTATTTTCTGGTCCTTTAGCAAAAAGTGTTGCCCATGTGAATATAGGATTAGACAAATTACTAATTGTTGACAGAATTGAAGTTACATAGGCAAAGTCAACTAATGACTAAATTATGTTATGTACGTTTGGTGCAGGATTTACAACTGCAAGTAAAGCATGTTGTGGAAATGGGGGCCAATTTGCGGGGATCATTCCATGCGGGCCTACGTCTAATATGTGCTCGGACCGCTCCAAGCATGTGTTCTGGGATCCTTATCATCCAAGTGAGGCTGCCAACCTTATAATTGCCAAGAAATTGCTTGATGGAGACACAAGCGTCATCTCTCCAATGAATCTTAGACAACTTCGAGATTATTGATTTTTCATTTCCATGAAATTAATCGTGTCCAATGGTTTGCATTATGTCCTTTGAATATTACCCAATATGTTTGAATTGTTTCTCCTTTATCAAGTAGTCGTTTACAAAAGCAAGCTCTTTTTTCTTACTTTTCTTTTCCACTTCAAACTATTGCTTCCTTTATCCCCTTGTTTCTTCTCTTCTCTTTCTTTTTTGGTTTTGTTTTGGTTTCTTTCATTCTTGGGGACTTGCGTTATATGTTGCTTGCAAGCTTAAGTTAATGTGAATAATGGGAACGACTAGTAGTTATAAATGCTTCTCCAAGTGTAGTCATGAATATGCATGTGTATAAATTTGGTTAAGTTGTCAAGAGACTTGAAGTTCAATTGGTATTTAACAGTCTTTTTTATGAAAGAACAACGGTTCAAATTTATCCTCTTCCAACAATTTAACTATTGAATTATAAAAAATAAAAATAAAAATCCCTTTAAATTGAGGGTGATTGGTGATTCCAGCTAATTTTCATTTATAGATACGATAAGATTTGAAATATATAGTATCAATTCTACAATGATTACTTTTTAGATGTTATAATTCAGATAATAATAGACACCAATGAGGTTTTTATTTTTAGTGTAAGCAAAATTCAAACTCAAGTCCTTGATAATATGAAACTTTACCAATGAGTTAATTGGATACCAAATATTTCAGCTAATTTTGGAACATGCAATCAACTCTTGCCACCTATCCTCCCATTTTTATTGCATGCGGCTTGGGATGACAACGTATTACATAATGTACAGTATCTTTCAACCCAACAAAAAAAAAAAATCAGAATCTAGTCTTTTGCCATACGGGATAGAGACAGAGTATGGGCACCTTTGTAACCACTTCTCCTGATATGATAGAAGCCTAACCGTTTGAGAAGAGTAGCCAACGTTTTTTTTGTCGTTGATGCATGGAGTTGAATTCAAATTATCTAACATGTGGTTTGAAAAGATATGCCAAAAAAAATATTAAAACTATTACTAATTGTATTATAAAAGACTTATAAAGTGATGTGATAAAATTTTTTTTTATTTTTTTATTTTGTGTTTAAAAGTTAAACATCACTATTCACTCCACTTTGTCCATCAATCTAATTGTATTTGTTTTTAGTTGTAAGTTCAATGTATTTACATTGTAATAAGATTTCTATAATTGCTTCATCTTCTTATTTTTGAAACATGTGGTTTATAGATGTAAATTTTAAGGATTTGAGGCCTACAAAAATATTAAGGACACATTTGATACACTATAATAGGTCTTGTAATGTAATAGCTATGTAACAACCCAAGGAAAGCGCTAGCCACATCTGCGCTTATACCCCAAAAGGACTAGTCAAGTTACAATTGAGGCTCCTTGCAATTGTTAATAAAGCCCAGTTTGACCCAATTAATTGCCCGATGTGGGACTCAGCAAACACACACACTTATCAGAATTTGGGGCATCACAATCTCCCCCACTTAAATCCCTAACGTCCTCGTTAGGGCCCATATATCCGAGCCCACATGGGATTACTGGGTTGGCTCTGATACCATTTGTAACAACCCAAGGAAAGCGCTAGCCACATCTGCGCTTATACCCCAAAAGGACTAGTCAAGTTACAATTGAGGCTCCTTGCAATTGTTAATAAAGCCCAGTTCGACCCAATAATTGCCCGATGTGGGACTCAGCAAACACACACACTTATCAGAATTTGGGGCATCACAAGCTATTCATAAGGAATAACTATTCGGTTGTTTGGTTACGCATTCATTACAGGGAATAGCTATTCCTTAGTAATAGCTATTCTTTAAAATGAGGAATAGTTATTTCTTACAAAAATGAGCGTAATAGTTATTCCTTAAATCACATAATAGCTAAAAAAAAATTTAAAAATTCGAAAAACCATAGTTAACAACTTTCTTTTTTTAAATCTCTCTCTCTCTCTCTCTCTCTCTCTCTCTCTCTCTCTCTCTCTCTCTCTCTATATATATATATATATATATATATATAACAATCAAAACCCAAGTCTCCATTTTTTTTTAAAAATTTGCTCTCTCTCTCTCTATATATATATATATATACCCAAGTCTCCATATTTTAAAATTTTCTCTCTCTCTCTCTCTCTCTCTCTCTCTCTCTCTCTCTCTCTCTCTATATATATATATATATATATATATACTCAAGTCTCCATTTTTTTTTTTTAAATTGCCTCCCTCTTTCTCTCTCTACACACAAGTCTCCATTTTTTTTAAAAAATTTGCTCTCTCTCTCTCTCTCTCTCTATATATATATATATATATATATATATATCTCAAGTCTCCATTTTTTTTTAAATTGCCTCCCTCTTTCTCTCTCTACACACAAGTCTCTATTTCTTTTTTTTTTTAAATTGCCTCTCTCTCTCTCTCTCTCTCTCTACACACACACACATATTATATTTATATATATAACATTCAAAATCTAAGTCTCCAAAATATTTTAAAATTATTAATACTCCTATAATAAGCAATACTCTTATATTAATCATGTTGTAGTAAATTATAGAATACATATTCAGAGTTCTATTCATGTGTTGTCACCAAACAAATGAATGATAACAGTTATTACATGACAGCTTCTTTTATTCATTGTAATACTGATTCCTATTACAATGTAATAACTATTACAACCTACCAAACGTGCCCTAAAGGTTGTACCTCATGTGGGTCAAGTATACTTTTTAAAACTACAAGTTGATAAATCGAACCTAATCCAAACCACATGCGAGGGACCCTAATTTACAACATTATAAGAAAAAAATAAAGCCCATTTTGTGAGAGTGTCGAGCTCAACCTTCCCAACAAGAAATTCGGCCCACGATTTGCCCAACATCAATGTGACACATGTTAAACTCAAAGAAAATTAGCACTGGAACTCGAACATCATTAAATTTTTTTATAACAATAACAATTACATAATTTTATGATGATGGTGGTGGCACTAGTCCTTATGGCGGTAGAGTGGTGGTAGTGGTTTTGGAAAAGCTTAAAATATTAATGTTAGTTGTAACATTTGTGGGATGAGTGATGCTAGGGATCATGCTAAAAAATTTATTAGTTAATTTGTATAAAATATTAATAAAATATATCAATTATATTCATTATTACGTTAGTTTGTATCTTGTAATAAAAGTTATAATATCTTTAACATCTTCCACGTGAGATAACAATGGTAATACTAGAATAGTGGGAGCATCTACAATTTGTATGGCAAGGGTGGAGCAATAATTGAATGATGGTGATATAGTAGTGGTAATGGAGTGTGATAATTGGCAACAACGATGGAATAATGTTTTCAGCTCTTAGTGGTGGTAGTGACAGTGAGGTGATGGTGATGGTGATGGCAACAATGTACCGATTACGTAGAAACTGGTATCAATATTAACAATTTTAGTGATGATGATGGAAGAAGCATGGCAATTAAAAATGATGATGTTGAATTTTCATTTTCAGCACTTAAACTTCGTTATCAAACATCACCTTTAGTCTTATAATTTGACCAAAGTCACACAAAAACTTTTCCCGATAAAGAGTTAGAAGACTCTTCTTAGATAATGGAAAAAAGCTGTAGATTAGAGATTGGAAAGGTAGGGGAATTAAAGAGCTCGTGTTTACCAGTTTGCCTAATTACATGGACCTACTTTTAGCCAAATCAAAGCAGTTAATTGTATGCATTCAAGTTAATAATGTTGGCATTAACACGAGAACACTAAAACTTTATATCTATCAACTCCTTCCTACGAATATACCTATCGAACTCTTTTTTGCTGGGAATTTCTCTATCAACTCATTAGTATACATAACACGAGACAACCGGATATCGTAAATAATCACAATCAGTATTTCTATATTTGAGTATTTAACAATTAAGAATAGCCTCTTTTACTGACTAACCTCATCAACTTTTGTCCCCCTATTTTAATGTGCAAAATTCTCTCAATCATGGTCCCCACACACATTCTCTCATTTTTTGTTTATTTATAGTTAAAATATTGTTTTCGACCCCACATTTTGTAAAACGTTCAATTTTCGTTTTAAACTTTAAATAATTTATTTTCTATCCCTGAAAATAAATTTAATGTATTTACATTTTAAGAGTGTCAGAATTCATGTTTGAACAACCGAACTTCATGTTTGGATTATCATTCAGAATTCAGAGACGAATCATGAATAATTTAAAGTTTAAAGACAAAACTAAATTTCATATAAAACTTATGGATGAAAATAATATTTTATCATTTATTTATTTATTTTAAACTAAACCAGGAAAGGAAGTGGAGTCGGACGAAGGTGTCAATTGTACTACATGTCTACATGTCATTAACGCCCTTCCCTTTGTTTTTGTTTATTTTTGGAATCTAGCCTTGATATTTCAACATCTCTTTGTACTTTTATTTCTTTTTCTTATCAAGTGAACATTCAATTATTATTATTTTTACCATTATCATTCCCTTCTTTTGATTTTATGATAGAGAAATCTTTCCACTATAGAATTCTTTGAATTCATTCCAAAAGAGTAAACTCTAGAATTCTTTGAATCTACCCGAAAAGAGTAAACTCGAATACTTAACCCCGGTGCCTTTTACCATTACAATTAAAAACAAAAAAAGAGTTAGGTGCTGAATCTCATTATCATACTAACTAGAGAATTTTCACACTATTGAATTTTGGGTTAAGAAACCAATTAGAAACCATGTGAGGGGAATCATGCATGTCCCAGCAGCAGAAAATGCCGAAAACGAAATGAGAGAGGGAGGGTGGGTGGGGGGGATAAGTTTTCAAAGCTTGAACAGTAGGAGCGAAGAAAGGACGCATTGTCAGTGATTATGGGCGACCAAATAAGCAGTGGAGACTGAGGATTAGATAGCGATGGTGTTGGGGTTGGGTTTGGAGCTGAGTGAAGTTTTTGAAGGTTTTTATTTTTTAAGCTTTGAAAGCGACGTATGATTATTTGCCGGAGACATGTAGATGGCTACTCAGCCCCGCGCGTGCCACAGGGTATCCCTCCCACCCTCACTGTCACCTCACCGACACTTACCTGTTCTTCACTGACACGTGTCTCAGTCCTAATATCACACTTAAGGATTGAGATCCCATACTATTAATATTACATGCCATATCAATTGAGCTTTTTAACTTTCAATATTAATTTTTTAATAAAAAATTATTAAAAAATTTATTAAAAAAAAAAAAAAAATTACATCCATATAAAACTTTTTGAGTATTTGATAGGATATTTATCCATACCTAAGCTCTTCTTCTTCTTAACCTTGTCACTTGTTTGCTGTTACTATGAATTGATTGGTCCCTTTCCCTCCCAAAATAATGTTACATAGACTATAAATTTTATATTTTTTTCAGTAACTTCTTTCATGTCAATTCATGATTACTGGGACAAAGCCTTAAAAAATATATAAAAAAAAAAAATTCATTTAAAATGCAATCTCAATATTAGGACATGGTATTTCCATACCAAATAATGCTGAAATAACAACTTTTGGCATGAAAATAACATTCTCATAAAATTTAAATAATGTTATATTATTCAATAATTATCAAAGTCAATTAAATTATATGTTTAAATTAAATTTAGAAATACAATCTATTGCAGTTAAGGAATTATATGTAAGCTTCACATTTTTTTTTTCATTCTTAATGATTTGACTCCAACATTATTGAAGAAAAGAGAAGGTTGGCTATAAAAGTACTAAAATAAAAATAAACAAGTGTTTAAGGATGATAATTTAATATGAATAAAAGCAAATTATAAATAAAATATGTATAAAAACTAATTATGGGTATTATAATTTATATATATATATATATATATATATATATATATATATATATATATATATATATGCATTCTGGGTGGGAGGGTGAGTAAAAGTTGTCCTTATTGTGTTCCCTCTTCCGGCAAGGAAAACCCTTACATGAGAATACAGGACAAAACAGGTCGAGTGAAACAGGATATATTTTCCATCCATATTTTAAAGTATACATTTTATAATTAATAACTTACTTTGAACTACTTTATGACATCCATTTTTTATAGATTTTTTTTCTTTTTTTATTTGAACATTTTAAAATATTCCAATTGTAGAAATCTACCTCATATAAGAAATTTATTTATTATGTAATTGATGCGGCACTAATTACACAATTGTCATGTCAGTTTGTAAATCTAACCTTTGGTAAGTATCTCTTGATTACAGTCTTATTCTCTCTTACCCCTAAACTTATTTTCATATGTCACATTTAAGGTAAATAAGTTTGATAGATTGGGTTTTATTGTTTTACTCTTTAAAATTGATCTTAATAGCCAATTTGGTTTAAGACCAAGCAGAGAGTGAAGGATACAAAGACAAATTTGAAGATATAGCTAGCCAAACGGCATGGCTTTTCTTGAGATGAAGATGGGAAAGTAGGAAGACTTATTAGTGTCGGGTTGTGTGTTTTAATGTGGTGCTGATGGTGAATTTGCCATTGGAGTGTTTAGAAACCATGAGTGAGTGATAGAGAAAGAGAGACAGAGATGGGAATATTTTTTTTTTATTTTTTTGGTTGGAATGAGGAAGTGATACACAAAGAGAGAGATAGTCGTATTATAATTTTATATGGTAGATGATGCTCTTTTTATTTGTAAAAAATTTCAAATATAACTTTCATATTGGAAGATATGAATTCGAATATGAAACAATCAAATTAATACTAAAAAAGAACCCTTTGTACATTTGTTACTACTAATAAACAAAATATGACAAACAATTTACGGAAAAAATATTGATAGTTTAGCCAAAAGCCTTGTAACTCAACTGATATTGACTGGTCTCATTTTATAAAAAGAACCACGGTTCAAATTATCTTCTCCAACTATCGAATTGTAAAAAATAAACAAAATGATGGTTTTGATGTATTTTTTGAAAAATGTTTTAAAAAACGTACACTATTAGTCTATATGGTGATTTTTAGTCCCTAAAATTTCAAAGAGTGAGGACTATTAATTCATAAATTGTGGGATTTAGGGACTAATATTGAATCATTTTTAATCCTAAAGTTTTAAAAAGTAAATGTTATTAGTCTTTAAGGACTAATTGTGAATGTTTTATAATAAGATTGTTATTGTGTGTTTTTATTTTATTCTTAAAATTGTTATTTTCCTGTAATATGATTGATTTCCTTGTGTGAATTTTATAATTTTAGAATTAAAAATGCAAGTTCACAAATCAAACTTAAATCAAAAGATAGATAGATAAAAATGCAATTAACTCTTAAACAAAAATAAAATAAAAATTGTAGAAGCCAGCTAGCGGGTATGTATATATTGTGGGTACATATAAATATTACGTGAAAATAAACACCGTCCATTAGATTTTTTGTCCATTTAAAGGCCCATCGCACGGTGGGGATATTTAGGAAGTTGGTGTGTGCTCTTATAAGGAAACAAATTGTTTGGTAATGGCTACAGTATAGCGCGAAATCCGGTGATAGATAGGAGTACGGAGGAGGAATCTGATGCGGACATGACGCGTCCGAAATCAGAGGCGAGACCCAATAATTGCTCCCCACGCTGTCCGACATTCATGATTCTGTCGGTCCTGTCCCACCCACCTATCCAAAACCATCAATCCCTCTCAATCTCTTCTACTTCTTTGACTAGATAGCCCCGCCTTGCTGCTTTTCAATTTTGGCTCGGATCAATCCCCCTATCTATTACCCACATGCCTCTTGTTCGTTGCAACTTGCAACCTTCCCGAATCATAGATATCATACAATATTGGATTATGTGCTAGTGTGCATGATTGCCTTTGTCTCACTAAATTTTTGTATTGGGCATTTTGTAATCAACTTGCCAAAGCCTTGTAGCCCACTAATGAGTGAAGTTGTTGATTAAGCACTTTGCCGTTAATATTATAATCAAGATTTTTTTTTTTTTCTTCATCTACTTTAAGAATTGAACATTATAGAAAAAACAGCAAGAAGACATGGGTTGAAAACTACATCTCTATTTTCCAAGTATGGAGGCACAATTTTGTTCTTTTGCGTCAGCACATTTTCTTCATGGAAGTTGAAATTTTTAGCATAGAAGAAAATTGGCGTACAATCCTATAACTCTAGTATGTTGTGCTCCCCCTATACCCTATACACATCAAATCCCGAAGTAACAGTAACGCTAAGCTGCAGACATTGTAAGCTACATTCACCTAAAAGTAAATTTGAAGGGAAAAGATAAGAAGAAAAGAAAAAAACGTAATAAGTCATATGGTTTGCTGGTAGCAAACTGTCTCCTATGTAAAGTAGGATATAGCTAAAACAAACGGAAACTGAACAAAAGCTCTACAAATTAAGGGAAATGATATTTTCATATTATTTGTGTGTAAATATCAAATATTGGTATATAAAATGCATTAAAATTTGATATTTTTATATTAATAGTGTGGAAATAATACTAGCTTAAATTAAACCTTACAAAAATTATTACGGATATTATGATTTGTTGTCTTTTTGCAAAAAGAATTCAACAGTTATATACTAAAATTTGATATTTACGTATTAATAATACGAAAATAGTACTAGCTTAAATTAAACCTTACAAAAATTATTAAAATTATTACGGGTATTATGATTTGTTGTCTTTTTGTAAATAGAATTCAGCATGAAGGATACCATTCGTCTCTCTCTCTTCTTAAATTCTGTATTATTGAACAGGTAGGTACGTCAATACGTCTCACTGTTGTCTTAGAATCTCTGAAAAATCTTGCTTTAAGGAAAAAAAAGAAGTGATTTTATTATTATTATTTTATAGAAAAAAAAAAAAAAAAGGATTTTGTTTCTCACAAATTAGAGGTCCAGAAATTATTTGTGAATTGTACGTGATAGGAAGGGGACTGTATTTAAACGGGTGGTACCACTAATGTTAATGTCACTTTTCTAGTCCTAGTCGTACCAAGTACCAACAAAATATGAACGAAAAATAGGAGTAAATACGTACTGAATAGAGAATCTTAAGGGCTTGGTTCTTTGAATCCAAGCTAGCTATACAAGCCGCACTCCTAGCTGTGTAGCCAAACCAAACAGAACCCGACCTTCTGCAGAAGCCGACTGAAATGTCGTGCTTAACAGAACACTGCTTAACGTACACAACACTGTAAAGCTGATCACTCTGCCTCATATAAGTCTCAAATTATATGTCTCTGTTTCTGCTGCATAAGAACCAGATATTCTTCTCTCTCTCTCTCCATAAAACCCCCCTCCACCTACTCCACAAGAACCAAAACCAACCTTCCTATTCCTCTGCTTAATTCAGCATTCACATCCACAACTCTCAAATCAAAAACCAAAACAAAACAAAGCCAAAAAAGTAGTCTTGTTTGGGCACTCACACAAGTTACAACCGAACTCAACCCAAATGCCTTCGGACTCCAGTGAGCAACGTAGACAAACGAAGCCCCAAAACCCGGGAGCTCCACCACCAGAACAAGAGCAACTACCATGCCCACGCTGTGACTCCACCAACACCAAGTTCTGCTACTACAACAACTACAACTTCTCTCAGCCACGCCACTTCTGCAAGTCCTGCCGTCGCTACTGGACCCACGGTGGGACCCTCCGTGACATCCCCGTCGGCGGTGGGTCCCGTAAGAACGCCAAGAGGTCTCGCACCGCCACCAACCCAAACCACAACTCCAACAACATCCTCTCCTCCGCCACTTCTCATGAACCGTTACAAACCACACCGGTCTTGCTCCCTCTCTCCGCCAACCACCACGGCTCGTCCGTACAGTTTGGTCTTGGTGGTGATGGGAAGGGTAATGTGAATGTGTGTGGGAGTTTCACTTCTCTGTTGAACACTCAGGGACCTGGGTTTTTGGCTTTGGGTGGGTTTGGGCTTGGGCTTCAGCCCGGGTTCGATGAAATGGGCTTTGGGCTTGGGAGAGCGGTTTGGCCTTTTCCAGGAGTGGGAGATGGTGGTGCTGCTGGTGTTGTTGGCAATGGTGGAAATGCTAGTGCTAACGGAATGGGGAACACGTGGCAGTTCGAGAGTGGAGAATCTGGGTTTGTTGGTGGAGATTGCTTTCCTTGGCCGGATTTGGCAATTTCAACCCCTGGAAATGGTCTCAAATAAACTGTTCTTTTCTTTTTTATATTTATTTTCCCTCTTTTTTTTTTTTGGTTGTTGTTAATGGAAACTGTGGTTTAGGGTTTTATTTGCTAGTATTTTGAGTAAATTTGGGTATGAAATTTAGAAAAAGAACTAGACTTTTTTTGACTCTGTGTTATGTTTTTTTTTAATTAGTGACTTTGCCATGTAATTCTGTTAGTTGCAGATGTGCCATATTGTTATTAGCTGCTTAAGCAAATTTAAAACTTGGTCTTGCCTAAAAGTCTAAAACTTCATAAAGATTTTCATGAGCCAGTGCAAAAAACTAATGTGAAGAATTTTCTTAAATCTTAACATTATGATAATTTGTGCTTTTGAAATTCACTAAAAAGAAGAAGAAAAGAGAAGAAGCCACATCGTTTGAGTATAAAATCTTGGAAGGCAATTGTGATGAGTGAATTTTATCTGCAACACAGATTTGGAGTGGATTCTCTTCGTTTCTATAGTATTTCATATAACAATGTTCAATATTTTAGGATAGTAATAGGTTCACACCACAGTCCACACCTACATTACTTTTTCACAACTATAGATATCAATGTCTACAATTAGGTGGTGTGAATTACCATTAATTACCCACAGTTTTAACGATCATGGTAATTAAAACTGGGAATACTGCTGAAGCAAGGGAATAGAAATAGAAAAGATGCATGTATGTTGGCTATCTTCAATGTGAACCTCAAGCCTGCTTTGCATGATTCAGTCCAACCATGACTGAGGTTCTCAATTTCTATTTCTATTCTTAAGAGTCAAGAGTCAATTTATTGAATATTTGAACGACATAGTTACCTCGGATGTGATTGTATAGCTAGTTACGACTTGCTGTCTCTCTGGTATCAATTTATTTGACTTAATTATAAGATTTGAGGATGAAATGCAGTTCCAAAATGAAAAATATTATTTGTACACCTATAAAATTTTATTTTGCTCAGACATGTTAATTAATTGTGTTTCAGAAAAAGTATATTATAGATGTTTCATAATAATGCATAACATCAACATCACGTCATCACCTCGTTTATTGTCTCGATATTTAAGTGGCAAATCCTTCCATCATCTTGCAAGCCACACAGAAAAATTCATTAAAATCATCTTTTTATCAAGGACAAAATAAAATTACCCACTTCACATTTCTCTTATTAAACTACTAGTAGTATAATATCTGTAAAATGCACGGTTTAATAAAAAAAATAATGTATAAATTAAAGGAAATATTATATTTATATAATTGAAAATGAAGAATAAAAAAGATGACTAAATAAAAGAACAAAAGATAATTCAAATTATACGTGGCGAAAGCACATGCCATGATGCCATAGATGCTTTTGTATTCCACGCTCGTTCAAGGAAGAAGAAAGTTTAGGAATGGTAGTGCTGTAAACACGAAAGAAGAAAATCGCACAGGTAAAATGCAGAAACGCCCAAGACAGAAGGAATTATGTTAGATTGGTAGCTAATATAAGTTGGGTCCGAATGAGCCCAAACACACGAATGGGCTAAATAAGAATGATTCTCTACAGGTGTAACTTTGCTCTTTATTGAAACTTCATATTGATATTATTGTTACGAAAGTGGTAGTTTTTTGCTGAATCCAGTCTTACAGGCTTACAGCACAAGCATGGGGCTTAGGCCCAGTGTGGTTTTAATTCATATTGAACAGTGTTTAACATGACCTGAGAACATAATATAATTTTTTTAGGGGTTATTGTTTAGTGTCACACTGTGTAAGTGGATTCATAATGGGTCGATCCGTTTTGATACGATTAATAGATAGATTAATTTTCGTCATTTTTTAAAATATTAAGTTAAATGGAAATTTATAACACGCACCTTATTGTGCTGGTATATATATTACAAATTTATGTTTGTTTGTTTGATGGAAAACGTTTTCTTTTATTTTTTGGTGTGGTGCGAAAAAAATAAAAATAAATTCATGGTAAGTAGAAAACACTTTCCTAAATCAATGAAAAATAATATGAAAGAGGCATAAAACTTTTTCCACCTCTCATGTGGGCTTACCCCCTCCATCCATTTGTATCGCCAACACCACCACCATCTCCTTCGTCGTCACCATTAGGTCCATTACTGTTGTTGCCATCCAGGGCCGGCCCAGCCTTTAAGTTATTTAAGCAATAGCTTGAGGTCCCCAAATTAGAAAAGGCCCCAAATTTTTTATGGTCCATATGTAATATATATTAATAAAAAAGCCTTTTTTTTTTTTTTTTCTTTTTTTTTTTTTTTTTTTTCTCTTTTCTTTCCCGAACAAATTTTTTTTTTTCCTCTCTCTCTCTCCATTTCTTTCTCACTACCTCAACGTACCGTGAGTCTGTTTCTCTTTCAGCTCTTTTCTTTTTTCTCTTCACAATCTTTTTCTCAGCTTTTTGGTAAGAACTCTTCGTGAGTTGTGTTAAATGAAAATATCTAATTGTTGGTTGTGGCCAACATCAAGCCACGTGCAATTTCATTTTTTTTTTTTTCTATTTTTTATATCATGAACCAATGGTTAGATTAAGTCTTTTGCATTTATTTTGTCTGATGGGTGAAGCATGGAAGCCATGTGGGTTATTGTGATGACCTTGAAAAAAATCAAATATTCTATTTGATGGGTATAGGACCTTTTTTTTTTTTTAATTGTGATTAATAATTTTGAATAAAATTCCAATAAAAAAATTCATAAATATTAATTTAATTTAGCATTGAATGAAAAAAAAAAAAAAAAGAAGGCCTCAATTTTATATTTGGCTTAAGGCCACTAAAAAGTTTGGACCGGCCCTGTCTTTTTTTGCTAAAAAATGAACATTTCATTCATGCAACAGGAGGAATACAAATAAAATCTCTAAACCAAGCCTCCTCTACAAGGGGTGGGAGATTTTTAGGGAAAAACACAGCAGGGAGATTAAACTTAGGACCTAACTTGGCAAGCGTATGCGCCACCATATTGATCTCACGTTTAACCCGACAAAAACTAAGTTTGGACCGGCCCTGTTGCTATCACCACTATTATTATCTTCGTCGCCACCACCACTATTATTATCTTCGTCGCCACCACCACTGCCACTACTATCATTGGCTACCACCACCACCACCATCACAATATCTCTGACTTTGACCAACATTCCCCACCTCTATTGTCACTATAACATTGTTTTTGTTTCCATTATTGCTGGTGTCGCCACAAGCACCGCTACTATTGCCACCACACTAGTTTTGATGTTGCCACCGCCACACCAATTAATATAGACCTATATGAAATATTATTGATTTTCCATGCGAGTCAAAAAGCGTAAAATGATTTTAGGTTCAATTTTTAAGTCACAACCAAATGTAGAGTCATTCTATAGTAAACTTTTTTATTTATTTATACACGTACCACACTTATCTAATCTTAACCTTTTATTTATTATTATATTGAAACTTATCAGTATTATTTATTTTAAGTAATGATAGAATTTTAACTCCTAAATTTAACTAGCTTTGAAGCCACCTATTATTGCTTCTCCAAATGTTAGGGCTATGATTGGACTTGTTAAGTGGTGGTGCCTCAACAAAGTTAAAATTTAAATATTCAAAAAACTTTATAAGGAATATCCATAGATATTTTAATTTTAATTTTTTTAGATTTAACTTAGAGCTAATGAAGTAAAGTGATTTGCATCTTTGCTTATATTTGTGGGGTGGATATATAGTATTAGATATATGAAGTAAAAATAACTTATATTTAATAAAATATGTATATTATAAATTTTAGGATAAAATATAAAAAAAAAAAATCCCTAATGTTTGAGCTAATGACAGAAACTATCAAAATTTCTTGAAAATATTCAATTTTCCCCCTAAGTGTAAGTAATGCTTAATGCCGTTTGTGCATTTTTTTTCTTCCTAAAAACTACAAATTTCACATCTGCTGATTAGGTATTAAATTGTGATTGGTCTATAATAAGTTATGTCAATGTGAATGTGATGTTGTACTAATCACAATCGGTTACCTCAATAGTTATGAGATTTGTTGTTGTAGCACTATTTTAGAAATAAAAGTCTTCGTCCACGTTTTGATTTATTTAAGACCATAAATTCGGTTTTGGGGAAAAGTTCACAAACGATATTGTTAAGTGTTATTTGTACTTAAGAGTAAATTGGATATTTTCGAAAAGCTTTGATAGTTTTTGTTATTATAGTTTTAGTATTTTACCCTAATTCCCATTTGTTGCATCTTTTATTTAAGATCAAATCTTGACCCATGAGCCTATGGAATCCCATTTGTTTGCATATTGTATCTTGTTATGTGCCATTCTAATAGTAAGTGCTAAAATAGCCCATTTGAATGGTACAAGCTCAAATAGCCCATCTAAATCGAGATAAATAATTATCTTGAGTGAGATACCCTATAAGAACTTTTATATACCACTGATTCTCTCCTCTTGTCCGTTGGATTTGGTGTAATGGTTGTATATAACATCTCTTTGATATGAGATATGTCCCATGCTTGTAGGATCTATCTTCATATAAGAGAAGATGTTGTATATAACTTTTACATAAAATACTTTTTCCACACATTATGTTATCTACTTTCCGACAAAAAAGTAGAAATGATTTTCTTCTTGCCAAAAAAGAAAATAAAAGAAAAAGTAGAGATAATTTTTCTTATTTTGCAAAGGGAGGATTTTGATACCTGCCTGTCTGAAGGGAGCTGCATAATAACCGTCATTTTGACAGAGAAGTAGATTCTTTTTTCACTCTCTAGCATATATAGCATGATTCAATGATGTATTCCATCTCATGCACACCAACCAGTGGCTAAGCCTCTGGTCCAGTGTGCAAGAGATGGAATATACCATAAACCCATGTGAGTTGAGACTTGGATAACACCGGTCCATTCTAGAAAGACAAAGACTCTAAACCTTGAGAAGTCTCTCCCATCTTTGCAGGTTAGATGTCTTACGTCCTAGCTTGCAATTGCGGGCATGGAAATGGCAAGAGATGCCAATATACGATGGGATTGACTTTGAGAGAGCTAGGAGGCTCCTCTTAAGTAGTGGGGGAAAGTAGTGTTAATTTTGTTATCTAAACTGAGTTGTGAATATTTTTTTCCTGTATATGAAAACAATATCTTCTCGCATTATGGTTTAGACTGACGTCTCGATCATGCCTTTCCTTTTGGAATCGCACATAATGAGAATCTTGAGAATATGAGACCTATTCTAGTGCTCCATGACGTGGAAATCACCAACAATGGGCACCATACATCAAATGACTGATGAGTTAGATGTCACGGTACTGTTTTTGTTTTGACCGTTTTGTTGAGAATTACTATGACAATTCTCATTCTCATTGCTGTTTCATCCTCAACCAAGTTTGCTACCGACTTTCTGGTTTAATTTTTATTTTATATTGCTTATGTACAGCCATTTAAAATCTTAGTATTTATTTTTTTCATCTAGATACTACGAATATATTTTAATCTACTTTCAATAAAAAACCAAATAAACTGATACCAAATAGAGACATGATCATCCACGCACATAATGTGACCCATTTGACCAACCTAATTCTAGGATGGGTTGGTCGAAATCAAGGGTGTTCAACATCGAAAAATTCTACCCGAGGATCACATTGGTTTATTTCTTATTTATGTGATTATTTTTTATGTGAATTGATAACTTACATTGGTTCACTTTTCATTCAGGTAGCCTGTCCATCCTTTCAACCTCCATGCCTACGCCATCATCCTTTAGTTTAAAAAAAATTAACTATTTTATATTCCTTCCAAAAGCTATTGTGTGTGTGGTCTTCAGGTATTGTCCTGGAAATATTCTACCTGTCGGCTTCAATTCAGCGATCGAATGAATTATAGACAGTACTGCACAAAATGATTTTCACGTTGTATTTGGAGGGTAGTCTCAGTCTCTTGTGTGATTGTGAATAATGAACACAGTGTGTTGTCTTGCCATTCCAAACTATGCTGTAAGCAATGACGTTGCATCAGTGAATTAGCATCTATCCAGTTGAAATTGTGTTTTAAAAAGATAATAATTTTAGTGTAAAAGATAAAAATCTTAATTTAAATGTTAACACTAAAGAGGATTGTAAGGCATCCAAGTTAAAAATGGTAATTTGAAAAGACTGGTTTAATGCTAAATCTTGAAAACGATTTCAGCATTTCGAAAGGTCAAGATAAAAGTTCTATTTCCTCATCACGCTTCAAGTTGAATGACAACTTGCAGTTCAATGCAAGACCCACTCTGCGAATTCAATGATCTTAGAGTTCAAAACCGGTAAAGTGCTTAAAAACCATGCAAATGGGGTAAACATTGGTGTTAAGTGGAGAGTCTCCATAATTGTAAAGGCAACCACAGAAGGTTTTAGTGAGAGTGCTGAGCTGGACATGGTTTTCAATACAAATGAATACTTCATAATCTTTTGAGATTTTGTCAATTGTTGTTGGTACGAGGTGTAATTTTGACTTGGAGCTTTTACTTTTCATGCGTGGTTGTTTGGGCTTCTGTGCTTTTCCATTAGTGGAATATAAATTACCATTCTTTCTTCTAATTATTCAATCGGGTACATCAACAAAGGGTGGTTTGAATGCTTGTTAAAATAGTGGAAGGCATCATGGCACTAATTCAATCAATCTATGGAACAATACAAAGGCTATGTCTACAATGCATTAAACACGGCATTTTATGTAGAGAGAGATTGGATGCGAGGGTGGGATAAAAGGAGGATGAAGTATTGGCTGTGGGTTATATTATGGAGCTGACTCCGACAAGTGAGGGAGAGGAAATAAATTTTCGTAAAGTAAACAAAAGACTGAAGGAGGAGTGATTATTCAATAATGGGTCCTGTTAACGAGTGCCCTTAGGGCAATGTTTAAGGAAGCATTTAATGCTTCCACTTTATGGGAAGTAGTAAAAATTTAATATTAAAATAATACAAAAACAACTTTTAAGGGTATTTTAGTCTTTCTATTTATTATTATAATATTAAAAATTCGTTATTTCGATAAAGTACAGATATTTAATGCTCCTTAACCATTGCCCAAAGGGCACTGATTAACAAAACCCTTCAATAATTTAGGACTACAAATAAATACGTAGTCTCCCTCTCACATGAATGGTAGGTCTCACCACATAAATGTGGATCCCATTAATTAAATTCATAGTAGAACCCACTATTTATATGAGAGAGAGACTACGTATTTATTTGTAGTCCTGAATTACTGAATAATTTTCCCTGAAAGAGGGAAAAATAGAGAAGTATGGCTATAAATAAGTATGAATAATTTGCGCCCAACATAAAAAAAAAAAGTTTATGTTTGTTTATTTAGCAAAAGAGTTAAATTCAAGTTTGGGTTTAGGCCCTACTATTATACGAATCATACTTAAATATTATAATGTGTTCGTGAATAAGCTCATGAATATGAGATTCGATTTGAGTAAAGTAATTTATTTGTGTATGTTAATTGATTGAAGTAGACAAAGAAGAAGGCGTGGACAATTGAAATTGATGAACTACATGATGTAATGCATGATTGTGTGAACTATTAACTATGTTTTAACTTTTAAAAGAGGATTAATTAACAAATTAACAATTTACAACACAAAAATTTAGAAAAAAAAAAAATATTCAAATTATGTAAAAGTTATTTGGTATAATCTAAAAGTCTCCTATTTCTGTAGGGCCTAGCTTGATAGATAGTTTTATTCTCAATTTTGAAAGGATAAATCAGGCCAGCCCAAAGCCCTTAGCCCGTCTACACAGAATGGGTTGACCCAAATCTCAAGGAATGGGCCAGCTAAACCCAATAGGACCCGAACTTTTAAAAAGGGGACTAACCAGCAAATAAAGACTAAACAGAGGACTAAAGGGAAAATATCTTACAACTCGATGGCTTTCCATTAAAATTCCCAAACAATCACCAAAGGCGGGTCTTTCTTTCTCTTTCAGTTCAGTCCCCCTCTTCCCCTTTTTTTTTCTTTCCCTCTCTAGCTAGGGTTTTAAAGAGTGGGGTTTTAGATTTACAATTCCATTCCCAATTCCCAATCAAAACCCCCGAAAACACTTTCTCATTGAAAACGAAAACATAAAACCACAAATGGCGTTTTCACTGTTTTCTACTCCACAGCAACCACAACAACAACAACAACAGCTGTTTCAGCCTCAAGCTCAGCCTTTTCAGCAGAGCAATCCATTTTTTTCGCAACAACAACAACAACAACAGCAACAACAACAGCAGCAGCAGCAGCAACTGTTTCAACTACAGCAGCAACAACAACAACAACAACAGCAACAATTTCAACAACAACAACAGCAGCAGCAGCAGCAGCATTTGTTTCTGTTTACGAACGATAAAACTCCAGCGACTTATAGTACCAAGTGGTCGGATCTCCATCCTGAGTCCCAGAAAATTCTCCTTCAGATTGAGTATGTTTTTCTTTTAATTCATTTCCTTTTCTAGTTCTTGGTTTTTTTGCTGTGTTTTCTGTTTGGTTGCCGAGAGAATGTGAGAGCATTGACAGAAAAAGAATTCAAGATTCTGAGTCTTTTTTTTTTTTACTTGAATGTGGAAAATTTTCTTGGGCTTATAAATAGAGTAACTTTCATATTCAATTTCTTGTACTACAAATGTCAATTATTAAAAGGAGTTTAAAGTATATTAAGTCTCTGAGAAATTAGACTTTTTTTGGTTGCTTTCTAATAAATTTCACTAACCAAACGTGGCATTAATTTGGTTCGAGTTCCTTAATATCGGTTCTGATGAGGCATTTTGTAGATATGAGTTTTACTTTTGTAATGTATTATTGTGGAGTGAGTTTCGATATGATAATTGTTGTATGGGCTTTTTGAGTTGCTGAAGTATTTTTGTCCATAGGGAGCGGATATTGGAGTATAGAGATGAGAGCCAGAGGCTAGATCAGTGTAGTCGTCTTTATGATTCTTCGGTTTCCAATGACGCATTTGAGTTTGATGCAAGCCATATTGTTCAGGTATACTCTTTGATTGATCAAATTTCTTCTTGCTCTCTCTTCACTGAATTAGGACTGGTAGCTTTGTTTTTTGCTATATTGTCTAAATATGTATATCAAGCACTCCCACCAGCTGCCCTGCATTGTCCAACAATTTAGTATAATGAGTTCTGTGGATTGGATCACATTGGTTTATTTCTGTGAATCTGGTAAATTACATGTTAATACAATTTGATTCACGTTTTGTTGTAGGCTTAGCCAACTTTTATAATTTGCTCAGGGGCTAAGCTGGCTGTGAGTGTGTGGCCCCAAAATATGACCCAAATTCTGCATGTGATAATTTAATTTGAGAATGTGCAGTTTGTTTCCATAATGCTTGTCCAAAAATCTGAAACAGAGTCTTTATAGCTGCTATTGAATGAAAATGAAAAACTGCTTAGCTTTGTTTTAACTTAAAAAAAAAAACTCTTTACTTCTAGAAAAAATCAATTGATGCTGAAAGATATATGGTATCTCAATTATAATCCATGTTTGTATCAGACAAACAAAACTGAATTTTTATATCGTATTTCAATTGATTCCCAAATTCTAATTAAAGTTCTCTATTAGTTGGAATATATCATAAAAGTGACTGATACTGTGCCTGCCTGGTTGAATTTGGACTTTCGGTGATGCAGCCAGCAAAGAGCTCAAGGAAGAAAAAATTAAAATACAAAAATGTTCAAAAATTTAAAGTAAAAAAATGACTGATAATGTGCCTGCCTTCTTGGCTTCTTTCATAAGCTACTTTAGTCTTTGGTTATTATTGAAGGGCTCCTCCCTTCAAACACTAGCATTCAACCACCACCCATTGGGCTTTATTCTTAGCCTCCAGGCACAAACATCAAGCTCAGTGAATGATCCCTGCATGATTTAAGAAAAATGCCTCAACCCCTGCAGCATTAAAGCCAAGGCAATTGAAACTTTCACTCTCTCGTCAACATCCACCAACCTAAATTACTTGGACCAAATTTCTCAATTTCTTTTTTGATTTGATATGTTTTTTTTTTTCCCTTTTCTTTTTTTAAATAAAATAAATGACATGTTTTCCCAAATTTATCTATTTCATTCTAGATTCAGCTAAGTGTTGCTCATCTGGTAATGTAATGGACGCTATTTGATAATTGATATGGGGTGGGTGGAAGTGGTGGTGGCAGCTATGGGGTGGTAGCCAGGCTCATTCCTTGGGTGAAAGAAACACGGAATTGAAAATATAGTGGGTTTCCCATGATCATTCTGATTGCATCAAAACATGGCAATAATGATGGGAGCCTTGGAAGGAAAACAGCTGCAATGGGAAATTCATTCTTGTTCTGCTCATTGCTGGCAAGCAAATGTGGCCTTAGCAGGGAAGACATTCCATACTTCCATACAACAATTGGAAACTTATAACCACCTCTTCTGAGTTTGTTATAAGAGAAGGAGAGTTTTAGGCGCTTCAGTAATATAATACTCACATACCTATGTCTTCTTTAGTTTCACACAGAATTTTTATTGAATTAATCCATAGCAGATTTGACAATGAAATCAGTTGGAAAAAGATTTTAAGAAAAAAAGAAATCCTTTTTAAATTATAGTATTATGAAAACCTTATTATTAAGACCTTTATTTTGAGTCTACTGCAGTACTTATTGCATGAAAATGTATACATTTTATGTTATTTGTTAGGAACTTGGGGGAATTGGTACTGCCATGGAACGACAGAAATCTCAGCTGCAGGAGCTGATGTCTGTTGTGAAAGATATGCTACGGAACACGGAGGTTGCTGTTCGCTCTTTCATGATGCTACGCCCAAGGTTCCTTCATCCAAATTCTGGAGGTGCTTCAAATGCCACTGTACCGTCACAAGCACCAGGAGCAACAGCACCATCTGGTTCAAGTAGTCAAGCGGCAGCAAACTCTATGGTGCCAGTTTTTGATTTCTACAGTGGGGTTCCAAGAAAACCATCTCTTTTTTTACAGCAGACAGTTGCCAGATTTGAGAAGTATCTTGGTGAGTGCCGCCAGTGGGTTGAAGAGTTAGAGCAGCTTCTTCGCTTAGATTCTGAGAGAAACAATTCCAATCTTGGATCCTCCTTATTACAGTCTCTTCCAAAAGTCATGTCAAATGTGCATGAATTTTTTGTTCATGTAGCTGCTAAGGTAATACATCAAATGTATTGTGTTCAACAAGCGTTATTACACTATCAATATGTGTGGTGAAATCTTGTCAGATATAATATGTATCTTTTTTTGGCTTTGTTTGGTATAACATACAGATCATGAAACAACCCTTTGTTTTCTCTCCATATTTGTCTTCTGACAGATTTTGTAAATTTTTTGAAGATGAAAACAAATTCTTTTTGCTAAACTCTGCCTTTTGGGATAAAGGCTCTTTTGACATGAGTTGAGCTGAATAAAAAAATTGTACATAATGCCGGAATACTTCTCTTTATTCCAGAGTAGTTTTAGAAATAGAGGCTGGCTAGGTGCTCTTCATATATCTGATTATACATTAATGGTTGACTTCAAAGCAATTGGAGGTTCCTAGAACCAAATACCCTATTTTACCTATGGAAATGCCAAAAAGTACATTATGACTCATGTATATAATTTATATCATCTAAAAATTTAAATAGAAAACTCATATAGTACTTATTATAGAAAGAAGTAAAGAAAATATACGTCAAATAAGACAAATACCCATTTAACATTTGATGCTTTATGTAATTGAGTTGATCACACACAAAATGGTTTGGTATGCTGTTTCCTGATATTTCTTATGATTAACAGCAGATGCATTACAATGTGTTCCTTAGGTGGAGAGTATTCATCAGTACATTGAATCCATGAAAGCAGCTTATCTTGCTGACCAGCGCCGCCGAGGGGAAGGGAATGATCCGTTCCTTGAGGCTGATCGGCGTGAAACAGCAAGACAAGAAGCTGCTGCTAAAAGGGTACATCCAACTTTGCATTTGCCTGCAAATTCACAACCATCAACACAAGTTGCAGGGTTGCTTACCAGCTCAGGGACTCGGGGGGCATCATCGATTGCCCAACAGACATCTGCAGCAACTACATTGGCTTCTTCTGGGAGTCTTTTTGGTACACCTACTTCTGCTCCTTCCTCTGTGCCATCTTCTCTGTTTGCGACACCAACCACTTCTGCTCCAGTATCCTCTCTATTTGGATCATCTGGTGCTACGCCCCAGACATCACTTTTTGGATCTTCATCGTCATCTTTGTTTGCGTCTGCTTCAACTCCCTCTTTGTTTGGTAGTGCTGCTCCAGCTTTTGGTTCTAATACTACCCCTGGAAGTTCACTATTTTCAACACCATTTGCTTCAGGTATCCTCCATCCTTTTTAGTTCTACAAAAGAGTGTTTTACGGTCAAATCGATATTATTATTGTTATGTGTATTAGTCTTTCATCTTTGAAACAGTGAATTGTTCTTGAGTGCAACGGCACTGAACGTGTGTCAATGGCAATAGTCATTCATTAGATATTGAACTGGAAGGCATTAGAGCTCCTTGTTAGGCTATATTTTAGTCTTCCTCACAATATATTAACACTACAAAATTATTCTCAAGATCAAAAAGTTACTATACTATGATATGTTTGCGAGCACACAATTTGGCAAGCTAAGACAGGAAAGTAGGGCTATATATATATATATTTATGATGACGAGACTTGGCTGTACATTTGCATTTGTTAGTGGTTTGAACTTATACATTTGCATTTGTTGATTTTATTTTTTAAATTGGGCTCTAATAAATTTTTCTTACTGCCTCCTAGGTGCTGCAACAGGCTCTGGGGCTAGCTTTGGGGCTGCAACGGTGAGTAAATTTTTTCACTCTTGACTTTGTTTGTGGACAATTTTATTCAATCTTGTACTTCTTGCTTAAAGAACCCTAGGAACATAATTCCTTAATAAACTGATCATTTTTTTTTTTGTGGGAAAAAAATTGATCATTTAAAGCGGCAAGAAGATCAATAAACATAATTATCTTTGCTGCAGATTTACTTCCATCTGGTCACCAGCTTTACTTTTTTATGATTTTCTTACATGGTATGCATCTATATAATTATTTTTTCCATGTCTCCCATGTCTTTTGCAGAGATCAACAAAGACAAAATCTAGAACTAATCGACAGTAGCCACGGTGGCTTTGGGTCATGAAATCTGGAGGACACCTATTGTATTTCTGAAGATATTAGCATATGTTATGCTGAGAAGCACTTTCTTTGCTCTCTACTTTTCCTAAATGCGGCTTCTTATGCTGTGGAGTTAGTGTTTCTACAAAGATTTCTCACTCAATCGAGGATCACATATCAAATGCTGCTGTATCATGACATCCCAATGCTATGTTTGTGTTTCTGATATTGTCAGTGAGATGCTGGGAGATCCATGTTACTGTAACATTGTAGAGTACAATCTTAGATAAAATGGCTTTGGATGTGGATTCTGATGAAAAAGATGTAGTCCATTTGTTTAGATATTAGAATGTGGAATAAACTCTTTATTGGTTACCTTATGTGGAGTACGCTTTGCTTCTTGCTTGACTTTGCTTGATGAGTCCTGGCAACGCTAATCATGTACCTTTTTAACAGTTTCAGTTGATAGTACCTCCGTTGTGTATTTCATTTTTTTCTGTTTGATATTATTTATTTATTTATTGAATAAATATTTCGGAGTGATAGAAGTTAGAACAGCTGGTATTCAATTGGTCTGAAATCTGAATCCCAGAATTAAAAGATATTTCCTTGGCCACTGAGAGTCTTGCTTTGTTGTATCAATTGTGGTCAGATGGTTGTATAAAATTCAATATGGTTGTATTTTTTATACTTTATATGATTACATCTTTATTAACAAAAGAAATATACTTCTATTATCATTTTTTTTAACAAAATTATCCAAAAGTTCATTAGTAAGTACCAAAGTACCAATTTTAAGTAAAGGAAAACCATGGAAATGGAAGACCAAAGCTCAAGTTTTGAAGAATAAAGTGAGATCTTTTGATCGGCTAAAGATAATCCCATCTAGGCTCATTTTTGTGCAAGAAATGTCAAAGGGATTGTTTTTCAGGCCAAATCACCTAAATAAATAAAACACAATTAACATAGTCCAAGATTTGGATGTCAGGATTGCATTGATCCCACCTATTCTCATGCAATCCGGATCGTTTGAACAAAGTGAGATTATAGGAGTGTATGATCCTATATCTGGATCGAGATTATAAGAACCTTCTTGACCCCTCAGGTTAGACTAGGGTTGGGTTCCACCCATAAGATATCTTCAGAGGTAGCAGGCATGGTGCTTGATAGAGAGAACTTTGTATTTTTACAAACTTGGTAAAAGATATGTTAAAAGCTTAATAGTAGTTTTTCAAGCGATTGCTTTGCTTCCCAGTTTCTTCATCCTATGCAGAATAAACCTTTGCATCAAATTCATCTGTTTCTGATCTAATCATGTTCAGTTGTAGCCTCTTTAGTTCATCTTGGGCTTCTTCAACCTTGGGGTGCATTTGGTCGCCAGAGGTAAATACATGAATACTATTCTCACCCTCAATCCAGCTTAGTCCAGGATCCTTTTCCAACATCAATCCCCTTATTTTTCGTCTCATTTCTGCAACACCATCCCATCTACCTGCAGCAGCATAAAGGTTTGAAAGCAAGATATGAGTGGCACTGTCTTCTGCATCAAACCTTAGAACTTGCTCTGCTGCATGAACTCCTACTCTCAAATTTCCTCTGATGACACACGAGCTTAACAAAATTCTCCACAGTTCAAGATTATCCTCCTCTCTAAAAGGTGATCCGACTATTATTTCCTCTGCCTCATCCAATAATCCAGCTCGACTTAGCAAACTTACCATACAAGAGTAGTGCTTAGGCCCAGGTGATAAACCATTTTCCTTCATATAGTTCCACAAGAACTTTCCTTTTTCCACCAATCCACTGTGATTACAAGTGGAGAGTAGAGACAAAAATGTTACTTGATCTGGTCTTAGACCGAAGTTTATGATCTCTTCAAAAAGCTGCAATGCTTCCATCGCCATTCCATGATGACTATATCCACCTAGCATTGAGTTCCAGCACTTTAAATCAGGGTTTGAAACTTGGGAAAATATTGATTGAGCTGAATGAAGGTCACCATTTTTGACATACATGTCTATCAAACTCCCAGAGACAGACATTTCAGCATCATATCCCCTTTTTACAACCTGAGAATGAATCATCTCACCTGGTTTCAATATTACAAGGTCAGCACATAAACTCAATGTTCCACTGAGAGTAAAACTATCAATCTTATAGCCTTTCCTACACATTCCATTGAAGAATTTAATTGCACTGTCCCCATCAGCCATTCTAGAATGGCCTAAGATCATTTCAGGCCAGAGAACAACATCCTTCTCTGAAATCAAATTAAAGACTTTGTTGGCAGATTCTGCTTCAGTGTTTTTGAAATACATGGACACTAGTGTACTTCCTACGAAGACACTTCTCTCAAATCCTGCTTTGGTAACTTGAGCATGGAGAGGTTTCCCATAATTAGAGGCTAGGAAGGCACAAGTCGCGGATATGATGGCTGCATAAGTATACTCATCTGGTTTAAGATGAGACATCCCTTGCAAATTGACAAACACAGTCATGGCCTTCTCTCCTTCCTCATTCTCTGAATACCCGGCAATCATTGAGTTCCACGAAACTAAATCCGGATTTTCAATTCTACTAAAAACACTAAATGCTATCTGGGTATCACCACAACTACAATACATGTCAAGCAGGGCATTTTGCACAGGTAAATCAGCTAGTGCATTTGAAACAATAATTTGGGCATGGATAAGTTGGCCACAATGATAATCTCCCAATCTGCTACACGCATTCAAAACCATTGAATATGTAAACTCAGT
This sequence comes from Fagus sylvatica, assembly GCA_907173295.1. Lineage (NCBI taxonomy): Eukaryota > Viridiplantae > Streptophyta > Magnoliopsida > Fagales > Fagaceae > Fagus > Fagus sylvatica. The sequence goes on from OU015768.1 coordinate 5,944,066, forward strand.
CCGAATAATACCCTTCCTCACCATTTCACCAAAGACATCAAGCCCTTCCTTGAGCTTATCATTCTTTAAGTTCCCAAGTATTATAGAATTCCAAGCCACTACATCTTTATCATTTATAAACTCAAAAACCCTTTTTGCAGATTCCAAATCCCCACAATTCGAGTACACCCCAAGTAAAGAGGTTGGAACGCAAACATTATTCAAAAACCCAAACTTCACAACTTGGGCATGAAGCAAAGAGCCAAGCAACCAATCCCCATACAAAGAACACGCATGTAGCAAACTCGTGAGAGTAGAACCATTGGGCCTCAAATATTCAAATCCCATTTGAGCAAGCAAATCAAAGGCCAAGAAAGCATGGTCTGGGACTCGAGAATACGCTGCAATAAGCGCATTGAACGAAACAAGACTTCTCTGAGGCATTTTGTCGAACACCAAGCGAGAATCGGTGAGTGAGCCACAGCGTGCATACATGGAGAGGAGATTGTTGTTCAGATAGGGAGTTCGGGCATTGACAGTTGTGGTAGTTAGGAGGAGAGCATGAAGTTGGCGCGCTTTTTTCAATGAGGTTTATAGTTGTACATTTTTGTATAAGTGCTGCTAAAGTGCTAAGGAAGATGTCTCGTACAATGGTGGCATAAAAAGGTTTAGCTCGACTTAATGAACTTTGACCCTGCAAAAACTGTAGAGGTTTGTATTTATGGACTTGTTTTCATTTATGGTTAGAAGAAATCAGTGGCTGAAAACTGATAAGGGAGAAAAAAAGAAAAAAAATTTAGGCTGAATTTTATGTGGTTTGGATGATGGAAAAGTTAAAGAAATGAAAAAATATAGTGAGGATAGGAAGTAGAATGGAGGAACAAATTGTTGCTTTGTGTGTTTTGGTAAAAAAAGATTGATTAGTGAGAGAAAATAAATATATATAACTTACTTTTATTTTGTTGAAGAAAAGAAGAAAAATTAATAATAATTGTGTGTTAATATTACTACCCAATAATAATAATAAAATGTATATAAAATATTATTAAACGTATAAGTTGGTCTTGAATATGAATGAAAGAGTTAAAAATAATTAACTATTTTTTTCCAATAGAAATATCAAGATTAATTCCTCTAACTATCGAAATATTAAAAAGTTTTAAATTATTTTGGATTAATTCAAACTTTCAATAAGTTAATATGGAATTAATACATTTATTTTTTTTTGATAAAAAGAATTAATACATTTATTAATCATATCTATATTGACACAATGTATTTGAATGTATTTAGGGTTTTTTTTTTTTTTTAAACATTAACCCAAAAAACGCTTAGATGTGGAAGCGCTCAAAACGCCTCGTCTTGAACAGTGCGAAGACAAAGCATTTTCCCCGGCAAAAGTAGTAGTAGCTAGTAAGCCTGAAGCATGTCAGGCGCTTCTTCTAATTGCTCGCGTCTCTGCCGTCTGATCAACGACTCCCTCCATCAATACACGGTTAATCACACCACTCTCTCTCATTCCACTTCTCAGGCTTTCATTTCTGATCAAAATTTCTTTAATTTCCTAGTTTTTCTTTTTCATAATTTCTCCAACTTTAAACTACGACGTTTTGCAGGAACCAGAGGCAGTGGTTTCTCTAACCAAAGAGAAAGAAAAAGATATTCTGATTGCTCTTTCTAAGCTCTTGAAACAAATTCAGCTTTGGACTCCAAAACTCAATGCCTACTCTCACAATGTATTATTCTCTCTCTCACATAAACAGTGAGCTTAATCCAACAATAATGTAATCTTATTCTTTGAACAGGGCAAGGAGGTCGAATCGGCTTCCAAGAGTGAATGCTCACACTCTCAGCCTGAGGACCATCACTGTCTCGCTAAGATTGTAGCTCACTTGGTAATATTTCACTTTAATTCTTATGAACCTTTCAATTGCATTAATAAAAAAACTGTAATACACTTTAATTGATGAGCTTTTTATTTTTTATTTTTTTGGCTGAAATATTCTATTTTCTTGCTGAAATTCGGTTCAAGTTTGATTTTCAATTTTCATCTCCCAAATATAGAAAGTTACAATTTTTTGGCCAATGAAGTACATGGGTTTGATTTTATCTTTTCTTTGTTTGGCTGACATACACCTTTTTTTTTTAATTATTATTGCTGAAATTTGGTTTAAGTTTGATTTTCATCTCCCAAATTTAGATTTTAGAAAGTTACTTTTTTTTGGCCAATGAAGTGCATGGGTTTGATTTTGTATTTTTCATGGCAGATAGTTTTGCTAACTTTGGAGAGTCAATATGTTCAACATCTGGCAGGCAATGTTCTTGGTTTCATTTTGGAGTTTGTTGCAACATCTGTATGTTATGATTTTCTGTTTTGGAAGTTCAATTTATAAACCTTGGACTCTGCTTTATTTTCATGACTATTAATGTTTTGCAGAAAAGCGATTGGGATGGATTCATTAATTTGTTGTGTGTTTGCTTGGAATTGGCTATCACGAAACGCACTTTCAGATCCTTCTGTACCATCAAGTAGTGAAGCTGAAGATTGTAATTCTGATTCATTGAAGTTTGAGGATGTCATTAAACCAAGACTGAAAAATGCTAACTGGTGCACGGTGGCAGGCATTATTCGAGTTTTACGTAAATATATTGAAGTATTTGAAGCGAGAAGATTATGATCAACTTCTTGAAGTGTACTTAAATTGTGTTAGATTCTTGTCTTTCAAATGTGCATTGGGATTTATTTGATGAGGTTCATGTTGGTCAGAATGGTGGCACTCAGAAGAGATTTTGTGCAGATGCCTTATTTCTCAGAAACATCAGTGGGTTGCAAGAGCCAAGCATCATCTTTCTAGGAAATTTTCTTCAGCTACTCTGTTCATTGGTTGACGAAAGCGATTTTTTGGAAGCTGCCGGTGGTTGCATAGATAAGCATCCAATTCGTAATAAAATCATTAACTTTGTGCCTAAAGTTTTAAACTGGTGCCTCGGCAAGGAAGGAGAATATGTCGACACATGCATCTCTCAGTACTTTAGACACAAGTTGTTGGTACGTATTGGCCTTAGTTTTTTACATATCAATAAAAGAAGGGGGGGGGGGGGGGGAATTGGCCTTAGTTTTTTTGCTTGATGAACTTAGAGATTCATTGAACTTCATAATCTTCTTCGAAGATAACTGAATAATAACATAAATAGCCATTGGTACTAAAGATTCTAGAAAAGATGTTGTGGTGATTACTTATACATATGTAAAAGAATGCAGCCATGTTCATTGCACTATAAATGTGTGTTATCACTTTATAAGCTCTCTCTCTCTCTCTCTCTCTAATAAGTCCAGTCTAAGTAGTAAACCAACTTAAATATATTTCGCAGGTTCTAATGACCAGGCTTAGTTTTCAAACATGTCTGGAATGTTCCACTCTTGTTTCATGGTTGCAACTTCTCCATACTTACTTTCAAGAGCTTTTGTGGCAACCCATAGCTCAAGCTGAGTCTTGTCAGGATGATTGTCTAGAAGGCTCTCCATTTTTATTGTGTGTTTCTGATGGAGAAATACATCTGCATTCACGCCATATACAGAGGCAGGCGGTTTTTCTTTTCATTAAAGTTTTCCTTCACCTTGATGAGTCTGAAAGCAAACACTGAGAACCAATGTGTGTGTGCAACTCCAAACTCATGCTTAACCTATGAGTCAAATTCGGGCCTGGAATGTTGCTTTAGAAAGAAGGGTTTGTTAGAGCTACATAAGTGGCTTCAAGGGCATCTTCCAACTGAGACGTTTTTGGACCATGAAATGTATCTGGAAAGATGTGTAAACTTTGCCTCATCCTTGCTCCAGTTATTTTATGCATGAGGTTTGTCTTTTCAACCCATTCGATATTATTACTTGCAATGTTGCTATGTTGTGTAATTCCTTAAGGTTCTATATTCTTGAATTGTACATGGGCGGAACTGTGTGTTGGGGGGGGGGGGGGGGGGGGGCGCTCTCCCCTAGGCAGATTGATCTCTTTATAAATATAATTGAAAAATTATTTTTTGTGCTTTGGCCTCCCACAAATTATGAGCTTCTCCCTCTCAAAAGAAAAAGAGTTAGATCTTTTAAATTTAAATATTCAAGAGGTTCAAACTTTCAAGGAGCAAAAATTATCTCATTAAAAGAATAAAGCTATAATTATATTACATAAACAATATAAATATCTATTCACATTTCTTTTTTTAGTATAAAAGTTAAAAGTCTTTAAAGTTCTCGAGATTGAATGCCAAATTTTTGTTGAGTTTTATACAATCTTATATGAAAGAATGATATCTAATTAAAATTTATAATGTTAAAAGTCCAAAAGAGAAAGTGAATCAAGACCTTCCCTGTGGTGTTAGTTTAGTAATATATATACACACACACGCAGAAATATATGTATGTGTATATATAAATATATATATGTGTGTGTGTGTGTGTGTGTGTATTTATTAATTAATTAAATATATTTGATACAGTCCCCGCCCCCAAAATACAGTCCCCCCCACCCCTCCCTCCGCTGGGTCTATCCTGTACGGTTGTTTTCAACAAGTAGTGTAATCAAAAAGCATCCCGCGGGGCAAAAAGTTCTGATTCTGTATATCTTCAACTTGCATTTTGTACATGTTGAGTTATTTTACTTATTTTGCTTATATTTGATGTACTGAATACTTGCATCATAGTTTGTGATTTGTAAAAAACTCCATACTACTTGTTAGTCTAACATTTTTATCTATTGTAACATTTGTTTGTGCTAATTTCTTAAGTTTGTAGCTAAACATATAAGTAATGACGCACACATATGTACACACGCACAAAAAGCTGTGCATGTATTCTTCACTGAACTCAAGCTTGCAAAGTTTTCACTTTGCAGTCTGTCACATTCTGCTAGGTAGCAGAAGGAAATTCTTAAACTCTAGTAGGAAAGATTCCAGAGGTTTCAGTATTCATGTACATTTTGATATAAAAACATCCTGGGTTTGTATTGAAGAACTGCTTAGTTTGGCATTTATGAAGGCAATTGTAATTCTTTTCCTGTGTCTGAGAATGCCATTTTTGGGTCAATTAAAAAAAAAAAATTCCATTTTTGCTCACTGCAATATACTATTTTTCCATATTCTGCTCTTTCTGCTCACTTCCTCTATATATTTTCTGCTCTTTCTTCTTTCCTCAATTTCTATATTCTAATTCTCTTCGAACTTAGATATCTTTTGAACTATTTGCATTCTGAATTTTATTTCTGTCTCTTGAAAGTGTAGGGATACTATATTATAGTTTTAAAATGCTCAATTGCAACTTGCTTGTTTTACCTTTTTGTCGCAGGGCTTGTAGTGGAACAAACATCTGTGGGTTTTATATTGAGGTTTTACAAACTAATTTAACAATCTCTTTTTATGTATTAGAATTACAAACCTTTTTAGGACCCAGATATTTTAATCCCATGTTTCCTGTTCCCTTTTTAATCCCATATGCCTGTTCCATCTATTTCTTTCAGAGGCAAGTTTTTTGCAACCCAATATTAGTACATCTAGAGACCCCCTACCTCCTCTTATGCATGTTCTCTATTTCTTAGTTTGAATTAAAGTTAATTTGAAAAAAAAAAAAAAAGAAGGAATTATGATGTGCTTCTCTTTATAATTTGCAGTTACACTATGAGCACCAAGTTCTTCTTGATTACCTAATATCTAAAGATATGGGAATCAGTTGTGCTGAATATCTTCTGAGGTATGTATAATAGTTGCTTCCCCCCACACAGAGAAACAAAAAAAAAAAAAAAAGAAAAAACAAAAGTGGGGTAAACTTATGGGAAGTCTCTTGCTTTGACCATCAAGTGTGTATGCAGTTCACTAGTGATGGTTACTTAGGCTGTTAGATTAGGCTAATTTGATGTTTTACTTCATTTCCTTTCAGTCCTTTCATGCTTTTAATGAATTCTTTCTTATATATATATAATAACAGAGCAGCAAATAAGCAGAGTTTTGTTTCTTGCTTACTTTATATATGATATTGCTGTAATGTGAACATTTTAATTTCCTTTGTTTTTACATTTATAGGTGCTTGCGAATAATATTTGATTCATGGTGCTTATTTGTGGAATTTTCATTTGATGGGAAAGTTATAAATCAATCATCTTGCAAGAAAAGGAAAGTTTCATTGGATGGCTCAAATTTTGAGGCATATGTAACACCTATGCTTGTGGAAAACAATGGAATTATCACATCACAATTAAGGAATATAATCAGGAGAATAATATAATCACAGCGATTTGAAGAAGCCAAAGAGTGGAAGCATTAAAAGTCTAAAGAAGAAGAACCTCTTTCCATATAATCCAAAAAACTTCTGTTGGTGTTCACATAACAATTCTGAATTCTTCATGGCTTCTCGGTGGGTTCCATACAATCCAGTAAACTTCTCATTATTGTTATTTTTAAGGGAGTTTAATTTTAGTTAAAAACCTTTATCTTCCAATTACACAAAAAAAAAGAAAAAAGAAAAAAAGAAAGAAAGAGAAGTTGTTTATTTAATCTATTCTAAGCTGCTAAACTCAGGTACCTATAAGCGGCTGATACCCTCTACAATATGGATGATACACCTAATTTTCAACATCACATGTCTTACACGTAGCGGCTAATAGGCTTATTGATGCCCAAACAAAGTGTGTTTTCTTTATGAGTAATTTGGGGAAATGATATAAAACCGGTAGTCCGTTTCTTCAGAGTACCAGTATGTTTGTAGCTACATTTTACATTCACCTTTACATAATAACCTTAAAACATTCACCTTTACATAATAACCTTAAAACTCAGTATATATTACTGAAAAATCTGGGGGTTGAATTTGAGTATTCATTTGTTTTGCTTATGAATGAATTTATACACCAATTTTGATTTTGATATAATATTGGAGCATTCTTTCTATTTATCATGTCCATAGCATTCTACTTCAGTTTTTATTTTCAAAAGTTTGAGAGATGTTTTAGACTCTAAATTTAAAAAGGCTTCAGGAGTGGTTAGTCAACAGGTAACTCAAATTTGTTTCCATTGGTGGTCTTTTATCTGAGTGCTTGCCCTTGTCTTGCAGTTTGACACGATTTCAGGAGCTCTGCTTCAAGGAAGAGAAATATGATTGAGGAATTATTTAGGAGCTTGAACTCGAACAAAGTTAGCAGAGCATCATTTATTTCTTTGGAGTAAGGGGTGATAATAAGATCATGTCAGCTAGAGTGGCTTAGCTCTTCTAGATTTTTAAGATGAATATGGTTGCTAGTGATGGAAACATATCAAGGCAACTGGGACTGACAGAGTTGCAATGACTGCTCCGAAGCTCGTCTCAAAAGTCCTTGTGCAATATCCTCGCGGAAATTCTGTTGAGTTGATTGATTGTTCCAATTGAATGAATGCTTGGGAGGAACTGATGAAGAGGAGAAATAGCCACATGACTGCAGCAGGCAGTTAAGGTAGTTTACAGTTAATCCTATTATATAATCTATTTAATTTGCTAGGAAAAGGGAATAATGTTATGTTTTGCATCATTGAGCAGAAAATGTGTGCATATCCAAGTGGATGTGTAGACATGAATTATGCATGTGTCCCTGCTAAATTTCTGACATGTTTGATAATATGTAATGAGTAAGTTGTGCTTAGTCAACCACTTTATGGCTTGGTCCTGAAAGCATTCCATTATCTTTTGCTGCAGCCTTAACTAAGGGAAGAGTGAAAAAGAAGAAGAGAGCCGCATTTGACTCATTTGAAACTGCTTTCCACTCTCATGAGTCATGAGTATGACAACGAATGTATGATTTCTCAAGGCTCTTGGCAAATGGTTGTTTTACCAACGGATTCTAGCATGTGGAGTAGATACAATGATAATCTTGTAATGTGATAAAAAGTAGATTCGCTTTAGATAAATGAATCCCCTGTATCGCTTTGTTGAATTTTTGCTTAGAAAGACGTGTACTGATGACTGACTTATTGTTGAGTATGTGTGACAGACTCAGAGACATTTGGGCCAAAATCACTGTGCTCTTTCCTTGGACAGACATGATGAATTGAAGTTTTATTTTAATATAAATATATAAAATATAGGAAAATTTGTGGTTTTTCAGGAAGTGGCTTCACAAGACATGGACACCACACACAACACGTGTCGTCTAGTGTCCCGTTTAGTGCAAGTTCTTCCTCTTTTTTCAAGATAAATCGTTTTCCTGTCCTGTCTGAAAAATTAGATGCCATGAGCTTTACGTTAAGAGAACTTGGCGAGTAGTGCCAAGCTAGATTAAACGAGTGTCAATTGTCACACACACACACACAAGGGGGGAGATGGAGAAGAGCGGGAGGCATTTTGTGCTGGTTCATGGAGCATGTCATGGAGCATGGAGTTGGTATAAGGTGATAACCCTGTTGAAATCAGCAGGTCATAAGGTCACAGCCTTGGACCTAGCTGCCTGCGGGATTCACCCAAAGCAGGCACATGAGCTCAGATCAATAAAGGACTACCTTGAGCCTTTGATGGAATTCTTGGCAGCTCTTCCAGCAGAGGAAAGGGTCATCCTGGTGGGCCACAGCATGGGTGGTGCCTGTATCTCTGTTGCCATGGAAAGGTTCCCTAACAAAATTTATGTTGCAGTATATGCTACCGCACTTATGCCAGGTCCTGACCTCGATTCCGTGACTATAAATGAAGAGGTACAGCCTGCTCTCTCTCTCTCTCTCTCTAGCTCTCACACACAAACACAGAGCACAGCAACTTGATATAAGCAACAAGATGATATAATAGGGTATGACAATAACATTGGGTTGATATGACAATTACATGAATTGAATGGACTTAAGAAATTCTGAACAGGTTTTCGTTTCTTTTTATCTAATCAAATCTTTTATGTACATGTTTGAGTTTGAACATATATCATTAGATCACATTAGAATTTGTATGATAGCCCATGATATAATTAGTTGAGGTCTCGATCTGGTGTTGCGAGGTGAGCGATTACGTGAACGACCAGTATGGGTTGCTTAATAGACCTGTTAGAGTATTATTTGAAAGGGGGCATGCCATTATGGACCGTGTGGGTTGCATAATGGACCTGTTAATTAGTAGCAGTATTCATGTGGTTTATTCTTTTTTTATTTGTTTTGCTCAAAGTGGTTTATTCTTATTAAGTGGTTGGTTTTAGCCTTCTTGCATTAAGGCATGGTTGAGATTTATCACTTTTTAGCCCTATCCGGCTTGTCTATGCAAAATGGCAGTGTAATTTGGCTCAAATCCAAGAAAAATTGGTGTAATTTGCTTTTTTTATGAAATCAGATTGTCATTTTCTTTGTCTTGACTCTGCAGGCGGCTTTTGCATTGTCTAGGAATTTTGTTATCAGTGTAATTAGGGCAATGGTCAAGGATCTCAAGATAAAATTGGTGAAATAATTGAATGCTTTTAATATTAAAATCAGATAAATAGAGAGACTCAAATTTTCTTTGTCTTGACTTGCAAATAGGCGGCTTTTGCATTTTTTTCTCAAATGGATAACCAGTAGTCAAGGGCAATTAAGGAACAGAGTTTTTACAAAAATAACTATTGATAATCCCTCCTTTAACATCACCTAAAAAAAGTCAAAACATCTAATTTAAGAGTTTAAATATCTGATTAGAGTTTTACATCACCCAAAAATCACTCAATGGTTTTTATTAGCAATTTATCACTAATGTTTTTGGAATTTGTATCAATCCACTTGTTGTGTTTTTTTTATTTTTTCCACTGTGTTCAATTGTTTCTCACTTTGTTTTGTTTCTTATTTTTTGTCAAAAACTAGGAAATTCCACTTCATGATTTAAGTCACTGTTGACCACTGATTCAGTGTGAGTTTACCTGGTTTCCCTACCTCACATCAAGTCATAAAACCTTATGATCAACAACAATAATATATATTTGGGATGTTCATGGACTTGAAACTGTTGAGAATAATAGAATTTGACCGTGTCAAAGTATAAACAAATAACCCAACTATTGGACTTGGGTGTAACCTTGATGGAGGTTACACCAATCAGATTGACTTTACCGAGACACAGAACTGATTTGAGGAAAATGAATGTACTATGAAATTAAAGATTACCTAAAAAAGTAATCTGCATATTTTTGTAATGAATTTTATGCCTGTTTAGTTCATGGATTTCCAATCTACCTCAAGTTGAGGACAATCTAAGGGGTTCCAAATTGTTACATCTATTTCCATTCCTAGTACTTCACAAATGTGCATAATGATATCTTTGGGTATATGTAGTTCAATCGGAGATTGGATTCATGGACACGCAATTCACATGGACAACAACCCACCAACCTCCTGCCAATTCAAATGCATTCGTCCAAGTTATACAGCTATCCCCACCTGAGGTAAGACTTCACTCTACCTCATATTTATTCCTCCTGTTACACAATGATCAAGAAGAAACATTTGGAAAATCCCAAATGAGAGTCATGACAATATCAATTTAACAACTTATATAAGGTTTCAGCTATCTTCAACAATCACGACTTAGCCAATATTGTCAAGACTTTTATCAAAATTTTCTTTCAATTTATTCAACAATGTCAAATATCAAGAAGAAACATATAAAATGTTTCAGACAATATCAATTTAACAACTTTATAACAAACAATCAGCGACTTAGCCAATATTGCATTTTCTTTTATTTTTTCTTTTTTGGAAAAATGTCTTTTAACAATGATCAATGATGAACTAAACTAGGATTTGACGCTTGCCATGTCATTGCTGAGACCTTTCCGTCTGTATAATGATGCTGAATTATTGTTAAAAGAAACAGAAGTCACCAAGGAGAAATATGGATCGGTTCGTAGAGTTTATATCGTGTGTGACCAAGATAATATTATGAATGAGGATTTTCAAAGGTGGATGATAGAGAATAATCCAACAGATGAGGTGAAGGTGATAACTGGTTCTGATCACATGGTCATGTTCTCTAAACCGAATGAGTTGTTCTCATGTCTCCAAGAGATTGTGGGGAAATATTCTTAATTTTATTTTTATTTTTTAATTATGCTGCTTGCGCTTTGGAATTTGGAGCATAACATTGCATATGTGACTGTGACTCTTCTCTTTTTTTTCCTTCTCCTTAATAAGTAACTAGGTCTTTATTTGATTTATATGTCTTCAACCAAATATATAAAAAAAAAAAAAAATGGGATAACATCTTATACTCTTTTGCTTAAATAAATGATAAAATAAGTTTATGTGCATAAAAATTTGCACAATTTTTTTCATAATTGTTGATGTGTTATGTTGTAATTTTTTATTTATTTATTTAAAATTAAGACTTAAACCTAATCGAATTTAAACTATTAAATTCTATTGTAATTACTAAATAATAAAAGTAGTGTTAGTGGTTGGTTCATGTGATATGTTGTTATTGTTCCAATCAAGACTTGCCATCTTAACATGCTGAAAAAATGGTTGTGAAAAAAAAATTGTGTCCCTAACATGATTACAAAATAGTGTTAAACTATGTTAATTTAAATTAATTATAATTCACAATACTTTTTTTTTGGATAAAACAAACTAATATAAAACAATTTTTAATTAAATTATATTTCTTGTTTATAACAAAATTCTCTAATTTGAAATTTTATTTATTGGCCCTTATCAATTAAGTATGTATTATAAGAAATAGTTTGTTTATAAAAATTTAACTATATAATATTTTCCTATATGCTATATATATCACACGAAATCTTCATTATTAGATTTGAAGTTTTGATCCCTGTCTCACAATTTTCGTTGTTTTTTCTAGGTCATAACAAGCAATTGTAAGTGGCGTAAATTATGATGATTATATTAGTGTTGATGGAAGTGCATCTGCACACGTTTGGATTAAGCGATAAATATGAGAATAGAAGCTTACATAACCAAGATATTTAAATCATTATTTACATCTCAATACAATCTTTCACCTAGCACACACTATTAACAAACATAAACACATAACTAACTTCTAAAAAATATATCAACATCAGCGAGTAGTCAAGATACGTTACTCAAGCACAAAGCCACATATATTTCCAACAAGCCTAATAAATATTCAAAATCAATATGTTTTAACAAACACACAGTATAATATACTATTTAGTTGTCACACTCGTCGCAATGAAAAGAACTAGCCACGGATGTTTTATTGTTTTGCGTGCTTAAAATAGATTGAATAGTAATTGCTAACCTGTCCACCATTAAATAACAAACTATATAATACAAATAAACATGTAGCGGTAGACAGCTTTATATAAATTACTAAATTATTATTGCAAACTTATAATGGAGCAAAAACCCGTAAACCACCTTCAATGATATTACAAATAGATGAGAATTAATATCTCGAATTTAGAAGAGATAGCTCACTATGATCTAAAAACTACATCAATAAAACCCATAAATTACTCATGATTTTCGCGTAGATCCTTTTCTAACGTATAAATGTGCCAAAGGTTGCTATCTCCTCTATCGTCGGTGTTTGAAAACATTGCCGTGATAAAACCCACAATTCCCCCTTACAATCCGATACGAGGCGAACCATTGATAGAATTTTCTTTCCAATTCATCTAAACGTTCTCTATCAAAGGTAAGATCCACTACGATTCCAACCGGGGCTAGGCCACGAAGCTTCGTATAAGTCTTTTCTATACTATCACTAATTTCAACCAAAAAAGTAAGAAATCCACCCAAACATTAATAGTCTTCAATGCATATCATTTTCTTCACAAACTTAAAGTTTATCATCCTGTCGTGATTATTCACTCACTATTGCACACAAATATATATAGAGACACTTCGTGAACCCACCGTCACATTACCATAATGCACACTACACATCTTATTGAGTGAATTGAATATTGCTGTAAACTCACCTCTCGGACAAGTGCTCAAGGAAACAGTGTATTCGACACACATGTGCTCTTCCGAGTGAGAAACACGCGTCTTCGGTCTCATTCATAAAAGGTCCTTCAACCTATCAAAAACTTCTTAACGAATTTTAGATTAGGTCAATTTACCACCTTGTCCTAGCAAATCAATTTTTCACTTCGGGATTTAGATTCTCCTTTAATAACTTCTTTCTATCTAGTCTATTCAATAACAATATTCACAGTGAGTTTGGAAGCTCGGTTGAGCAAAATTTTCATCCAACTTAAGGTTATCTCATCTTTATAACATTCTGCTATACACATATCTAAACCCATATCACAATCTAGAGCACTAATCATCATCATCATCACATGTTGCCAGGTTTCCATCTTTATATTCTTTATCACATATCACTTTTCCATCTATAGCACTGTCAGGTACAGAGAATTTTACTCTCTTAGGAGCAACATTATTAACCATGACTCTCAACTGTGGAGTATTCTCAATAGTTCCAACCACATTGAACTTCTTCTTACAGGCCTTCACATAAGTCATGTACAAACCATAGCAAATACGCCCTCTTACAAAAACCAAAGGTCCTTTGGTAAGTTTCCATCTTCCATTGCCTAAATGGTTACAGTAACCCGCTCGATCCATAGCTAGTGTAGAGATTAGATTAAAGCGTAAATTTAGAACATGTTGCACATTCTGCAGTATCATTGTGCAACCAACATTGGTTTTTATGCTCACATCACCAATTCCCACAATCTTTGAGTAACTAGTATTGCCCATCTTCACAGTACTAAAGCCTTCTACTTTGTACGTGATGAATAACTCTTTTGTACGAACAACATAGTGGGTAGCCGCCAAATCAAAAACCCACTCATCATCATTATTATCAACATGCTCACACTTTTGCTCTTGAACTAGGAGCACTACAACTTCCTCATCATCCACAACAGCTGTAGTATCCTTCTCATCATCATGCTTCTGATCTTTATCTTCAATTTGTTCTTTTTTCCAATGCCTACAATTCATTCTTATGTGGCCCTTTTTTCCATAATGGAAACATTCTCTAGTCTCCTTAAACTGAGATCTATCTCTTGACTTTGACGTGTCATTGAACATAGCTCGATCATTACGCCATCTATTTTTACTTTTACCTCTGTTCTTTATGACAAGAGCTTTATCTTCTGCATTTTTTATGTGTGCATCTCTCATGCGAACCTCTTCGCTTAGAATCAAATCTCAAATATCATCATATTTGAGTTTGTCTTTCCCTACTGAATTACTCACTTCCATTCTCATGGCTTCCCAACTATTTGGCAAAGAAGCCAAAACAATCAATGCATAGATCTCATAATCAAATTCACTCTCCACAAAAGACAATTGATTTGTGATCGTATTAAACTCATTTAGATGCTTTGCCACAGCTGCACCTTCCGCCATCTTTAGATTGAACAACTTCTTCATTAGATCCACCTTTGTTGTTAGGTTTTTCACACATGCTAGACAAAGTCCTCATCAAACCCACTCTGGTCGTCTCCTTCACAACATTGTGCATAACTGACCTTGACAGAGTTAATCGAATAACTCCCAACACTTGTCTATCAAGAAGAGCCCATTTTGCATCTTCCATCTTATTTGGTTTCCTCCCCAAAAGAGGTAGATGTAATTTTTTCCCATAGAGATAATCTTCAATCTGCATCTTCCAGTACCGAAAGTTTGTTCCATCAAACTTCTCGATTCCTGACGTCTTTTCGTTTTCTCCATTCATCACTTCCACTCGAACCTCGCTCTGATACCACTTGTTGGGAATAAAACCTTATTTCTAAAACCTGTGGGATGCGAAAATATTGAACAAGCACAAGACACAAAAAATTATGTGGAAAACCCTTTCTACTTGAAGGGAAAATCCACGGGACAAACACCGAATAAATCCACTTATTATAAAAATCATTTACAATAGTTCTTCTCAAGTTTATGCCTAACTTGAGATTTTCACCAAATACAATAATATTTTCTCTAAGAATTAACACTCAACAAATTCTCTAGAGGAAACCCCAAATACTTTTGTGTATGTCACACGGCTAAAGAAAAATCTCCTAGTTTTTCTTTGTTCTCACACACACTTACCCAATTCTCTCTCTCAATTGCAGCTGCTCCATTGCTTCTTGATATGGCTTTCTTTCTCACGCACACCAAAAACCACACATATAACATTGCTTATATATGTATATAACACCTGCCACCATAAACTACTAATTCTAGTAGCTTTAGAATTCTTCAACTTCTAATGGAACATGTAAACAACTTCAATAGAATTAGAATTATGTCAATTAGAAAGAGTTCTAACCAACTCACATAACCTCATTATTTTTGGACTTTATCACATGTGGGCTAGATCTTTTTTGGTGTCATGCACCCAATACATCATACATCACACTCTTCATTTTACAATACATTCTATTAAAATAATCTAAAATAATTGCAAAGAGAGAGAGAGAGAGAGAGAGAGAGAGAGAGAGAGAGAGAGAGAGAGAGAGAGAGAGAGAGAGAAGCATGTGAGAGAAAATAAGTATTAAAAAACTTAGAAAGAGCTACAGTAACTGATGCAGAGAGTTTTAGAGCTTGAATTGTTATAATTTGAAGAAGAAGACCTTATGAAAGATCAGGTGCATAGCCAAAAGTGATAGAGACAAGAGACAAAAAAGAGAAGAAAAAGCGGGGAACCTAACATAATCTAAATCTGAAAACTAAAACCAAACCAAAATCAAAACAAAAGCCTTTTTAAAGTTTTCAAATGACAATCACAACTCACAACTCAAAGTATCAAGTTTCTATCAATGCTCTGTTTTGCTGTTGTTGTTATGACTAACTAAATTTTTTACTTTCCTGGCTGCCTTAAAAAGGACCACAATATTTACAAAAATTTCGCGCCTTTATTTCCACAAGCTAATTGTCTCCTCCACAATCAACTGGTACCCTAATCTCTCTCTCTCTCTCTATCTATCTCTCTAGGGTTTAATTTGTATAGGGCTTTGTATGTCATTGATTTGATTTTTATATACTGGTTTTTGATGGAGAGTGGTGGGTTTTTGCTTGGTTTCTGAGAAAATTTGAGCGACAAAAAACGATGCGAGAATTGGGGTTTTCTGAGTTTTGCTTTTAACTCCTTTTGTGTTTTCATTTTGAATGCGTGCTTTTGTGTTTTATTATATTTAGAATTTTGCTTTTTGGAATAAAATTTTGACAAGACCCTTAAAAACTAAGCCAAATATATATTTATATATATATGTGGAACAAGAAGAATTCTCTTTAAAGGGCTAAAACCCAAAACTTTGTTTGGTTGTTGAGATTAAATAAAGCAAGATAACTTGAGCAGTTAATTGGAATTCTCTGGATTCTGCTTCATATGGCTTGTTTTATGAGAATCTGATGAAACCATGAATTTCTTTGGTTGTTGAGAAAAACCTTTGTAAAGTACAGGGAAAAGAAATCTAAGACTTTGGCTTATTAGATGTTTATTTTTTTAGACAAAAAGTATAATTAAATAAGCTCACCATAGTTGTTGTGAAAGACTTAAGTGGGTTGATGATATTTAAATATTTCATAGGGTAAATTACACTAACACCCCCAATGTTTGGTAAAACTAGACTTGCTACACCCTATTTTCAACAAATTATACTCTGCTCCAAAATTTCCAAAATAATTGATACTTCACTCCAAAATAATTGACATTCATCTCCAAAATAATTGACACTCGACTCCATTTTTGGAAGGGAGTGTGAATTATTTTGAGAATTTTGGAGCGAAGTGTTATTTGTTGAAAATAAGGTGTAGAAAGTCCAATTTCACCAGACACCGGGGGTGTCAGTGTAATTTATCCTATTTCATAATAAAAATTCTTAATAGATTAAATTTAGTTTTTTTTTTTTTTTTTTTTGCCCCATCTATTTTCTGAGCAGAATTTTCCCAGGAAAGGTGTTTCTTGGGACATATTAGGTGTAAAAACTAAAAAGTAAAGATATCATTCATCAAGAAGTGGGAAATTAATGCATCTTTCAAGATGTACTTTGTCATCCGAAAGCTACTAGCAAAAGTGAGTATTTTGTAGATTTGCAGGGTAATCAAATGTGTATTTCACCAAGAACACTAAGAAAAGTATTCTATAAGGTTTTCAATTATAATGGGTGTTGATTCATCTTATGTTGTTTTCTTGTGTTTAAAGTATTTTTTCAAACGGAAAATCGCGAGGTGGATAAGGTTTGTCTAATGAAACACACCTTAGATAGGTAAAGTGACAAATTCCAAACCGCAGGTAGGCAAAGTTAAAACGGGTTAAACCACGAGTGGAAAAAATGTAATTAACCATTTTTCTAATAGTTATCGGTCTTGAGGGCATTTTAGTCATTTAGTTAATATTGGGGTATCATATATTTATATGTTATATACCGCGATACTTTTAGAAATTTATTATAAATTTTTTAAAAGATTTCTAGGAATATGATAAACCAAATGTTACATTTTTTAAAATCTAAAAGAAATATAATTAGCAAACCAAACATCATAATATTAAATTCTCAATGAATCAATGGTTATAAGAATCTAACATCACAGCATAATCTAACATTACAGAACCAAAAACCCCTTAGGAGGCGTTTGGTTCGTGTGATATACTTGTGATCGTAATAACATTAGCGTAATATGGAATATCACGATATTTGGTTCGTTTAAATATCCGTAATGTAACATTACAAAAGTAATCACATCATTCAAAATTAGTGTGATGAGATTACCTTATTACATTAGAAGAATCTCACATTCTATTTCTTTAGAAACACGTGTGATGTTCAAATTTGGGATAAATTTATGTTGTTAACAAAATTGTCCAGCCCAATAACTCTTATTTACAAAACTTGTCACTGTTATAATTTTTTTCAAACTCTCAAAACCCTAGCCGTCTCTGCCTCTCTCTAGCATATGGCTTTCTGCCTCTCTCTCTAGCAATGGCTCATCATGCGGTTTCAATGGTGCTTGATCGTCGGAGTCTTGCTAGAATCATCGCCATCTAACTTCCAGATACCGAAGCTTTCATCAGTAAGTTCTCGATTCTCAAATTTTTCTTTTTGCTTTCCTTCGTTTTCTGTATATAACATTGTATTTTTGTGATTTTCTTTGTGATATTTTCATTGTATCCTAATTGGATTCCAAGAAGCAAACTAGAAATTAATTACTACTATCACTCTCTCATTTCTAGGGTTCATAGCCTCTGTTTGTTTCCTGAGAAAATCTAGCCGGCTTTGCGTAAGGTACCGATCTGCTTCTCTCTTTATCATATTTCTTTTACTTTCTTGGATGC